>CM067490.1:2977735-3034021 GCA_034552555.1 Semaprochilodus insignis
GAGTTGGCTGGAAAAGGTTAGTTAGCTAGTTAGATTGGTTGTATTACTGTGCTGAATATTGCTGGTTCAGTACTGCTCTTGTTTTTGACTGGATGCCTTAGTTAAAAGGGACACATGACGAATGGAGCTTTTTAGCTGGAGTTAAACATGTTTAAACCCGATGGAGTGAAGCCCTGTGGAGTCTGTTTGGTTGAATTATTGGTGTATTTAGAAACGCACAGGAGTCACAGCCATTGTTTACAATACGACCGGAAACAGTTTTGTGCTACTATTTACGCCTCCATATTAACAAACACGGAAATGTGAGAAAGGTCATTACTGGTTATAGGCAAGCTCATACTTGTTTATTTGTTTTCAGTATTACGACTATAATGTGCAATGGTTGTCACTGAAGTTAGAAATTTACTCAGCAGGCCCTTTGCATTTGTATATTTTTGCTTTCACAGCACTATACTTTAGTATTGGTTAGCCTGTCTGATAGCATTTTTTAAACCTTGCAACTGATGTCGTTTTTCTTGATGATGCAGGAGCTGGATCTCCTCTCCAGTATTTAATACGCTGTGCATGTACAAATGTTTCCAAAAAGCCAAACAGCTGTTGTAGGCATTGGGAAACTGCTGCAGAGTTCATTTCATTAATCATTTAATCAGTGAAAGACATCCCTAGAGGGGAAAACCCTCCCAAAGCAGGTAGGAGTTGTAACGGTGCAACGGCACAGCAGTGGTGGTAACCCAACAGCAAGGCTGGGCTGGAGGACCGCCTTCTTTGATGTCCTTATAAATGTCAGAGAGCCAAAAGGGGTTAATAAATATTTAAGACGATCTTTAGAATCTTTGAACTGGCGTGTTGGCTCTGGCTCCCAGTCCCACATTATTGCACCAGACTCTTTGGCCCTGTCAGGCTGAAACATTTTTTTTATGTGTGGCCATCTTTGCTTTGAACAAGGGAACATGGGCTCCTGCCTGGCCGTTCGCCTTTACTGATCTGAGGAAAGGGTCACATCTGAGGGATCTCGTCTCTGAGATGAGTCGATCCCCGAGGAATACAAAGCCACTCTGTGTGGTATCTACTCTGTCAATAGAGGCTATGAGGTCATTCATCATCGTAGTAAGGGGCCCAGTCTCTCCGCATGTGCAATGCTATCGACATGGCTGGGAAAAACAAATAATTACAAAGATGCATTCGATTAGAAAGTCAGCAAATTACTCCTAATGTGATTACATGTCCATTATCTCTGGCCTGCATGCAGGAAATAAGGGTGTTAGTTAATACGGACTGTGCAGTCGAAAGAACTTCTGGAACCTGTTTAGTTTATTTTGGCCTGCGTAAACTGTTTGATGAGGATGAAATAAATCCCTGTGTCAGTGTTGCAGGTCTTTGTTATACACACGGTAAAAAATGTTCTTCAATGGTTCCTCAAGAGTTTCCTTGTATATTAGTAGTGATGGATCATTGTGTTCTTGGCCTTTCTGCATGATTGGCCGATAGCCCGTACTGATCGAGGTCAGGGCTGGACTGTTGTATTCACATGTTTGCGTTGAAAGAATTGCAAGCTGATGGCGACATGAAGTCAGGCAAACATATGGTCTAATAAAAATGGCCTACAAAAAAAAAATTTAACTGCTGCAGTTGACAACAGAAGTTGGAAAACCGAACTCTTCATGAAGCATTCCACTCACCATTGCAGTCTGCAGAATGTTGCCACTTGCTGTGACAGAATTTTCTGTTCAGGTTCCATTGAAAACAATAGAATATCTAATTTGCTGTTGCTGTCTTTGCTAGTTTTGCTGATTTCTGATACTGACTGTACTGGCTTCGGTGTGAGTGATGTACTCTCAAGTCTTGTATCAGGTTGGGGTTGTTCAAAGTGTTTACATTGATAATTTAAATGAGGAACTGCATGGCCCTTTAACCAAGGGGGCTCGTGCAGGGCTGCAGCAATCCTTTGCACGTTTTTTGTTTAATTCCAGCTTCCAGCTCACACAGATAGACCTGTGCAAGGTCTCTAAGAAAGCCACTGTTTGGGGTTGGGGAAATAGTTCCTTTAATAAAGGCAGTGATGAGCAATGAGAACTCACAAAGTACTTTTAATTGTTAAAGCCTCTGTGTAATTTTCTTTTTAAAACCATAATTGCTGGTAATTGGAAGTGAATGGATGAAAAGTGGTGTCTCACAGTAGTGTAGCTCTCTAAAATAACTTGGATATGAATTCCCATCACTCCCAGTCATATAGCCTTATACTGGTATTAGAAACCCTTAAATAATAAAATAAGGGTAAGAATATATGTATGTATCGAAATGTAACTTTATGGCAGATTAGGTTTATTAGCAAAATTTTGTTTGTAACCAAACAAGAACAAATAACACAATTAATATAACTCAACACAACTAGTATAACAAGTGGTCTCTTCAAATTCAACACAAAATGTCCATTTTCATGACACTGCGGTCACTGGTTTCAGAAGAAGTCCTGAAAGATTTACACCAGTTTGTAAATGTTTCTAATAAACCTCTAATAAACCAATGGGGGTTGAATAATTCTGACTGCAACCGTACATGTTCACATCTACTCATTTTTACATAATACAGATTTACAATATTACTTCTTATCGTCATGCAAAGCCAGACACCAGTTTCTGGAAAGCTGGCAGAGAAATTTTAGTCCATTCCTCATGGGCAATGGCCTTGAGTTCAGTATTGTGCTTGTGTTTGTGTGCTGCAACCACCTTCTTCAAACCCCACCACAGAATTCCTATACGGTTCAAGTCAGGCAACTACGGTGGCTGCTCCAAAATCTTCCAGGACTTCTTCTGAAACCAAGCCTGGCTGAACTTGTCCTGTTAAAAGGTCCAATGATGCCCAAGTTCAGCTTCTTCAAAGAGGGCATGACATTTTCTTCTAGGATTTCCTGATACTTAATTAAATCTATCTTGCCCTAAACACACTGCAGGTTTCCAGTGCCAGAGGAAGCAAACCAGCCCCAGAGCATCACCGAACAAAGATGTTCTTTTAAGCACATGCTTCATTCTTCCTCCTCCAGATACACCACTGATTCATACAGTAGGTCCAAAAAGTTCCATCTTTGCATATTGGAGCCGACTTTTCTCGTGCTTTTGGCTCAGTAGAAGTAAACGTCTTGGAGTTTGGGCATGGAGACCTTCAATGTTTAGTATGTGCCTTACTGTGCACATACTGAAACCTCAGTGTCTGCTGCCACCAAATCTTGCTGGAAGTCTTTTGCCACTCAAGGATTTTTGACCATCTGCCTCCTCCGGAATCTGGTGGCAGCTGGTGATAGCTTCCTCTTTCTGACATGTCCAGGTAGTGTAGCTAGTGTTCCCTTGAACTTGTGAACTATGCTTCCAGCTCAAGGAACATTGAGAGCCTTTCTATCTTTTTGTATACTTGACCTCGTTTGTGCAAAGCAATGATCTCGTCTCTTTAGACAGCTTGCCTCTTTGGACAACTCTCTTAACTTATATTAATTTTAATTTCTAACGTTCAGTCGAACGTCATGGTCAGTAAACCCTTAGCCAGTCCAGCTCTAAGATGTGTTTTATCTCAAGCACACCTGATGGAACTTATGAAGCCCTTGATTAGTTGCATCAGGTGTGTATGAGACAACACTTCATTTGCAAATGTGTGCTCTTATGAGGGATTCTATTCAGGTGGGTGAGCAATTCTGAGAAAGTAGTCATTAAAAGTGGCATGTAAAGTTAGATTTGGAGAAACCATGTGTTATATTACTTACATATTTAGCTATTTAAATTGCTCTTGTTTGACTGGTTTATTGCAACCAGCTGAAAGATTGTCAATGTTGCTAATAAACCTAATTTCCAATGGGGGTTGAATAATTCTGATTGCAACCGTACAGATGTTCACATCTAGCCCTTTTTACATTATACAGATTTACTTCTAATATAATTACTTCTTATATACTTAATATAGATTTGGGGAAGCTCAATGATTTTATTGACTCAGCAGGCGATTATACTGACTAACCTTTCAAACATTTCATATTTTCTTGTTTTTGAGAGGCTTTTTTCCCCCTACAGTGGTACATAGCAGTGCAATCATACTACTACATACATGCCAGTGTGACTTTCATGACTTTCAACTGCCTTGAATACATCCTCAGAGAGTTAGACATTTCATGCCCTCAAAATTGCCTTGATTACAAGTTTATTTACCCAGAGCGAGTAGCGTTTTGAGTGATTTAGGGCTCTGCGAGTAGTTTCTGAAGTTCCTCTAATCTCAACTTTCCTTTTGAAGAGTGTTCTCATTGGTCAAATGTGAAAGACAGACTACAGTGGAGAAAACATCTTTCCAGGTCAGACTGACAGCAGTCTCAGCATGTGGCATTCCTTTGAGGTTGTCCAAATAACGTCTGCTTCTTTGTGCTTGCTCCTCAGACTCTCGGAGGTTCTCATGTCAGTTCAAGAAGTTTCATCTCGACTATGACATTGAGAAGCCTTTTATGCCCCCTTTATAATACATGATTCTTGCTGTGGTGTTAATAGGAGCTCCAAATGATGTTCTGGAGTAGTTCAGCAGTTCAGTTTGAGTAGATGGGGTGGAAACTGGAGCTCCAATTGGAGCTGTAGTAATATCGTACTAGAATATCAGGCAGTGTGGAAAATGCTAGTCAACGCACATGTTCTTTGTGCTGTAACACAACAGTTTAAACAGTGTTTTGTCCACACTTATGCGGAAACACTACGTCACCTATCAAATCTGCGCATATCTGCATCTTTTTGGAAACCAAAAAATAACATTATTAAAAATGATGTTCTAGATTTGAATAGTATAAAAAGTTTTTTTTCAGATAATTTTGTGGTATATAATCAAGCATGAATCCAGTTATGAGCAACATATTAGGAAATCCTTCAGTAACATGTTTTGGGCTGGGTTCAATTTCATTCTCATGAGTGCAGCTATTTCAAATTTTGGAGCTGAATAAAATGAAAAGCTGATTTGGAGAAAACTGATTTTAGTCAGCCCTAAAGCAGCATTGCCCATCGAGATCTCACAAAACATATACCAATTATGTGAATGTTGTTATTAGTACAAAGGAAATATGTATATTTGGATATTCTGAAACAAGCTTTTCTATCATATATGGCAAGACGTGTTTGACAAGTGTGGGACGAAGCTAAGCACTCATTAAAGTTGGAAAATCCAGCTGTGAGTGAACAAAAATTGAGCAAACACACTGAAATAAAAATATTTCTGTTGGCTTTTTATATCCTATCAAACAGAAAAGTGTAAGTGCTCTGCCTACAAACGCATGGGCAAAAATCAGCATCTTTTGCTGTGCTAGACCTGACTCAAAAGTGGCAAGTCAGATCTTGGAATTACATCATTTTCATGTTCAAACTACAAAGTGGGAAAGCATGAACATCTCCAACTAAAGCAAGTGATGGCTTTAATGTCCACTGGATGTATTTACCAGTGGGGTTTGTGGTCATTGTTATAGATTTAACCAGCTAGTATATCTGTACATTGACTGGCCTCATTACTATTGCTGACGTGAGCAGCCATGTTGATTTGACATATACGTAGCTCAGCGAATACCATCCCAGCTTCCCAAGTAGGAACAGCCTTATGGTTTAAAACTGTGATCTCCTGGCAGTCTAATAGCACTGAAATGGTGATGGAAGTCTGAAGATCACAGAAAAAATAAGCTTCTTCAAATAGTGATCCCTGTAGATGACACTGAAATTAGCAGCACTGTGGCTAAATGTATGGTCAGCCTCTAATGAATTAGCCTACTTCCAGGGTTAGCAAGAAAGTTAGCAGATGGTTTAAGGTGTGACCATTCTATATTAATAGCGCTAATTAGCCAACTAATGTTCTGTGTAATTTTGACCACTTGCTTCTTGTGTCTGATTTTGAGGAAATTGGTAAGATTTCATTCCTGTCCAAATTCTTGGTATCCCACAAACAGCATTGCTGCCAACATGGTCTGAAAGGTAACAAAGTCTAATGGGCATCTTGCCATATTTCTTAAGCCACTGGGCAACTAGTATTTAAGGATTCAGCAAAGGGTCAGCTCAAAAATTCATCTGGGGTTGTCCTGCATGGTCAGCCTCCTATTTTGTGCTTGGTAAAAGAAATAAATAAGATTTCACTCTGCTTTCCAGATTCTTGAGCTAGGCAGTGGTTTACAAGTATCCCACAAACACCAGTGCTGAATTTTCTGAATTTTCCCAGAGCCTAGTTACTGTTGCTAAACTACAGCTGGAAAATCTCTATTTTGGAGGTTCAGTAGCTCTAAAAGTTACTTCACAGAAAGTAATTACATGAAATGGTTATAGGTTTTAGTAAGACTCAAGGTTCAAGAGTTCATGCAAGCAGTTGCTCTGTACAATGAAATTCTTACTCAGTACTACCTCCAGAACTACAAGTACTAACAATCACAATATAAACACCAAGTAAAAAAGCACAAAAGAAGAGTAGAAAAGAAGAAATATATTTATTTTTATTTATATATAATGTATATGTACAAATTAAGAAAATTGTACAATATAAAGGCCATGCAATATACACATGTATTTAATGCAAGTCTGAAAGGCATGTAAGCAGAATGTGTGTACAGTATGCAATATTAGTGCAAATGACAGTACTGAGCAATAGCAGCCAAATATAAACTCAATCATCCTTAAGTATACATGTATCATACACACAGTGTGTAAAAAAATAATACAGGTTCTTATAGTACATGTGCAAAATGTGTGCAATTAAGATACAATGATGGAGCAACAGCAACAAAAACAGCAGAGAAAACGGTGAAATCACGGACCATGTAAAGAAATCGACCAATAAGACTGAAGGTCAGGTCGGCACTTTTCATACCCTTTCCAAGGAACCAAACTGTGAATGGTCACGGTTGATGTTCATCTTTAAACAAGGTTAAATGTTGGCTTCCTATTCCCCTAGCTACCTAATCTAATGTTCTGGTCCACCTTAAATGATGCCGGTTTTACAGGTACCAGAATATGCCGTAATTTCATGAATCATATAAAATTTTATATTAAAAATTAATAGTTATTGTTCAGCCCCATATGGAAAAAATACTTGTATCTGTAATAACTGTATATTTTTCCGTTTTGCCTGTCATCCTTGTCGGAGAAGCAAGGTTTTCCTCCATGTAGAAATGTAAAAACTTTACAATGCCAAAAATTCCAGACTTCAGAACTCCTCTTCCTGTCACCAGCCCCGTAAAAAGAAATCTCAGAAAGTCAGTACGTTCTCCACAGTGAACCACTGCACACCAAACTACTTTAAATGAGTTTGTTTACATCTCAGACTTTAATTTATGCAGAAATGTTGAGAAATCGATCTGCACTTTAAGCTGTAAATCTTTATAATTAATTCTTTCAGAAATAGGCCTCGTATGCCAGATGGAGGAATTCATGGAAATCCATTGTCAGTGGAGTGGTTCGGCGGAGCTCATGAATACCAGAAAACTTTAGGGAAAACAAAAGGGTGACACTTTATTTGGAGCGGTCCATTTTAGATTAAACAGATGCTCAGCAGAAGCTTAGTAACACAACAACATATCAACGATGTGCAGCAGTGAAGCGTCTGAATACATTCAGTTAATTATCAAGAGGTTTAAATTTCTGCGTCAGTAAGATTTATTAGTAATCTGCTGAATTCGGTTGTTTTTCACTTTATCTGAAGCGTCCAAGTTCAAATCTGTAGATGTTAAACTGAAAAGTCACTGAACATGGAACATGTATAATGCAGACCATCTCAACATCCTCAACAAGCTGTTACAGACATGCTGCTGACACCATCCAGTAACTGGAGTTTAACTGGGTGTGGTTTTGGATAAGATTAAGGTCAGGATTACAGCCAGGTTGAGGTTAAGGTTAGGATTAGGGTTAGGATTAGGTTTTAGGTCAGGTTTAGGATTAGGGTCAGGGTGAGGAATAGGATTAGGTTTCAGGTTGAGGTTAAGGTTAGGATTTGGGTTGGGGTTAAGGTTAGGATTAGGATTTGGGTTGGGGTTAGGATTAGGTTTTAGGTAAGGGTTAGGATTAGGGCCAGGATGAGGGTTAGGATTAGGTTTTGGGTTGAGGTGTAGGTTAGGATTTGGGTTGGGGTTAGGATTAGGTTTTAGGTTAGGGTTAGGATTAGGGCTAGAATGAGGGTCAAGATTAGGTTTTGGGTTGAGGTGTAGGTTAGGATTAGGGTTAGGGTGAGGGATAGTATTAGGTTTTGGGTTGGTGTTAGGATTAGGATTTGTGTTGGGGTTAGAGTAATGATTAGGTTGTGGGTTGAGGTTAAGGTTAGGATTAGGACCAGGGTGAGCATTGGGATTAGCTTTTGGGTTGAGTTAAAGGTTAGGTTTAGGATTAGGTTTTGGGTTGAGGTTAAGGTAAGGATTAGGGCCAGGGTGAGAATTGGGATTAGTTTTTGGGTTGAGTTAAAGGTTAGGTTTAGGATTAGGTTTTGGATTCGGGTTAAGGTTTGGGCTAGGTTTAGGATTAGGGCCAGGATGAAGGTTAGAATTAGCTAAATTCATATAAACCCCAACAAGCATTCCAGCAGAATTTAGTTCCCAGTCATAACCTAGCCCACCTGATACAGTTCATTAAGCATGGAAACACCCCCACAGTTAAATTACTGCCTACAGTGTGGCATTAAAACCTACAGTGTTCATTTAAGCCCAGCAGGACACGAATGAATTTAGTAAATGTTCATTCAAAGCCGGGGATTATGCTATAAGGTCACGAGGAGCATCTGGATATTACAACAATGGCTCCCAGTCCCTAGGGACCCCTGCAGTGCCCAGTTTTACTGTTTCCCCACTCTAATACACAGTTTAACTCATTAGCCCATGATGAAATCCCTCAAGCTTAGAATCAATTGTGTTACAACAACAGGTTCCAACACAACTGATGCAGTGCAGGGACCCCAACGATTGAAATGGGAAATCCACTTACCTAAGCATCCAGGGCCATTTATAACCCCATACCAGATTAAGGAAAGCCTCTACTATAATGATCTCCACCTGCATCTACAGCATGATGGTGGTGCTTTGCTTAACACACCATGGTGTTGTCTTTTCTTCGCCCAACTTCCTTTTTCAAAGCACTTTCTGTCGGTTGTTTTAAAAGATAAAATCAAGGTCTGAACAAGTCAATTCTCATGAATAAATCCTTATTTCCTGTGCGAGAGAGAGAGAGAGAGAGAGAGAGAGAGAGAGAGAGAGAGAGAGAGAGAGAGCTTAAAGAATGGAGCAGCTGACGTCTATTAAACTTGTCCTCTGTGACGGGTGTTTAAATTGATCCATTCTTATGCCTTTCATCTGTCGTTGAATCAGTTCATCATATGAAATCCTTGTGGTACATTGACTTAGTATGCAGAGATGATGATTGGTGTTTGCTTCCTTTGACAATTAATGAGCCAAAGTCTGGAGAAAGCAGTCTGTAGACACTTAAGAGTTGGCCTTCACTCATCTGAATACTTTATCAAAGACGTGAACAAAAATTAAGTCCTTCAAATACAAGTATTCAAATGTAATAATATTCCACATTATGGGATTGTAAGACTATTCATATGTAGAACTGAATTCTATTCACATTAAGCAATTTAACCCACTGAAATGACCTTATTCTTCTAGGAAATCAGTTTGCTTTGGATGGATTCACCTTTACTAGTGTTTTCTGGTTAGGAAAAAGGAGCTTGCTGTCAACAATGCCATTTTACACACAGCACAGCTTTAACTTACCATGTATAACAACGAACATCACTGTTAGGTCCAGCAAGTCATTGGAAACCAAAGTGTTGCTTGATCATGTGATCACGTAATAGTACTGGGCAGATACACGAATTAGCTCTTTTGCCAAACTCTCATCTGAAACAGAAGAGGTTCTCTCTTCAGCTGGTACTGAGCCTTTCTTGAGATATTTTTAGGTGGCGCCCACAACAGAATCATGGTACGTCAGATGAGTGCTGCACAATTGCATGTGCTTTGGAGCATTGAAGTTTTCCTACTGAAAGAATGAAAACTAGCTACCTCATTATGCAGTCGTATGTAAAATTTAGGCACTCATGGTTAAGTGACATGATTTGTCGATTTTCTAACTGAAAATAAGTCATAAAACGCATCCTCGACAGAGACCACACACGTTTTAATGCACTGTCAGTGTTTAGTTGTGGCAGTATTTAGTTGAATAGTTAATTAGTTAGTGTTACGACCATATGGATCTTGTTAGGCACTTTGCAGTTTCTTTGTTTTTGTATTGCAGTGCCATGACAACCCCAGGCCAGCAGGGGGCTCAACCTATAAAGGCTGGTTTTCGAGCAGGTGGAAGCGTGAGAGAGAGTTACACGCTGTTGCTTTCTGGTTGCCTGACCACCTGTGCGAGAAATACATGCTTCATTAGAGTAACTAGTGGTTTACAAGGTGTTAAGGTTTTTCAGTGTGGTATGTAAAGCCTATGTTTCGAATGGTGTCGAAACGTTAATCTGCTCATATGGTGTGAAAGTTACAATTGAAGTTTGTATATTCTTCATCAAAGTCTGTGAGGCCTAGACACTGCTGTATGTTCCTCAGTTTAGGGAAGGAGGACGTTTGTGTGTCTCTGTTTTCTCCTGGTTATTGCATTAGTTAAGGAGTTAGGTTGCATTTGATGTATTTTCTTTTCTGTTGGTTGGTTCGGTTTAGGTGGTGGTTTAGTTAGCTTTGTTATGTTTGTTATTTTCTCCTACCCTCCTTTCTTGTTATGTGGTTTTGGTTCTCATTTATGTTCACCTTCAATAAATCTGTATAAATGTGAAGCTGGATGTTGTATGTGTGGTTGTGGGAATCGGAAGGGCACGTGTGTGTGTATCTCTCCCTCTTTCCTTTTATGTTATGGCCTAACCCTAGACTGGGTCATAACAGTTAGTTAGTTAGTTAGTTAGTTAGTTAGTTAGTTAGTAGGAGGGTGAGGCTAAGTATGCTGACTTAGGCTCCTGACCATGGGACATAATGGCTATGCTTTCCGGATACATCATGTTTCACCTGACATAGCTTTTCCGATATCCACCTTAAATTAGAGAACTGGAGCTTGCTGACAACAATCCATATGCATGTACTCTGCCCTATATTTCCCATTGAAATTCCAATATCTACACTACTTCTGCAGAGTCATCTGTATTTTTCTGGTATGAGAAAACTGGAGACACTTGTAAGGAGTGTGCTGTAGCACTATAAAGCTAGATAACAGATCACATTGTCAATAAAAGTAAAGTATTGGCCTCTGCTTAGAAAAAAGATCCAGATCTTGGAATATAAGGACAACATGCACACAGACCGTTATGACAGCTGCCCTTAAAAAGACTGCAATGGTGTTGTGCCAGACTGCCATGGAATAACTCGGAATAACAGTGGGTCATCTTCAATAACGAGTACCACTTTTGGTGGAGATGACCAATAAATCTGTGTGTGGAGGTCAGCAACAAGATGGGGGAGGGAGGAAAAAAAAAAAAAAAAAAATACACACACACACAATTAAATTAAAAATAACAATTAAAATAAAAATGTATCCAGAAGATAATTAGCTTATTTCAGGCATTATTGCATAAAGCATGCAACTTCATGAACTATTTAAAACTAAAACTAAAACTGATTAAAACTAAAAACATTGTTGCCAAAGGAAAAAGATCATTTTATTGAATAAGACTACCTAGAACAAGATAAACATGTTTAGGTTGAGTAACCTTATGATATTTGTACAATTGCCTTGATTTTTGGCAGTGTAGTTAACGAAGGCAGAAGAGATTTGGTTGATATCACCAGTAAGGATTTTGAAGCTTCTGTGGTAGTTTTGTAGAATTGGAAATGGATACGGTTATCAAGTTTTGTTCCAACACGATACACGTACCTGGAGCAGATACCAATGCCGCTTGTTGTATTTCAAAACCCTCTCCTCCAGTCGCACGTGTGAATGTGTTCGGCAGCCTTGAATTAGGCCAGCGTTGAATCTTTAAAATTCCTGAGCAGAAAGGGACCATGGTGAACTTTTGAAACATCCCTCTGCTTCGGACGCATATTTCATCAGTCAGAATTATCGAACCAAATGTAGTGATTTGGTTACTTTACTTACTTTATCGTGTCCACTCTGCCAGGCAACGGGTCAAGGGTGCTTATGACTACCTTCAGAAACATCATGCAATCGGATCAAATAACCTTCAGTCAACTTTGAGTGCATCTGCTCAACATTACATGTTCACATTGCTCAGCAGGGCTTCTTAAACGCTTCAAATATTTATCTCCTCATTTTCCATTTTGAAGATTTTTTCCATTGGTATCAGTTTCACAATCAGACAGTAAATCAAAAGCCTCGAGCTAACGTGCTAACAGTGATCTAAAGTTTTCTTTGCACTGAAAAGCACATGGCTGCGTAAGTTCATTACTTGTTTCTCTGTGTGTTGTTCTAGTTAATGCGTTTCTTTGACCGAGGCTTTCACACCAGTGGACAGCAGATGAAATGGAGTTGCGTTCAGACTTCAGTGTGGTTGTTTTTAAAAGACTGGCCCCCGCCCCCTCCTCTGAATCCCCCCTTGCATTCCATGCCCGGACATGCTTTGAGCAGTGACTGGTCACTAATGAGGCCCGAATTCACGCTCCGTGGAGTTTTGGAATGTTTCTTTTTTTGTTGTTGTTGTGGTCACAAAAGTGTAGGCATGATGGTCATCATTGCAGCCTGTCAGCTATACTATAATACACTGTTTCTCTGTACAATTATTATAAACTAGTAATTCTTTTAAATTAACGGTTCAGTTATATATGTTATGGTTTATGGTCTTAAAAAAGATGACACCAATATTTATTTTCTTGAGTAATGCCATATACTGTCAATAAAAACAGATCCTGCACAGATGCATATTTTGCTCAGTGAAAATAGTCTAATGCCTAGAGACTCAGTCGGGTATGTGGAGTCAATTCAATGTAGTCCTTCTATTTCTCTGCATGCTTTGTTAGCCCCTTCCCCACTGCTATTCAGGCCCCACGGGACCCCAGGTATTATGTGGGTGGTGAATCATTCTCAGCACTGCAGTGACACTGTGGTGGTGGTGGTGGTGGTGGTGGTGGTGGTGGTGGTGGTGGTGGTGGTATGTTAGTGTGTGTTGTGCTGGTGTGAGTGGATCAGACACAGCAGTGCTGCTGGACACCTCAGTGTCACTGCTGGACTGAGACTAGTCTGCCAACCAAAGCTATCCAGCCTACAGCATCCTGTGGGCAGCGTCCTGTGACCACTGATAAAGGACTAGATGATGATGATGATGATGATGATGATGATGGAACCCTAAGCACTATACTATGCAGCAACAAGTAAGCCATCATATCTGACTTCACTACAGCCATCTACAAGGTGGACCAACAAGGTAAGTGGGTCTAATACATTCCTGTGCTACACACACTGCATTGCCTTCTGCCATGATACCCTTATTTATGTGCTGCACTGAGATGACCAAGGTGGCTAGCTAGCGGAAAAATGACCACTGTGAATGACTGTCAGTATGCTACAATGCTAACTCAGTATTTTAAGGTCAGGAATTCTCAGTGCCCTAGTGTTGGTTAAGAAATCATCCTTCTTGAATAGCTTTTTTCATTCTTGGCAGCACTTTTTGGAGTGTCCATCTCCACAAGATCCATTTGTGAAAATTGCTCCACTGGTCATCAAAAAAAGTCTCTGAGCAGTGCATATAGACCTTTCTCACAGTCACAGCCTTGTCACATCCAGCTCTAGTAGGAGGTTTATTTCCCCAATCAACCCATGTGAACATTAGCAATGATAGCGAGAGACTTGGACAGCACAACTAGCAAAAAGCCAGAACGTCGTTTTTCTGCAACTTCAGCTACAGAGGTGTATTTTTCAAACCTCTGGGGGAACAGTTGCCAGTGAATTGATATGTATTGTTGAGCTGAGCATTTTAATCACAAACGTAAGCAAAACTGACCTACTCTACAGACCAGGTTGGCTGTCTGGCTCAATTTTACCCCCCTCTGTTTTGATTGGTTACCTCATTAAACATGGCACGTGACGAGTGGAGCTTTTCAGCCGAAGTTGAACATTTTTCAGCTGGATAGAGCAGGAACTCTGGTAAGTCTGTGGGGTTGAATTATTGGCACATTTGGGAACTCCGCATTCATTTCAGACAGTCGTCTCGGTCATTGACTGGAAGTCGTTTAACACTACTATTTAACCTTTCGCATTAACAAACGCAAAAGTGTGTGAATGGTCTATTGTGTCAGCCAGTGTTCAGATGCACACCACTGCAATGAATTTGATATGCTAATCTCTCAAGAATTTCCATTCCACCTTAAATAGTGCAGCAGTCACATGCTAACACCTGTACAGACACCTGCATGTGACCGCTCCATCATTTTAAGATAGAACAGGAAATGAGAACCTGAAGCCAACTTCAGCTTCAGCTGTACGCTGTATGAGATTCAGTTGTCAAATCATGTCCCACTTGAGGTGGGGGTCGGTGGTTAAACCCCTAAATTACTACAGATACACACTTGTTAGCACTGGATGTGTTAGCGTTCTTGTGTTTAGTCCTCATCATCGGAAGGACTGCTCTCCCGAGTTGGACAGGGAATGGATGGGACCCTGCCTCAAAGGCTCTCGGACGTGGTGTATCAGGGTGAGCACCATGGCAAGCGCGGCATGACATGGTGTTGCATTAGGACCACGTGGGATTAGAAGTCCTAGTTCACTGGGATCTCTAGAGCAATGTCTCTCCAGGACTCTACCAATGCTCCCCTGGCACACTGAAAACCCTTTCAGCCATCACCCTATTGATGTTCTCCTGGAGCTTTGGAAGCCTGTCAACACCCACGGGTGACCGGTGGGGATCGTAACACCTCAGTGGCATCAGCGGAGAACCCACAAGCCAAGTCAGTGAGGAAACCAGGTATCCCCTTGGTTTGGGCACCCTCAGGGAGGGGGGTGATGCACTCCTAGACATTTGACTATTTAGACGCAAGACTTTTGTCTGTTGGTAAGAAGCAGGAATGGTGCTCTTGGACAAGGAGGAGGACGTTGTTATGTCTGAGGATGTTCAGGTTCCAATGATCTTTAATTCTTAAAACAAAAACATGAAACAAATGCCCTACACGCTTGAGCAATTGGGGTAGTTACTGTGTTTGAGTGTTAGTTACAGTCATTCAGGGTTAGGTCCTGATTCATAACCCTTGATGGGATTCTGTAGGGGCCACAGCCATGCTGAAAGTTGTTCTCTCTTGTTGTCTGGCTTCTTAGTCAGTTCTAAATAAAGATGTCTAAGCTTGTTTACTGTGCGCCCCCACCATGCTAAAACCTATTCCGCTCCAGTAACAGAAGTTACAGCAACTTGCCAGCCAGCTTTGTGTCAGTTTCCCTTCACCTTTAACCCAGTTAATTTCAGGCAGTTATACAACTTACTCTAGGCAAGTCAAGGCCACATATAGAGGGTTACATATACAGTAATAATAAGCATTTTGCTGTTATTTCAACTTTAAACTGAAAGCACAGACTGCAGTCAGAATCACAGTCTTAGTCAGCCACAGTCATACGCACACACATAAACAAAGTGATTGATTGTTCAGTGCATCTCTTGAATGCCAGCAGGTCAGATGCTTGTGTGTGTGTAGTTGCAGTAGGTCATGAGCTTGAGATAAAGCAGTCAATACAGGCGGATGATACACATCCTGTCTACTTCATTCAAAAGCTCAGAGACTACCTACAAATTGACACATTTCCTTTCAAGTCTTTTTCAGCATCATACATACACAAGCTACACAACGCACAAGCTTATACAAGCCTTTTATATATTTAGCAGAATTAAATGAAATTATGACCATTTTAGCAACATTATTTTGACTGTATTCATGTATAGGGTGACTCAAAAGTTAAAATTGTTGCTGGTAGTCTTTGCCTCTTAGTTTCACTGTTATTGGCTGTCCACCCAAAGGCTCTGAGAATGTACCCTAGCTAGTACAAATGGCCTAGGCTCCAAACTACCCTTGGGTGCGCTCCACCTCCTGGAGCCCAGGACAGAGAAGAGTATTGATGCTTGTCTTCTATGTGTCGTGAAAGATGGTGGGTCAAAACAAGCTCAAGGGGCTCAAGGTACAGATCGAGTTATAAACATAAGGTAGCCTCCCTACCTGCTCCGTTTTTGGCTTCGTAGGCAAGCAACAGGGTTTTAAATCTGGCACAGACAGCTGCAGGAAGCCAGTAAAGGAACACAGCAGTGGGGTGATATGAGTGAGCTTGGGAAGATTGAAGACAGGCTGAACTGCTGAATTCCGGATTAGCTGCAAGGCCCTGATTACTGGCATAGGAAGACCACTTAGGAGCAGGTTGCAGTACTCCAGCCAAGCAGAACAAGCATCTGCGCGACCTCCTGATAGAGAAAGGGTCAAATCTTCTGGATGTTATAGAGGAGAAACCTGGATGACAGAGTGAGATTCGCAGTATGAGCTAAGAATCATTACTAGACGTTACTGGTCTTTATGCATTCTCTAATGAGACTGGAAGATAATGGTGAGGAACTGTGGTTCCAGGTATGAACAGCAGCTTGGTCTTGCTAGGATTCAGTTTAAGACAGTGAACTGTTATCCATGAAGAGATGCAAGTCACACATGCCAAGATGAGACTAGAAACCTGAGTGTCTGAAGATATCAGTTGGGTGTCATCAGCATAGCAATGATGAGAGAAGCTATCACAGAGAAAGAGTGCAAGCTGAAAAGAGAGAGGGACCAAGCACAGAGCCTTGTGGAACACCAGTGCAGAGCTTGCACAGAGTGGATGTGGACCTATTCCATGCTACATAGGAACTCCCCTCCAGATAGGACTCAAACCACTTCTGTGTAGAGTCAGTGATTCCAAGGTGGGTGAGGACAAACAAAAGAATCTTGTGGTTGAAAGTGTTGAAGACTGCAGAGAGGTCAAGAAGGATCAGAACCAGTAAGGATGCATGCATTACCCTGCACCGGACTTAGTCAGATGGGAAACGAACTTTTGTTTATCAAGCCAAATGCTGCCTAGGACCGAATGCAAGCAGGTCCCAATAATTAGCCTTTTAGAGAAAGATGTAGTTCACAAGTTTGAACAGCTCCAGTCAAATTACATGTTTTGTTTTTGTGTGTGAAAATAAGTTAAGCATTCTTTACAGGGAACAATTTTTAATATGACATTATTCTGCAAATTCTATCATAGTAGTAATTGTAGTAGCAATAGAGACAGTGTACCTGCTTTGATGAAGTGTACTTATTTCTATTGAGAAAATCAACAAAACGTGTCATGTAATAACAGGCGTCCAAAACTTTTGTATTCACTGTGTAGATATATGATACCAGCACATGTACCGCCAAGTTTGTCTTTATCTTGTAGCACCATTCTGAAGATCGCTTTTGACAGTCAAATGGCTCCTTCCTGTTAAAATAGGTAATGCTATGCAATAGAAGCTACTAGTGGGAAGTCTGTGCAGACCTATTCCATTTGCTGGTTGAAATCAAACCATTTTGAGTTACCATTCATTTCTCCATAGGAAAATTTCTGATAACAATTCAGACTGGAAATTCGGTGAAACCATCATAAGCAATGTTCAGCCGACAAACACAAAGGCCTTTGGATAAGTATTACCAAAAACCAGCAAACCTAGAATTCTTGAATAAAAAAAAATAAAAAAAAAAAAAAAAAAAGTTGTTTCATCCATTTAGCAATGCCTTGTCTAATTTGCTTTGGCTGTGAGATGTTTCATGCACACAATATTTTGTCTCCACAATATTTCAAGGCAATAGTTACAGTGTGTTGTGTTACAGAGTTGTAAGATGAACAAACTGTCATTAGAATCTTTTGTTGGGTCAAATAATATAAATCTGGATCATCATTTAAGTGACATACGTGAGGCAACAATACAATGCTAATGCTAAGCTCCAAAATAAATAAATGGTCTCCAAAATGGTAATTTTACAAAAAGGGCAAAAACATTGTGTATTGTGTGTGTGTGTGCATGCACAATGTTGTCACTCTCTGTGCACTGTGAGCTAATGTAACCAAAGACAAATTCCTTGTATGTGTGAACATACTTGGCAAATAAAGCTTGATTCTGATTCTGATTTAATGTGTCATTGAGATGAGATATTCCATGTAAATGTAAACTGTTTCTATTGAACTTTGAATGATTATTTCAGGCCTTGCTGCTTTTATCACAGCAAGTATTAAACATATTCTAGTTTTTGTTCTTCTAATTTGGAAATTATATTGCTTTCAGTTTTAACTTGGACAGAAGTCAATGGAACTGGCTACTAAAGAAAGAGTTTGTCTAAGGAATTCAGAATATTTTGGACTTACCGAATCATCCTACCCAAAAATGAGGCAACATTCTATAAATTTTCATTCTAACTACAGCATGAAAATGTCCTTTCATAGGAAGAGAGAGATCAATTCTCACAGAAGGGCTGCCTGTCAGCAATGTAAAGGCCCATTTAATCTTTACATTTCTCTTTCTCTCTCTCCTATCAGCTTGCGAGTGAGCAGGCGATAAATCCACCCCATCAGTGTGTGCTTTTCCACACATTCCCTCCCTCCAGCATCTGCACTTCTGTCAGCAACTCATCTGCTGATGCATACACACAGCTCTTATCATGTGGCCATAGAGAATCATCTGGAAAATAGCCAGAAATGACTGCAGTCTTCGTTAAAGGCAACATATTTCTAATAACTGTACGAGTTAATGTGGCCATGTCTTGTATGTTTCTTGTGCGAAGTCCACTTGTGCTGTTTAACTTCTACACAATCAGTTTCCATCCTCTCTTCATCCTTTTGTTGTAAACAGGCTGCTTTTTTGTTACAGTGCCTTTAAAATGTATACTGTATATGTAAATAAGCTGCATTCTAATTGGTTGCCCCATATGGTCCATTATTTAAAGAGGACTCATTGTTTTGCTGCTCAATTTTCCAGTATCCAGTTTCATGCTAAAGTACCATTCGCCTGCTCAAGTTGCATGTTTTGTTGATTTTCTACAGGGAATAGTCTTAAAATATGACATTTTCCATTTCTTCCTTGTATTTGCTGAGTTTAGCATTTTGGAAAAAAAAAAATTAAACATATTTAAGCATATTTCAGCATCAGTGTCGAGTAAGATGACGACCACTACCCAATGCTACTGAGCAGCTAGTATAGCAGGTAGGTCATCAAACCACACACTTTAACTGGACACTAGGCACCAACACTGCACTAGTACCCCACTAAACAGCTCCAGTACAGAACAGCACAAGCAACACATGTACATACGCTTAAGCGTACAGTCCCAACTATAAACAGTTACAATTTAAAATGTCCCATAACTTTTGCACAGGCCATGTTTTGTTTTATTATTTGTACAATATACGAAATTCAGGACATACACTATAATCGTGCAACGTAACATGTGCAGAAGTGCTTGCTCTGTAGAAGACGTGTATACAATGCATACAACACATACATACTGTATATATATGCACACTACATATATAGTGTGATTGCAATATGACTGCAGTGCTGTTGGGAAGGAAGATAAAGGTTACCAGGAAGCATAAATGATGATAAATTTAGACTGATATGATCAATATTTATTGAGCTACACATACAGAAGTAGTGCCTCTCAGTATGGCGTTGGGCTGCGGTGTTTGCTAACGCAACATACCAGACATCTCAACATGGGATTTTAGAGGTTCCTAATGGTGTCCTGCGATAATTCATCCCATGCAGCTTGAATATTCTCACACAGCTCCCGCAGATGTTGCGTTAGGGGTGGAGGTGGAGTGACACCAGGCCTTCTGGGCGCGTGACCCATGTCAACAAACTCTTCATCTTGGTGCTGACCACGGTGCCTCCACACACGGACTTGCTGGTTGTCTCCACCAAGACAAAAGTGGGACTCATCTGCTCCATGACAGTCTGGCACGACACACTATTGCAGTAATACTGTGTGCATGTAGTCCTGCGTGGTGCAGCCGCCTGCAAATGGTGCTGGCACTAACAGGATGACCCATGGAGGACATCACTGCTCGCAAAATGTCCACAATCATGGCTGTCGAGTCAGTCAGGTACAGTGATAAGGCCCGTCCTTGCTTAAGTCACATGCATGGCTGAGCGTGAAACTTGAATCATTCGTCTCACCATGTCAAACCTACCCACCAAGTTTCATTACTGTCTGTTTGTGCAACTATTTTTGATGATGAGTGTGTTTGTAATCACACACACACACACACACACACACACACACACACACACACACACACACACACACACACACACTTTATAATTGTAGTCAAATCATTCCTATTAATTTTACAGAAAAGAAAAATTTTTTTGGCCACCTTGAAAACACCATTATCTGAAATTGCAGAGCAGCTTAATAGATTTTGATGGATGATGAATAGCTGAGTGCACAAATTGTAGACGTGCCAATCACAAACATAGCCACTAATCTCAGCATGTCAGGAGCTACAGTGTCCGAGCTTGTTGGAGCATATGAGATAAAGAAAGGCAAAGTTCACTTACAAGTACCGGCACCCACTTAAACATAACACCAGCTGTAACATCACCTGCTGAATGATGGTGACAAATAATTGGGCTTCAGCTTCACCTTTTCTGGCTTATTCTGAATCAAGACTGAACAGCGCAACCTCATATTCGTCATAGGGGTCCTGTTTGGAAAGCCCTTGGAATGAAAGCCAAAAAGAAAAACACATAAAATGGTATGATGAGCACAAAAACCTAGAGCGATGGAAGGAATAATACGAGCCGAGTCTTCTTTTTCCCCTCTGAATGTGTTTTCTTCTCTCAGACCAAAGAAAGCTTTCTACTCACAGTGTTCCAATTCAGTATGTTCATTATGACAGCAAGTGTGTTTTTCAAGGATAAGGGTCTAATAAATGCTCAAAATACAGCACATGCACATTTTTAAAGGGTCCATATCATGGAATACCAAATTTCTGTAGGAGTTCCTTCTAGTTCATTTGAAAACAGTGGTCACCATCCCTTTCTTGGAGACCCTCATTCCTGCAGACTCCCCGCTCCAACCCCTACCCGCCACACCCAGTGTACCCAATTATTGCAGGAATAGCTGAATGAGGCATGATATATTTGGGTTGGAGATGAAACCTGCAGAAAGGTAGATCTCCAGTAGGAGGGTTGGTGACTAATGCTTTAACCAAGACCCAGGCCTTGATGGCTTTGGAAGGCTTTTTTAATGAGATTCTTTGTGAAAACAGTGTCAACAATAGCCCGTCAGCAGTGCCTGTTTCTCAGCTGACCTCAAAACAGCTCTGGTGTGTTTATTTCTGTATGAGATAAAGTGCTAAACAGAGTGACTGACTTTTTGAGACATACAATCTGCAATACCTACTTTATAAGCATATAAAGCACACAGCATAATGACACTATGATAAAATGTGTTAACATATTATAATTTATTTTATGTTATTTGGACTACCTGTAACATTGCTAACTTGTCAGCATGCTGCTTTGGTCTAGTTCCAGTAGCTGTTTAAGTTCTACAGTTGCTATCTTAGCAAGAGAAATTGTTAGTTCAAAGTTGTTGTATTGTGTTGCCGACTCATAACATGCTATAACCAGCCTGAGAAAGTTCACTGTTAAGACACAGCTATGCATAGAAAGGTTTCCTTATTTTTAGCTGACTGCTTTGCTATAGAATAAAAGTGAAGACATCAAACTAAAAAAAATAGCACTCATTATGCTGTCCACCTTAAAAGCCTCCAAAATGGAATTTTAGAGGATAAAACAGCTTTCTTAACTTGCAGGAGAGGATGATATAACGAGATATTTTTCTAAGCAGTTTTGGATTAATTCTATTGATCTGTCCATCATGAATATTCACTAAACTGAAAGGGGATCTAGAGCTTTTACACTGTGCAGAATAAGTTTATTTATTTATTTATTTATTTAGTTAATATATATTATAGGTGGAGATATGTCAGAAATATAATACTGTGATACATCAAGAGTATTTGTGGTATATCAGGGTATGTACTGTTTGACATCTAATCAGTTGGAGCTGTTAAGTGTAAGCCTGTAGAGTCTTTAAAATCACCAACAACATCCATTTACCTGGGTGCATCTAAACTGGGTAAGATTGGTACTGTATCTGCCTGTTTGGCTTACAGCCGTTTAGCTCCGCGCATTCACATAGAAGTTATAAGGAGTGTTTCAGCTCTGGACTGCTCTCTGAATGAGGCAGAATACAGAGCAGCCAATCAGGGCAGAAATACTTTACATACATGTGTCTTAAAGGCACAGTAACAAAAACCAAAACCAAACTGTGGATGGAAATGAATTGTGGCTGTATTTGGTACATATAAATCTAAAGAGACATTACAAGTGAACCTCATGGGGAAAAAGGCAATGGACATGTATAATATGACAACATTTGTAATGGTCCTCGGCTTTGATTTACAGAGAACTATTAATTGGTATATAGCTTAGACATTAATTAAAAAAAAATGCACATCTTCAAAAAGTTCTCTGTGACTGCTGTGAAGACAAAAGACACCAATGTTCTTGAATACCATTCTCATGCATGGCGTCTCCATTACTGTATCTGTTCCCTGTACATTGCTACTGCATCTGGGAGAAGTCTATAACATTTGTAACACTGTGGTGGATATTATATTTAATCTCAGCATGGTTATCAACACATGCTGCACAGTAGCTGTAATATATCTGTATATTTATTGTAGAAAATGTTCAGGAAAAATAAAGAAATGTGTGAGGACAGAAAGAGCAAGGGGACAAGCAAAAGGACAAGATATGAATATGATGCTCCCTCTGGTGGAGGTGACGCAGCTCATCGTCATGCAGTGAATCCAGTGGAAGTACTGCAAGAACCTGAACGCTTAGCCTGTGAGAATCACACTCCCACGGGCGGTTCATGTAGAAGCAAGAGCCGCCTCTTCAGCATCATCACTCTGGTAGTGCTGAAATCTATATTTATAATGAAGTTCTCTCCAGCTCAGTCTGGCACATTCCGGAGAATTCTGGTTAATTGCCTGAGTTCCTGTAAATGAGCCGTAGTCTCAAAATCCTGGAGTTAGGAACTCCACACTAACTTCCAAAACCACTCAAAACTTATTACCAAGAAAGGTACAACTTTGACCAAGACGTTTACAGAGCCGGTTCTGCATAATGCAGCTGCTGAGTGTTTTATGTGAAATGATGCACTGTAGAAAGTTATAGACCCTCATTTCTTTACAGTGGTGGCGACTTGAACAAGGGTCACTATATCTACACTGCAAACACAATCAAAAGGCTATTATATTTGCTCTTTATTATTTACTAGCCATTTTTGCCTTACCCCCTGTATCTTTTGCCAAGAGCTTCATCTCTAAAGGATCATAAAAAACAAAGCAAAGCATGTAATAACCGGCTGTGAGGTAGCTTTTAAGCAGTTTCACTTTAGAATAGTTGCACCCAGAAGGAGGTGTGGGATTGCAGTGCTGTTGGGAAGGAAGATAAATGTTACCAGGATCAATAACTGATGATGAATTTAGACTGATATGATCAATATTTATTGAGCTGCACATACAGAAGTAGTGTCTCTCAGTATGGTGTTCGGGCCGCCATGTTTGTTAACCCAACGTGCCAGACGTCTCAGCATGGAGTTGTAGAGGTTCCTAATGGTGTCATGTGATAATGCAGCTTGAATATTCTCCCACAGTTCCTGCAGATGGTGCGGTAGGGGTGGAAGTGGAGTGGCTATTTTAAAGGCTAATCAAAAGACTATTATCATAATTGCTCTTTATTATTTACTGGCCATTTTTGCCTTACCCCCTGTATCTTTTGCCAAGAGCTTCATCTCTAAAGGATCATAAAAAACAAAGCAAAGTATGTAATAACCAGCTGTAAGGTAGCTTTTAATGCGTCAACATCTCAAGAACAGTTTCTCTTTAGCACATTAGCATTTTGGTAGTGTGTTTGTAGCAGTGTTAAATTCTAAGCCGATGTTATTGTGATATATGCCTTGTTCCACCTGACAGCTGCAACAGCAGCATTCCCTCTTTCACTTTGCCATGGTAAATAGAAGCTCACCGGACAAAAACGTAGTCACCTTGCATGCTTATGGTGGTAGTAACCTCAGGCTGAACTTGGGGCCGGTGCTGGAAATTTGTTGGGAATGACCAAAGCGTGTCAGAACTGGGCTGAATTCATGTGGTCTGATCCTGACATGAGGATGTTAGATGTTTCAGATGCCTGGTTCCTTTCACTACCTCTGTGAACAATTCTTACTAATTAAGTGTCACTGTAACAGCGCACTTCACATCAAACCACTCTGAATGATTTCACGCCTTAGTGATGGAGTTATGCAGGATTAGTGGTGTGGAATCGGTGGTTTTCCTCTTCAAGAATGTGGGTTCTGGTGTCTTCTTTACAGGATTGTGCAAAGGTCAGAGAACCCATTTCATTTATTTAATTTCCAATCAAAACAGCCATGAAGTCATTTTCAGGAGACATTTCTGAGAAGATTAGATATTATATATAAACAGCTTGTGCAAGGAAGGAGAAAGTCAAAAGGAAATACGTTTCTAAAACTGATTTTTTAACAGAGGACCTCTTATACTGATTTTCAGTGTTCATAATTTTCTTCTGGTGTGCCGTAGAATGGCTGCGAAGTTGAGCACTCTGGGAAAACCTCTTATTCTTGTGTGTCTTATTTCTTAGTGTATTTGTACATACTGCGTTTGGGATCATTCAATGTCTATGTACACACTTCATCAAAAGAGTAGTTGCACAAATAGCTGCATCCAGAAGGAATCAACTGACAGGAATGAAACTTGGTGGGTAGGTTTGACATTGTGAGACATGCAAATGACTCAAGTTTCACACTCAGCAGTGCATTTTCCATAAGCAAGGACAGGCCTTATCGCTGTACCCGACTGACCCAACAGCCACGACTGCGGACATTCAGCGAGCAGTGATGCCCTGTTCCTGACCTGCAGTCTTCCTGGTCTCTAGAAGCTGTTGTGCATCATGTGAGAGCATGCCAAACTTGCCAGTAGGCAGGCAATAAAGACCGGGTTACAAGATTCCATCATGTTGTAACAAAGGGAAAGTGCTGGAATTGCAGCAAGGCGTTTCAGGCAGCTGGGAAAACTGGTTTCTGTGGGAGAGAGTTTCTCGCTCTGGCGTGTACTTTCGGCTTTTTAACCTTGCAGACCTTTTACATGCATTAAAAGCTACATAACACACTAAAGGAAAGGGGAAAAACAGAAAAGCATAACAGGCCTTCCTAAAGACATAGGGAAAATGGGACTCGTGACAACTGTGTAACACCTGGTAGAACAGCAGTTTCCTCTTTGAGAGGAGAAAAATCAAGAGATCTGAAAAATAAACAATGGTGATTCTGTCTATCCATCCACTATGACAAGACATCTCAGCGTTATGGGTCTGAAAGGATGTGTAGCTGTGAAGGAGCTCCACACTGAGAAAAGGAAACAGACAAAAAAGACAAATTACAGATTAAACAGTGGCCATCCCAGAGTCCAGAGTCGGCATCACCACTGAATGTATTAAGGTTGACTAAGGGATTTAGGATTGTGAGAAGGCCCAAGTTTGATTCCCAGCCAGGACGTCCAGGGTCCTTTCTGTTTGCCGTTTGCATGTTCTCCCCGTGTCTGTGTGGGTTTCCTCCGTGTGCTCCGGTTTCCTCCTACAGTCCAAAAAGACATGCAGTCAGGTGAACTGATGTTAAATTGCCCCCTAGGTGTGAATGAATGTGTTATGTCTGTATGTCTGCCCTGTAATGGATTGACAGACTGTCCAGAGTGTTTCCTGCCTTCTGCCCATTGAATCCTGGGATAGGCTCCAGCACCCACCCTGACCCAGTAGGATAAAGCAGTTTCGAAGAGGAGTAAGTGAGAGAATGGATCATGAGAAACAGAAAATGCAACCAACTTCTAAGACTGAAAGCTTTACAAAAAGAGTGGAAGCTGTAATGAAGACCAAGAGTGGGCACGCTTAGTACTGGAAATGAAAGAAATGAAGGGTGGTCTCTGACTTCTGCCCTCAAATGCTTGTTTTATAAAGCAACAGCAGTTAGTCATATGACAAGTGGTCTAGTGTACTGTACTGCAGTTTGGCCCAGATTGAGGGAATCTGCAAGGTTGTGAACAGAAAAGTCGAAAATGAACCAATCCTGCCTTGTATTGCGGCTTACTTGAGTTCTTCTACGGCCTTTGCCACGTCCAGCTGAAAGATTTGCTCAGCGTTAACAGGCCCCGCTGGCTGATGCCTGCTAAAGATCAGTGATGTTGGTGAGCTTCTGTAGATATTGGCAACCTTATTACGTTAGACCGCCTCAAGGCCAAGGCTGCCGTGGCACAGAATCAAAACAGGCCTCAGTGTTATTGAGGAAATGCTTTGTCTCCATCAGCAGGATGCGCGAGAAACACGCGTCCGTCTGTCGAAGACAGCAAAGCGAGGCCTACTGTGGGGCTCAAGCAGCGGGCATGATTTACTGCTGCCTCCTGCTTCAGCACCCAGTGCAAACAGGATCCCATTAGGCACGATCGTGTCTATTTGCATACCGCTTAGAGAGAGAGAGCGCGCACGAGCGCACTGGTCATAAGATCCAGTCAGGAACGGCTGCGAGGAATTAGTGGCCCTCTGCTGTTTAGCGACTCATGCATATGGAAATCTTTGCACGCACAGGCGTCATTTTAATAAGGGAGATAATGAGAGCAGGATTACTCAGAGGGAGTTCATTTACAAAGCATATGTATTTCATTAGGTTTCCTGGGCTGACCAGAAGATCTCACATAGATGTCAAGAATGGCTATAAGCTGAAGCAATTTGTCCTGTCAAAGTCCTGCACTGGGTTGTTGGACAACACCTCACCAATCCTAGCGCAAAGCTTGAGGAAAGCCATTGCAGTGGAACTGCATAGAGCAGTTTGAAAGCAGCTGCTGTAGTGAAATCGCACTTAACAGTTGGAGAGCTGTAGAGACTTTAAGCTTGCGGGGAAGCTATGGAAACCAGAAAAACTGTGCCGTTTTCAGTCGCTGGTTCCCCAATCACGCAGAGTTGCCAGATTTGCAGTTTTCCATCTCGTTCGGCCATTGCCCGCATGCTGGTCTGGGATGGCAGGCAAAAACACTGGTACAGCATGAGATTTAGCAGATTTAATGTTGTTTTTATTTGTGTTCATAAACCAGAGCAGAGCAATCACATGATCTGCTTTCTCTCTTTCTTTGTCTTGTAGTTTATAAGCACTCAGTGAATTACAGAAACTCAAACTAATTTCAATATGTTTGTTTATGCCCCTCCCCCATACACACCGATTAGCCATACCATTAAAACCACCTCCTTTTACTGACACTTTGTGTACATTCTATCAGCTCCATTTAGCACATAGGAGCACTTGTAGTTCTGCAGTTACAGACTGTAGTCCATCTGTTTCTCTGTAAACTTTAAAACTTTTTAGACCCCTTTCTTCAATGGTCAGGACCCCCACAGGACCACCACTTGTGTATTATGTGGGTGGTGGATCATTCTCAGCACTGCAGTGACACGGACGTGGTGGTGGTGTTAGTGTGTGTTGTGCTGGTGTGAGTGGATCAGACACAGCAGTGCTGCTGGAGTGTTTAAACACTGTGTCCACTCCCTGTCCACTCTATTAGACACTCTTACCTTGCTGGTCCACCTTGTAGATAGATGCAAGTTCAGAGACGATAGCTCATCTGCTGCTGCACAGTGCAATGTTGGTCATCCTCTAGTCCGTCATCAGCGGTCACAGGAAGCTGCCCACAGGCTGGATAGTTTTGATTGGTGGACCATTCTCAGTCCAGCAGCAACACTGAGGATTTTAAACACTCCAGCAGCATTGCTGTGTCTGATCCACTCATACAAGCACAACACGCACTAGCGTACTAACCTGTGGGGCTCCTATATAGTAGGTGGAGCTGATAAAATGGACAATGAGCGTAGAGACAGGAAGAGGTAGTTTGAATGTTATTGCTGATCCTTCTTGTTCCAGTTTTCCACCTTACTCCACCTTAAATGGGTCTGCAGTTACATCCTGGCACCTGAATGTCACAGCTGTACCATTTTAAGTGAACTAGAAATGTTTGAGCAAGAAGCTCCACAAGTAACTGAGCATGTAACTAAGCATGAGCATGTCAGCATGCAACCATCAGCATGGATCTGTTGGACCATTTAAGATGGAACAGGAATATGCAAACAAGAAGCTGAGGTGCCTTAATGTAGCCTAACTGCTATGCTCTCTAAGGTGGAATGGAAAAACTTGAACTGGCGAAAAAGAAGCTGACCTCAGCTTCATCGACAGTTGAAAGGCATGAAAAGGGATGAGGAAGGTGCTCCGTTTGTGCTTAATAGGTGGGTCACATTAACCTATTTTTACTGTGTCACAGAACCAACAGGTCATTTTGTATCATTTTGTCCTGTTTACTAATGTTTGTGATAGAAACTGCTTAGCATGGCAGCAGCAGTTGTAGCGACAGTTTGAGAAATCCCAGCTTAGCTAACATTAGTTCCATTATTTCGCTCCAATATTATATCATGGTATTTGTCCATTCAATCAATCAATCAATGGTGTCATCAGGGGTTTAATCCCATTAACACCATTTGTCCTATTTTATCCCTAAACAAGTTTCCTTGTGTTGTTCGCACTGGAAAAGTGCATCCATGAATTTGTGAACAGAGCACTGAAGGGAGGATGGTATTTGTTTAGCTGTTGAGTTAAAATGTAAGCAAATGTTCCCCAGAATTGTTCAGTTCAGTAATAGTCAGTCTTCACATGTGGTCAGAAAACACACTGGCCGTTCTCGCAGGGAATGCATCATGCGTATCTGTCTGTATGGGGACTGTGCTAGCGTATGTGGGGGGAGATCGTTTCATGCCTCTCCTGGGAGGATGCAGTGCATTCGGCACGGACGCGGCACTTGAGGTCAGCCGGCAGCTCCAAACTGGCCTTTTGATAACAGCTCACAGCCCATAACAGCCCAGGCAGCAGATCTAGGGCCCTTTCATACTGCCTTACTGAAAGTGTACCCAGGGAATTCAATACACGACTGTCTTCCTCCCCACCGCTGCATCTCACCAGGGAAAATAATGCTGCATTTCTTTTTTCCTGCTTTGTGTGCATATTCTTCACAACATCATAACTCACTCTTCACCGGCTCATAAAAACAGTTCAGAAATACAGTATCTGGCTCGACTCAACTCTTCGAGTCAAGGTTATTATGTGCAAGTCGAGTAAAGATTACAGTGATAGAGTGCAGGACACTGGATTTAATCTGGTATAGACACTGTGGGTACAAGCGTTCCTCATGCCGAGATGAACGGCAGCTGGAGTTTCACCATTGTAACTAAACGTCACTCTCATTTCTAAATGCAGTTTGTGTGAAAGATTTGGCAACCCAATGTTTTGTTGATTTTCACATTCTATAGAGAACAATTGCACTATTTGATGCACAATAACTGTATAACTTATCTGGTAAATTTAACGTATTAGGACATAATGTGCAAAAGGCACATTCTATATTTCATGTTTGATTTTTTCCAATATGTTAAATATAAAATTGTGCGCTAAAAAAATGCCATGTTATAAGATTGTTCCCTATAGAGAATGTATTAACTTATTTTCACTTAGAAAATCAAAAAAGCATGTAATTTGACCAGGGGCACTCAAACCTTTGCATACAACTCTAACTGGTGTAACGGTTTCATGTAGTTATTAAATAATTGAGTAACCCAATTATAATTCTTACCACTAATAACTGAACAAGCCTGCAGTTTAACCCTTAGCTTAGTTATTACTGACAATTCAATTAAAACTTAATTACTTGATACATAATCAATTGCAACACACTAAAATATTGATTAGTGAAACTAATATGAAACCAGGTTAATAATGCTTTATTCAGAATATACGATCTTACAAAGACCCTGTCACCATTTATTTACTTATAACCACGTAAAGGAAAATATTAGCCAGATTGGTGGACTGGGTCCGAATAACACAGCCTTCATTTCTCCAGAGTGCAGAACATTCCAACTGCGTGACATTTTATAACAACTTTTTAAAAGGGGTGGCCAAAACTGCCAAAGCTCTTATAATAAATAATAAAGTCACAGATATAAAAAGCTGAAATTAGCTTATTATCTTTCAGCGTCTTATTATCAAATACACCGTTCCACCTTAAATGGTGCTGCAGGTGCTTTAAATGTAGAACGACAAATAAGAAGCTGGCAAAATGTGAAGCTAACCTCAATAAATGCACAACCCCAAATTGGACAGCATGGAAAATGCAAATAAAATAACAGTAGTGTTTTACACTTCCTTTGACTTATTTCATTGCAGAATTTATGAGCCCACAATATTTAGTGTTTTGTCTGGACATCTTCATTTCATATGACAGTGCAGTTGTGGGCTGGAGGTTAGGGAACCAGCCTTGTGACCGGAGGGTTGCCGGTTCGATTCCCTGAACCGACAGTAACGACTGAGGTGCCCTTGAGCAAGGCACCTAACCCCCAACTGCTCTCCGGGTGCCGTGGATAGGGCTGCCCACTGCTCTGGGCAAGTGTCACAGCCCACTAGTGTGTGTATGTGGGTGTTTCACTTCATGGATGGGTTAAATGCGGAACACAAATTCCTCTGTGTGAAAAATCACAAATGGCACAAAATGGCTCATATGTTAATATACGTGTATTCCTGCATTTCAGGCCTTCGACACAACGTTGGGGCGAGGGCAACGAGGTAAAAAGAACTAAATAATTATCTGATTTCAAACAGGTGATTGTAATGACAGGTGACTTCTACAGTGCATAATGTAATTAAATGACTTAAGGAATCAAAATTTCAATTTCAAAATCAAAGTTTCAGTGCGTAAAGGGCGCAAGCCTAGCTGAACACCCCTGATCTTCACTCCCTCAGACGGCACTGCATCAACAACCATCATTCAATAATAGCTGATATAACCACATGGGTGAGGGATTACTTTGGCAAACTTTTGTTAAGAATTACAATACAGTCATATTTATACATGGCACTTAAAACTTCACTGTGTAAAACAGAAGCCCTATACAATATTAACAGTGTCCAGAAGCGGTGTCAACTTCTCTGGGCTAGAAGGCATATAGGACAGACCATCACACAGGGGAAATGTGTATTGTGGTCAGATGAATAAAATAAAATAAATAAATAAATAAATAAATAAATAAAAAAAATAAAATAAAATAAAATAAAAAAAAAATGGACCCCATGTGCTCCAGACCAAAGACGAAAAGGACCATGCAGATTGTTACCAGCAGTCTTAGGTCCTAAAGCCAGGGTCTGTCATGGTGTGGGGTCAGTGTGTCACTGTCCTTGGCAGAGGTCATGTTCACTTCCATGATGGCAGCATTAATGCAGAAAGACACACTGAGATCTTAGAGCAACATGTGCTGCCTTAAACGTCTTTTTGTCACAGCACGGATAAGGGTGTGGGCCCAAGCGCAGGGCGGGAACCCGCTTGGGCCGATATAAAGGTTTATCCACTTGCAAACAGATTTCCTGGATGTGGATACACGTTGCTGTGTGCGAGGGGTGAACTGTTTGGAGGGAAGTGGGTTTTTTTTGTGAACTTGTCTGAGGCATGATCGAACCCCCGACCTCAGTAGTGGTGGCCCCACCTGCTACCGCTGCGCTATGCACTGATACACGTGAGGCGTGTCAGAGGGGGTTTTGTGAATGGGAGTGTGAAAAAAGGCGGGAAGCTCAAACAAAGGAGACGCCAACAGTGACATTCTCAAAGAAAAGGGAATATTTGTAAAAGAACAGAAACAACCAGGAAAGGGTCAAACAGAAAGGGGATATCTTTTCTTTTCTGGGTCTTCAGATTTCTCTTGTTCAGTTTGACCCACGTGTTTTAGTTTGTGTACGTGTGGGTTTTTCTAAGCGCGCGTCTTCTCTCTTTTTTTGCAGCACGTGTCTTGTCTTTTTTGTTTTTCTTTTTAAAGCACACGTCTTATCTCTGTTGTGTGTGAGGTTGTGTTTTGTTTTTGTGGGTGTTTTTGTTTGTTGTTGTTGTGTGGTGTGTTGTGTTGTTGTGTGTGGTTTGTTTGTTTGTTTGTTTGTTTGTTTGTTTGTTTGTTTGTTTGTTTGTGTTTTTGTTTTGCTAATACCGTTACCAGCTACCCCTCTACAAAGGTGTAGCAGTTGATGGCTGCTTGGTGGAAGCTTATATAGCCGGTGCATCAGGTGCAGCTCGTTGGGTGATCAGCCCGGGGCATTCTGGGGGTTGGAGTTCCGTGCTGTAGTTGCCTCGGGGAGGCTCCGCCGCTGCCGCCCTCTGCTGGCAGCAGGCGTGACCGCCCGAACCCTTACACTTTTCCAGCTACATTCTGCTTTTTTCAACAAGACAATGGTAAATCAAATGCTGCACACATTACAAAGGCATGGCTGCAGCAGAAGAGCGTACGGGTACTGGACTGGCCTGCCTGCAGTTCTGACTGAGAATGAAGAAAAATGTGTCAACGACGACCCTGTACTGCTGAAATGCTGGAATAGATGTATATAAACGAGGGAAAGAAGTTGGCCACACAAAACATGAAATATCTTGGCTTCATAGTGTCTGCGATGAAATCAAAGGCAAAGTAAATGTAAGAAACACTGCATTTTTTCCACCCCATTCCATCCCAACTTTTTTGTATTTGCCGTTGTATTAATTTTCCTCAATAAATGTATTCTTAATCCGAAAACATTTACTTCCATTCTTAACACTGAAACTTTGTGTAGGGTATGTTTAATGATCAGATAGTAAGCAGCACAGTACTGGAACTGCTGGAAGTTGCTGGTTCATAAGCCACACACTTACAGCTTTGGAAAAACTGAAGAGACCACCTGAAAATGATCAGTTCCTCTAGTTGTACAGTTTCTGGGTTTGTGTTTGACCAAAATGAGCAGTTCTGTTTGATTCTATACACTACTGGAAACACGTCTCCCAAATTCCAGATCAAATATTGTATTTAGATCTGTTTATTTAGAAAATCACTAATGACCCTCCAGAAGCCTGTTTATTGAACCATGCTCGCTGTGCATTTCACCCCAGCCACCGCTCGCCAGTCTCGCTGTAGGTCACTTGAGGTCATCTTACGGTGGTTAAGTGACATTGGAATGAGGTGGCGCTCATCACGGTCAGTAGAGAGTGGTTTTGGCCCTCTGCCAGTCTGTAGCTGTGTTGTCCTGTGTGTTTGCTGCTTGACCTTGTTCTTATGAACCAGACGCTCACTGTATCTGCCAGTAAAGCTAGAACCCAACCTTCTGTTCCTCACTAAGAACCTGCTGTACATGTGGAGATGCTGATTTAAGAAGAAACTGGAGTGGGCTCTTATTTATTTCCAGAGCTGTATATACTTCAGCTGTTGGTTTCTGATGGTGTATGCGTGAGTTTTGCATACTATTTAGTGTACGAGTGCTTTAATGTGGGTTGAGACGTGACAATAATAACGCAGTTGGGAGTCCCAGTCATTTAGATCAGGAAATCTAATATCACTACAGCAACAAATGAAATCAAATATATTACTTAAATATAAAACGCTCAAATATATTGTTTCATTGCTTTAAAAGTTAGTTTTAAACTGAGGGGTATGAAAGGAAAAACATTTGACAATTCTATTTTTGTAAAAGCGCAGAAGGTGTAACACTCGACATGACCTTGGAGAAGAAGCTGATTCTTGTTAAGCATATTGAGCACTGATGCCATTGCCGAACCACCTGTAAGAAAGACATTAAGATTTGTGCATGTGGTGAATTCACAGAAGACTACAGTACTGTACATCTCCAGTACAGCCTGAGGAGGCCCCAGTGGCTCTGCTGAAACCTGTAGCATTGTCTGAAGCGTTCTCTTATTCAGGTCTTTTGACACCAGGCTGTAACATTCACTTCTTGGCAATGTGTACAATACAGTATATCTTCTCCCTTACTTACTTCCTGAAGACAAAATGAAGAAACGTTATTATAGCTGCAGGCAAAAATGAGATAGAGTCATGGCATCACAATATATATAGGCTCATTTTGTAACTGTCAGTTGCATTGAACTGGGAAAGGCAGTAAGATTTATTGAATAGATGCTGGAGATATATGACAAAAGGGAAGCAATATATCCGTTTTACCTCCTCTCTTTCTCTCTCTCCCCCTCTCTCTCTCTTTTCTGTTTTGCTGCACCCTGCTAGCACATTTTGCCAGCATCCAAAAGGACAACTGCCAGTAAGGCAGATGACTCAAAATGTCAAAATTAAAGGCTTAGAAATTAATTAAAAATGAAAGCTTTTATGTACCAAAAACAGTCATAATTTAATTTTACTCAGCCCTTTTCCAAGCTCTCTTTATCCCATAGCGGTAAACAGGCTGTTACTGTGCCTTATATATATTTACAGCTCGGGAAAAAAATAAGAGACCACCTCAAAATGATCAGTTTCTCAAGTTGTACAATTTTTGCGTATGTGTTTGACTAAAATGAGCAGTTCTGTTTAATTCTATACACTACTGGAAATGTTTCTCCCTAATTCCAGATCAAATATTATATTTCAGACCATCTTTTATTTAGAAAATAACTAGAAAGAAGAAGAAACTAACTCAGAAGAAGAAAAAGGCCTCCAGAAGCTTCGAACCTTCCTCGTTATGCATTTCACCCCAGCTGCCGCTTGGCGTTCTTTTTGTAGGTCACTTGAGGTCATCTTATGGTTGTTAGGTGACATTCAAATGAAGTGACGGTCATAACGGTCAGTAGAGTGTCATTTTCGCCCTCTACCGGTCTGTAGCTGTGTTGCCCCATGTGTTTGCTGCTGGACCTTGTTCTAATGAACAGCTGTTTTTGAAATGTTCAGGATGGAAGGAACCTGACGCTCAGTGTATTTGCCAGTAAAGCAGGAACTGAACCAGCTCTTTCGCAGGTCTGTAGGTGTATTTTGACTACACTTTGACTTTGACCCAGCTGGTTCTATAACAAGAGAGCAGTGATGACCGCAGCAATGTTTTTATGCTATTGGTCAATAGGATAGGATTTGGTTCAGGTGATCACCTAATCAGCATCTCATTAAGTGGAATGAGTTGGGTCTGTGAAAGCTCTTCAGAACGGCTGGTGTACATGTGGTCATATGCGCAAATGACCTCTCTATTGATTGGCTGGCTTACAGTTTGCCTCCCTCAGAAAGCAGCATGGGCTTGGTATATTTGCAGTGTGAAGAGGTGTAAACTGCTGTAGGCTGAAGAGATGGATTTCTGTAGATGCAGACGGCTGCCTGCATAGGGACTTCATAAGTAATTCATAAGCCTTGAATAACATATTTAAAAAGCAATACTTGAATATATCAACAGCTTATGTCAGTATTCCCAAAATGAATTTTTAAAGTGGGTTTGTACTTTAACTCTTACAGAAACATAGATAGAAGATTCTACTCTACTTTCACCCTCGTACAGGATGTGTGTGCTTGGTGCCACTGATATTTACATAAAAGAAAATGCTTATGAAAATGATCACTGTAGTTTGAGAACATCGGATCTTCCATTGGAATTATATATGGTGCTTACAAAGTGGAGTTTGCGCTGCCGTTAAAGCAGCACTTTTAGACCCCTGTCGTAAATACCGATTGTGCTTTGAGCTCCCCTCATAGGCAGCTGTACACGTGCACTTGTTGACAAGTTTAAGGAGGCAACAATTTCCTCAAATGATTTGAGTAAACTTAACTTATTAGGGTTTACAGTGCAGGTGCACACACATCACACAGGCATATGTACACTACAGATCACACTCACGATTCAGCCTATTTCTGCCTGTACATAAACAAAATCACAAGTTTAATGTGTAGCATTCTTGCATATGCCTACATGACACGCGTAAGCAGAAAAAAGTATGTTGGATTCTGCCCAAGAGTCTGTAGCTGTGCAGCTGTTTAAGCAGTCTACCTGAGCATTAAGCTGCTATGCTCATTACCTGCACTGTACACTTTTGAATATACAGCTACTGTTTACAGCCACTTACTTAAATTGCATACCTGGCAACCTCAACATCCTGTACTTCAATATGCACACTATAACACTTAAGCTGTATTTTGCTCTACTACATATTTATGCTAACTGCTGTTTGCACCCAGAGTTCCAGCCGGCTCATGCACAAACTTGTATTCACTGTCTATGCACATATCGTCTTGTGTTTCCGTCGTTTTGTTTTTGCACTGTTGCTTATTTATCCATTTCTTTATCACTGCACTGGAGAAGTAGCTTCGTTATACTGTTCAACCTAGTTTTGGTATAATCACATTCTCACTCACCTTCTAAACCACTTAATCCTTCTGGGTTGTGGCGAGGGCCGGAGCCTATCCCAGCGCTCAGTGGGTGGAAGGCAGGAAACACCCTGGACAGGCCAGCAGTCCATCACAGGACAGACACACAGAGAAAGGACCCCGGGCACCCAGTCCAGAAACTGAACACAGGGCCTTTTCGCCTTCAGGCGACACTGCTCTCCACTGCGCCACCGTGTTGAGTTGAGTTGAGCACAATGAAGGACTGCCCTTTAATATGGTGTCGTGCCAGGCTGTCATGAAGTGACTCAGAATGGCAGCGGGTCATCTTCAGTCATGCTTTTGTCTTGGTGGAGACGACCAACGAATCCGTGTGTGGAGGAACAGGGCTCAGCGCCAAGATGAACGGTTTGTTGTCAGGTATCACACGTTCAGAAGACCTGGTGTCACTCCACCTATACCCCTACCGCACCATCTGCAGGAACTGTGTGAGGATATTCGAGCTGCAATGGGATGGATTATCACAGGACACCATTAGGAACCTCCACAACTCCATGCCCAGACGTCTGGCATGTTGCATTGGCAAGCATGGCAGCCTGTTCCTGGTAACCTTTATCTTCCTTCCCAACAGCACCGCAATCCCACACTTCCTTCTGGGTGCAACTATTCTTTTGATGATGAGTGTATATATGAAAGCGTGCCATTCCTTTTTGCATTATCATTTTCTATCCTGTCTTTATCCATTAGAATTAAACAGGCTGCTTTGTTTTCACGCTCTTAAAGGGAAACTCCATTGGTTTCTGTCTTTAATAGTCATGGTGTATTCTTTCAGAGCAGCTTGATGTGAAATGGTTTAACTTACTAACTCAGATTTGGGATGATGGTGATGATGGGGAACTGGGGTCACAAAGTTTAGAGCACAAATGTTACGGTTTTATTAGCCACTAGTGGATCTAAACGTATCTTCCGAACTTTTATATGTGAAATGCTGATGGTGGTAAAATAGCAGTAAAAGTGTGTTTTCTTTGGGACCTATTTTGGCTTATAATGGACTTATGTGAACGTCTTACCCATGAATGACTTTTCCAAAAACAATAAGCATTTTAGGCCAAACATCTAATGTCAAAAATGTCATAAAACTCTGGCGGGCCTCAGGCAACATATGTGTTACTGGTTCATGTAATGACTTTCTGTGAGGGGGCTTTTAGAGGCAATAAACTCCTCAGACATATGGTTCCCATCACCACCACTGTGAACAATTCGAACTTGGTAAGCTAGAAGGGAGCATTTCAGACCATGCCACTCTAAATGACACAGCATGCAACTGTGTGGAAATCACCATTTAAGGCTAATATGTCTATATGAGTTCTGATTGGCAGTCATGTGTTATGCCTCATTCAGAATGCAGTCTAAGCTAAAGGACTCCATATAACTTGAGGTGAGGAGTGGGTGGGGCTACACCGCCTTAAGGTGTAAATAACATAACATCACAGAAACAGTGAATTCAAAACAGGCTTTTTTTGTAGCTTAGTTTCCATTAGGGCTGTACCCGACTCAGAATTTTGTCAGTCGAATCGGATTCTTCCGTCCTGGCCGACGATTCGACTATTTGTTCATGTGTTTTCTCCATATACATTATCTAGTAATCAGTAAATCAATTTGCATACGTTTCAGATCTGATGTCCTCATTTAGAAAGTCAGCAGAGTCACAGGATCATATTACTGAACTAAAAGAGACGTGGCATATGATGAACGATCTGGAGCCTGATTTAATTACAGAATATAGCGTCGGGCAGCGAGCACGTATTTATGCTAAAAATTAGCGCTTCTAGCCTGTCTTTATAATTTCACTTTTAACAGCTTCTTCAGTAGGATGACCCTTCGTCTTTCATCTCTCATAAATAATGAACTCCTAAATAAAACCAAATTAGTCAATATTTAAATTATTTTTAGATGAAAAGGAGAACGGTAGACCTGAAACCGTTTAATTATTATATCACCTGCGCTGAAATAATTATTCCTCGTTTATCGGCAGGCATATTAAGTGACTGTACTTATCTTTAAATAAAAATAATCTTAGCTGTAAACGAATAAATAAAAATATCTGTAATTTAGGTTCTAAAATAATGGAATTATAATAAAACAAACGTCTTCGGTCCGTTTTTCCTTCACCGCAAACAGCCATTATGTCTAAAACGAAAGTCAGCTCACTGGTTTGAAGCAGTGTTGGATGTCTGACTAAATGACGAGCAGAATTAGCTTTAATTTGTTCGGATTCTCTTCTTCAAAAGCTCCTCCAGACTTTCTCTGAGACATCGTTCCACTCTGTTTCTCAGCTTCACAGCTTTAGCTTCCTTCAACGGTGAACCGGCAGCGCACGTTGTCACGTGGATTAAATTTTTTAGCAAGCATGCGTCATAGACCAGCTAGAACTTAAATATATATTTATTATTCCCCTTATAATAATTATTAAAATGTCTTTTTAAATTCTTAAAGTTCTTGTGCATTTTTGTAAGCTTTTGTCTGTTTTACGAGAAAAAAAAAAAAACTTGTCACTGTTGTCAGTCGACTTGAAGGTTCTCAGTCGACTTAAAGGGTCTCCGACTGACGATTCGACTCGTCGACTTCTAGAGGGCAGCCCTACTTTCCATATATGGAACATGTGGATTTGAAAACAACAGTGTTTTGAAACGCAGAACTTTGAAAAAGAAAAAGAAGCAAGGAAAATTCAGTTTCTCATAGTATGAGTCCTTTAAACCACATCTGAATGGGAGAAGTGATGGGTGGTAGGTTTGATTTATGCCCGTTCTCCTCATCCATGTTTCTCCTAGAGAGAATTCATCCCACCGCTGCTCAATGCCGTGCCAACCCAAACTGAATAAAGCACAGTTCTGCTGAATGTCTGATCATGCAAGGCTGCTTCCTGCAGTACACCCACAAAGGACATCTGCCTGCATTTATTGCCCATATTACTCTTTAGCAGATACAATCTTGTTTACAGTGGGATGGATATGTATTGAATGGAGGTGTTTTTGTCTATAAATTCAGTTCTGGCTCGACCTGACGCATAACCGCATCAAATTCGTGGCAACGTCTGTGGAGAGTGAGACTAAAGCACTTCACAGGCACGCCACCGGCCCTGTGGGCATCGTGTAAGGGATCACCGGTCGTAATGCATGCCTCTATAATAGCTCAGATGCCCCTCTCTAAAGACAGTGTTCTTCTGCCAGCGCTTTTGCAATACAACCACAAATCATGAGTGAGCGAGGGGTGAAAGCAGGGTCTCTCTGCTCACTCCTGCTGCAGATTAGGCACAAATATACACTCATCACCATTCAGTCATCAATAGCTGCACAAATAGCTGCACCCAGAAAAAATCTAATGACAGGAATGAAACTTGGTGGGTAGGGTTGACATTGTGAGACATGTGAATGATTCAAGTTTTATGCTCAGCCGCGCATGTGACGTAAACAAGGACGGGTGTTATCGCTGTACCTGACTGACCCAACAGCCAGGATTGCAGACATTCAGCGAGCAGTGATGTCCTCCATGAGTCATTCTGTTAGTGCAGCACCATTGGCAGACGGCTGCACCACGCAGGACTGCATGCACACAGACCGTTATGACGACTGTCCTTAACACCACGTCAACGTCACCAAAGACTGCAATGGTGTTGGGCCAGACTGTCATGGAGCGACTCAGAATGGCAACGGGTCATCTTCAGTTGCTTTTGTCTTGGCATGGACGACCAACGAATCCGTGTGTGGAGGTTCCGTGGTCAGCGCCAAGATGAACAGTTTGTTGTCAAGCGTCACACGTCCAGAAGACCTGGTGTCACTCCACCTCCACCCCTACCGCACCGTCTGCAGGAACTGTGTGAGGATATTCAAGCTGCATGGGATGGATTATCACAGGACACCATTAGGAACCTCTACAGCTCCATGCTGAGACACCTATTCTATCTGAGCACATGTTGCAAATGTCTTTGTACATTGTCTCAGCATGCTGTAGACTTGTTGCTGAGCTTTTGGAAGTCTACAGCACTTGCCACACACAAGCTGAGACGAAAAATAGCCTGGGCTTACTTATTAAACCCTTCTTTGTAAGAGATAGATAAGAGAGTAAGATAAAATGGGCCCTTGTTTAACCTCTCGAACCCCCTGACTTGATGCAGGTTTCAGTCTTAAGTGTTTGAAGAGTAAAGACCCCCCCAGAGTTTCAGATAAGTTCGACTTTGATGCAGGAGACACTTTGAGGGAATGAGGATGGGCCCTGTGATGCTAAAAAGTAAATAGATTAAGCAATACTGCTGTGTGTCTGTAAGGGGAACTCATGTTTGAGATTGAGAAGTCATTCAGAGCGATTTGGAGTGAAATGCCTCTAAAGCTTCCTCACAGAAAGTTATTCTATGAAGTGGTTAGATTTGTACCATGTCATTTTATGATCATTTTGGCTCAAAATTTAGTTTCATCCACTTATTTTAACCCATTTATGGCAGAGGGGTATCTGCAGAGCATTGTAAGGCAAAATGCCCAAAGAAAATTATTTTTTTTAGATTATACATACACCCACCGGCCACTTTATTAGGTACACCCCCTTATATCTACACTCACTTTCCAATTTATCAGCTCCACTTGCACTTTGTAGTTCTACAGTTACAGACTGTAGTCCATCTATTTCTCTGCATACTTTGTTACCCCGCTTTCACCCTGTTCTTCAGTGGTCAGGCCTTTCACAGGACCACCACAGGGCAGGTATTATGTGGGTGGTGGATCATTCTCAGCACTGTAGTGACACTGACGTGGTGGTGGTGGTGTTAGCGTGTGTTGTGCTGGTACGAGATTATCAGTATTGTCTGTCAGTATCATTTGTAAACATATGAATACTAAACAAAATATGCATTTACACATTTTATGTAGTTTCAAGACGTAGCCATGAGAATGTTTAATTGTTTATTGTGCTGTTAATTCAGTACAGACATGGCTTTCTGTACACTGGTGGTGATGGGAACCAGGGGTCGCCATGCTGAACAGCACAAATATGGCCAATTTATTTACTATCTCAAACAACCACTGAACTTACATGTGTCTTTGAGTTGTTACATGTAAAATAAAGGATGATAATGCTGGTAAAATGATTATAAATCTGAGAAAAAAGAAATCATTCCTTTGGGACTATTTTGTCTTATAACACTCCACATGTACCCCTCCGACGTGATTGGATTACAATACACGGACACATTAAAATACACTTTAAGACAAACTTTATCACAAAACTATCATAGAACAATGCATCAGATATCATGCAGCGTACAGTGCTGAGAAAAAGTATTTGCCCCCTTACATATTTCTTTTGTTTTTTGCATATTGTCACACTGAAATGTTTCAGATTATCAAACAAATTTAAATACAGACAAAGATAACCTGAGTAAATACAATATGCAGTTTTTCAATTTTTTTTTTTGTCTCGTCAGTCCACAGAATATTTTCCCAGAAGTCTTGGGGATCATTAAGATGTTTTTTGGCACGTGTGAGACGGGCCTCTCCCGTGAATACCATTTTTGTCCAGTCTCTTTCTTATTGTTGAATCATGAACACTGATTTAGTGTTAGTGTAGTGCTTTAGATGTTGTTCTGGGTTCTTTTGTGACCTCCTGGAAGAGTCGTTGTTGCGCTCTTGGACTAATTTTGGTAGGCCCCTCACTCCTGGGAAGGTCTACCACTGTTCTCTCACTGTGGTTCACTGGAGTCCCAAAGCCTTAGAAATGGCTTTGTAACCTTTTCCAGACTGATAGATGTCAATGGTTTTGTTTCTCATCTGTTCTTGAATTTCTTCAGATCGAGGCATAATGTGTTGCTTTTTGAGATCTTTTAGCCTACTATGTTGTCAGACAGATTCTGTTTAAGAGATTCCTTGATTCTACAGGTCTGGCAGTGATCAGGCCTGGTTGTGACTAGTAAAGTTCAACTCAACTTTCCAAAACTCTGTTTAATAAAATTTTGGGTTGGGGGCAATTACTTTTTCACACAGGGCCAGGTTGGTTTGGATAGCTTTTTTTCCCTTAATAAAAGAAATCAGCATTGAAAAACTGCATTTTGTATTTAGTCAGGTTGTCTTTGTCTGATATTCAAATTTGTTTGATCATCTGAAAGGCCCAAGAGTCCAAGGTTTTGCATATGACTGCAATGTTGCTTATAAACCAAGAAGCACAGAGAAAAAGAAAACCTTGCTTGAGTGAAGAATTTGTGCTCTTTTACCATCTCTGGTTCTGTGTCTTTCTCTGCCAAATGTTCTGCAACACAGTTGTAGTATCAAAGAGGGTCTTTGTAAGGCTTTTGGAGGCTTTTGAGCTGCAGCCTGCATTGGTCAAGTCTGTTTGCAAAGCCCAGGGAAACGCCTGCTCCCCTCCCCTCCCCTCCCCTCCTTAACTTTCCACTGCCAGGGTTCCTCCCCTGTGTTCAGCAAATTTTCCTTTCACCCATCCTCACCTCAAGTCTCGCAAAGTTTTCTAACGGAAGGCAATGATGAAGAACAACCTAAACAACCCTCTTCCTGACCTCAACAGATTTCTTCAGCTGGATCCCTATATCAGACCATATGAAGGAGACCTCCGGAGAAGGTAAAGCTTATTTGGTTCACTTCTATATGGAAAACAGATGTGTTCTTTTAGAACTGGACAAAGTACACAAACCGTGTGCTTGAGTTAAAGTAGAGATATGCAAAATAGTATAAGCTCACCAGGCAAATAATTAGTCACCCTGCATGTTTAAGGTGGTAGTAAATTCAGCGAACACGTCTCCACTGCTCTAGAGTCCAGTGGCGGCACTTTACACCACTGCATTCGACGCTCTGCATTGAGCCTGGTGATGTAAGGCTTGGATGCAGCTGCTCAGCCATGGAAACCCATTCTATGAAGCTCTCTACACACTGTTCTTGAGCTGATCTGAAGGCCACATGAAGTTTGGAGGTCTGTAATGATTCACTCTGCAGAAAGTTGGTGACCTCTGTGCACTATGCGTCCCAGCATCCGCTGACCCCGCTCTGTCATTGTACGTGGGCTATCACTTCGTAGATGAGCTGCTGTCGTTCCCAATCCCTTCCACTTTGTTATAATCCCACTGACAGTCGACTGTGGAATATTTAGTAGGGAGGAAATTTCACAACTAGACTTGCTGCACAGGTGACATCCTATCACGGTACCATGCTGGAATTCACTGAGCTCCTGAGAGCGACCCATTCTTTCAATAATGTCTGCAGGCCTAGGTGCTTGGTTTTATATACCTGTGCCCATGGAAGTGATTGGAACACCTGAATTCAATGATCCGGATGGGTGAGTGAATACATTTGAAAGTATAGTGTGTGTGTTATGCTGGTACAAGTGGGTCAAACAGCAGTGCTGCTGGTCCTTTCAAAACACTGGGGGCATATGTCCCCTCTGTTCGCCCTGCATTGGCACCAATTCTGAAAAGCATGGCTTCCCATTAATTGAATGTGATCTTGATCTTGGAGATTATGGGATTCCATTTGTTGTGTATTATGTGCAAGTACTGTGAAGAGGGCATTAACAGTTGGGCCTAAATCTCAGAGGGAAAACAGATTGTTGTTTCCAATGTACCTACTAATTCAAGGTGATGCTTTTCCATTTGTTAGTGGTGGTTTAGTCCCAGATGTAACTACTGAAAAATGTATGACATGGAAATTAAACGCTGATGCTCGGTGCTGATAAGTTTGTTTGGCAGAGTGGCAGCTTTTCCCAAGCAGAGGTGACAAGGGACAGTGTGTTTGGAAAAGCAGATCGTCAGTAATGGTGTGTGCAGGCTTATTTTCTGGTTATTCACTAACCTTGGTTCCAGTTTATAAGAAGTGTCTTTAATATCCGTGTAGCTACATATAAACAATACGTGCAAAAACACTGTGCATATAGCGATGATGTATTCACTGTTACAAATATGGATTAGAGCAATACAGCTTATGTAATTCTTGATAGTTGTGTAATATGCATAAAAACAGGAGAAAATATGCTCTTGCAACTATCAAAAATAAACCTATGTAATGTGATGTAATTCCCAAGAAGAGTCAGATGAGGCCATGATTTCTGCTGTCCATTGCCATTTATTAAACATATCAAAAAGCCACTGTAGGCCACAGGAATAGCTGGAAAGGTCACCCAAAGCCGTGCAATTCCACCCCACGGAAAACACTTAACCCATCCAAATAAGCCCACCCTGCACGCACACACACACACTCACCCCTCCAAATGCAACAGTAACAGTCCCTTATTAACTGAAGCATGTGCCTCCTGTGAGCCTCGTATTTGAGCCCCCTTGTGCGGCTATTGACCAATCTACAATCCATTCTCCAACAAAGCACAGCCAGTGGCAAAACCACCAAAGTCGTTACATGAGTGAAAAAACTCAAGTTGGAACACGTGTGCCAGCTATTGTTTATGCTGTGTTCAATTAATCATATTGATAATATTATTTTTGTGATAATAAAATCTCTAACGCTTTACATTTAGTGTTGACTAACTAACTTGAAGTAATACATTACATAACACGAAGAGATACATTAACAATGGTTACAGTGCTTTTAATTTATTTATTTTTTTTCACTTTGTATTTCACTTTTACAACACTGTCGTTACTACGAATCATGCTTTGAGCCCTCAGGGCCACCTGTACATGTTGCATTTGTTGACAGTATTACAGGATTTAATTACTGAAGGTCGGACACTTCTTAAGGCTTATTTGGTGGGAGATTGACAAAGACTGACCAAACTGTCCACGTGAGATGAAGGTATTTCTTTGCGTGCAGCTTGAGGTTGACTACAGAGACAGCACCGAGTTACAGCCTACGTCCCGGTCTATCATAAATAACGCTGGCAGGGATGGACACTCTGCTGTCTGAATTTCATTGTTTTCCTGTTGGCTGTGAGATTGTCTTGGATCTCTTTATCTAAAAGCCTGAGATTTACTCTTGTCTGGTCTCTTGCTCGGTCAGTCTCCGTTTTTCTCTTCCCTGCTTCCTTCCTCTGTCTCTTCGTAGCCTCTGCCGTGATGACAAAGCTGGGAATACCAAGCCAGCATCTTTTTATAGCTAGACCCACAGTGTCTGGCATGTGACATGATGCTGTAAAGTGCTACGCAGTTCTCATGAGAGCTTTAGTTACATAGCACTCTAGCAGGGATTCTTGGCCTGCAGTGGCAGTCTGGGTACCATCAATATAATAATGCTACCTTAACTTACACTGAAGGTCTAGAATGTTTTCCTTCTCATTGAAAGTGACATTTTTTTAGGTTTTGTTCCGACAGCAACAATAAGCTGTACTACTACATTTCATCTCCAACAGTAAATCTGTGATCAGTAAGTACATTGTTTTTACATGTATTGTGACTGCTGTAGTTCTTGTTCCTGGGTACTAAGTGTGTGTTCTTGATTCCTTAGGCTTAAATGTATAGAAAATGGCTGTTGAGCCCCATAAACTTTGCTCTTGTGGTCAAGACAATGATGTTTTGAAAAGTTCTCTATTTACAAGAGCATCTGCAATACATTCAGTGCTGAGTAGACTTCAGGTCACTTCTGGAACTGTGAGAACTCTAGATAAGTTTATGGAACTATCCAGAATTTTCTAGAACTTTCCAGAATTGTTTAGAACTTTCTAGAACTGTCTGGGACTGTCAGTAGTGCGCATAGCAGTATAAGTACAGGTGTGTTAAAACAGCCATTTCAGTTGATGTTCCAGCTGAGTGAGTGTATAGTGGATACAGAGCTACATCTAATTTAGACAGCATCAAGAGGCTGCAGCATCCGGCAGAGGCATTCTTCTAATTTATCAAGACCAGAGCGAACAAGTACTAACAGCATCTGCTAACATGTGCAAGGCCTACAAAGTCTACTTCAGCATGCCTGTCTGGGATAAAGACAAACTGTGGGCATCCCATTTTACGTGCGAGCACAGCAAGAAAACTCTCTCTCTCGCGCTCTCTCTCTCTCCGTGGTTCGTGTACGTCTCCCAGATACTTCATGTCGCTGGTGCGTGCCTTCTTCTGTTCTCTGCCACCAACAGCGTGCTACGGTAATATCAACACAACCAGTATGGAACGCAGTATGCCGATTAGACCGTCCCACTTCCTGGAGCCCTATGATGTGACCCCTCACAAAGTCTTCCAACTGCTCGGATTGCTTTCGAACTCTTATCTGAGACATACTTCACTTGCAAAGGAAGCTACCAGACACAACAGCACGAGTCAGAACGGAGAGTACATGCAACAGGACGACCTTGTATAGTCAGTCAGGTACAGAGATAAGGCCTGTCCTGGCTTACGTCACATTACGTCACATCATTCGCGTGTCCCACAATGTCAAACCTGCACAACAAGTTTCATCCCTGTCGGTTAATTCCTTCTAGGTGCAACTTGACGAGTGTATCTTACACATTACTAAGTACATGAAACACATAACTATCATTGTCCTGGTCACAGAAACAAAGTTAGTGATGAATATAGCTGTTTATGTTTACGTTTTACAGATAAGTAATTAGAACAGGACACAGAAGACAGGAACAAAAGTCTTGTTACATAGTTTAATCTCATTTCAGAAGTTCTTTGAGATGCCATGAGTGAGTCGTTCACAGCATCACTCCAAGAATCCATTTTTGCCCCTTTCATTTTTAGGAATCCACCTTGGCTTGCATTGGTATTTGATATATTCCAAAGTCCTAACACTGCAGAAGGTCTTGCTTAGTAAGAGAAACTCTTGGATACGTCATCTGTGTGGAAAGTACTGCATGCTGCTGGGGCGTAAGTGGCTACCTCCAGCTGCCTTGACTTGCAGGCAGCCTTCCTGATTATTAATGCTCATATGGATATGCTGGTGGAGGGCAGGCAGACGGGGCCTGTCGCTGGGCCTGATGGACAGAGAGCTGCTAATTGGCCGGAGCTGGTGGAAGCGCGGTGCGATAGCTGTCTTCAGGACAGGACTGGGGCTTGGCAGCTTTCCTCTGTGCCACCAGCCAGTCGTCATACCTTGTTAAAATTCACTTTAATGTCTGGAGCCTGCTGCTTCCTTCATCCCCCCCCTCCACACACACACACATACACTCACTCTCATGCACGACTCTGAAACGGCACAAGGATAGGTGTGTGTGTGTGTGAGGCTGCAAAGCGAGGTGCGAATGTAAAGTCAGGAGAAAATTGTCATATGGGAACTCTTGGCGCCGACTATTTGACAGTAAACTTGAGCCTTCTTCGTGTTCTGTATGCAAATGGCCTCCAAACTTATGATACTCACTCATGATATAGCAGAAAGTGCTGTGTGAATGTTCCAAAGGCTTTCTCACAGTGACAGTAGCAAAATCAGCAGCCTATTTTAAATGAGCTGTTGCCTACTGCATTCCAGTGGAGGAACTTGGTGTCATTCTTGGTCTGTATAGAACTCTGTATGGGTAGAGAGTTACTATGGACTTCAAATTTTACAGCTTTACTCTATTAGAAAGTCAAACGTATACAATTGTCCCCGTATCGCAAACATAGTGGATCAAGACATGTTTGTTGTCTGGAGTATGAAGCTAATGGAAGCTTATACCTCATTAATTATCACTGTGCAAACTATTTACCTAAATCACATAGGCTTGCTTCAGTTTGCTTGTTCAGTTTTAAACCGGAGCTGCAATGTCATTGTATAGTTCATACTCATTAGCATTTAGCATTAGCGTTGTGCAAACTGCAGGCCTAAATCTTCACATACTTGCTTCAAACCATGCAAGTTGTTAGGTAATTTTAAATAGACTCACTTCAGTTAGCGTGTTCTGTTTTGCACTGGAGCTTTTGCACTGGAGTTTATACTCAGTATTAGCATTAGCGTTATGCAAACTGCAGGCCCAAATCTTCACATGCCTAAACATGCTTCAAACCGCATCAAGTTGTTAAGCGATTTCAAATAGTTGCTTCAGTTTGCTTGTTCTGTTTTGCACTGGTGCTGTGATGCTAATGTAAAGTTTATACTCATGAGTGATTTGCATTAGCATTGTGCAAACTGCATGTCTAAATCATCCCATACGTGCTTCAAACTATGTCAAGTTATTAAGTAATTTCAAATACACTTCAGTTTGCTTCTGTTTCGGACTGGAGCTTCAACACTAATGTAAAGTGTAAACTGTAAATAGACCAACTCTTTGTATCAGTTTCTAAATTCTAGTCAGCTTATTGGTCACGATTTCTTGTCTCAAACGGTGTAGCAATTAACAGATGTTGTTGCCTGAAGCTCTAGAATGTAACTGCTGCACCATTTACGGTGGAACAGGAAAATTCAGACAAGAAGCTGGAGAATTGGTAGATGACCTCAGCTTTATGTTGGACACAAGTGGTTAGCACACATGTTTTTACCAACTAGCTGGATACTGCCATCAAACATTAACTTTGTTAGAGCAGTTCCCGTGCATAGCCATTAGCTTCCACATAATGCTAGCAACCTTCACATGGTGAAGGTTGTTCTGAAGCCAGAGGTGGGGCTACTGGGATGGCTGGCTGTATTATTATTTTTTTATTATTTTTGCATTTGGTGTGAAAATCTGAACAGCTTATTAAAATGTCTTTGATGTGATCAGCTCACTGACTGGGTCATCTTATTTCACAGTCTGTTTGAGTTTTTCATAATACAATATGTTTTCTGTAAATTTGCTTGTGTGGTTTTGCACTGGAGCTACGTGGCTAAAGAAGCTAAAGAGTAATGGATCGATTAGCAATGTGCGTATTACGTTCTTAAGTCATTATATTCTTGCCTCAAACTGCATGAGGTTAAGTACTCTCAAACTCAGTATAGACCAGTGTAAATGGCAAACTGTATGTAGTATGAATCACATGCTACTGCTAATTTGGCACTAGGTTAACTGGACTCCCAGCACAGTAAGAACTCTGGTCTAGCGCGTTCAACCATTGCTGCTATTGCATCATGAGGTAAAAATGCAACTTAACTAGCACGTTTGACAAAGCTTGTTGGATTGGGTGGGGTATTTTGATGAGGTTGCCAGTATTATGATGTCCAGTCTGCAGCTTTACTAGCTCGCATGTAGCCATCTTTGTATTTCAGCTCCTTAATGCCCTTGTAATTCAGAGGATCTGGCAACATTTGGGGGGAAAAAGTTATTGTTTTGGAACATTTGGGTTTACCATATGCCTTTATAGCGATTTCCAGCATTTGTTTTTGCCATAGAGAAAACCTGCTTAGACCAAGTAGTTCATCATATGGGCATGATGCTGGATACAAAATGACAAAGCTTTATTTATTTATTTTTTTTTATTTAAGCTTTATTTTTTTATTTTTTAAAACTTTATTTTATGCGTAAAAAAGCTTCTATGCAAAACTAAAGAAGCAAACCTCAGACACCAACCATGTTTTGGCAGATGGACTACATTTGGTTGTGAAATGAGGTGAAAATTAAGTAAATTATTATTTATTATTAATATTGTTATTTATCAAACTATTGGTTTAGGCTCTTCGTATGTTTTTTCCCCTCATGTGTGGCTAAATGAAGTTACTTCTATCCCTTTTAATACAAGGAGATACAGTGGCAGTAACTGGCTCTGTCTGGCAGAACAGAACGTCATTTTGTTCTGACAGCTAATATACACCGCATAAGCTCACTCACCTAACAATAGACTGTTTTGATGTAGAAATGAAACACTTTTTTTAACCTCTTTAGTCTTTTCCTGCAGTTTTGTTGCTCGTCAGCGAGTTAGAGAGAGCGATACCTTATTTGTCTCTCATTAGTGTAGAAGTAGTAGTAAGAGAGCTGCTTCATAGACGGTATGCTGGCAAGAGAGATGATTAAAGAACCCTTTTGTTCAGAACAGGGCTTGTAAGATCTCGCTTGGTTCTCTTTCACGGATCTGATCAGGGAAGAAGGTGAGGGCCTGGGATAGAGTTTGGAGCAACGTAGGGTCAGGCAGTTCACAGGGTTAGAGCAGCAACCTTGGAACCAGCAGAAGAAGCTGAAGGTCAGCTTGCTATAGATAGTGCCTAGGGGTTATCTGGTTGTCTAGCCACAGATCAAAAATCCTAACAACGTGTCTGCAGGTAGTTAAACAAAGAGGTTAAGCTGAGGTCTCAGAGGTGAGGGAGCCCTATTTTTTAGTGGGGGTCAACAATGTGGAAATACCACATCTCAAAGTAGAACCCTACTGGCAACAGTGTGTTCAGTTTACATGGTAATATATGGGGTTCTCCGACTACAAAATGTGTATTAAAATAGGATCTTATTTGTTTCTAACTTAATGGCCTTATTAAGTCAATTCATTTACTAACCCTTTTTATTGTCACTATTGACAGCAAAATATCATCTTCTGATTCTTTTCTAGCCAAGATGAAAGCCACACTAAAGCCTTTAAACTAGCAAAATGAACAGTTCCAAACAACGATCTGTCATCAGGAACTCGTTCTGTCCTTTTCAACTACATGTTTAAAGCAGTTAGCTCTTGTTGTTTAGCTCGCATGATGAAATGGTGTATTACTTTGGTTTTATTATTTTGGTTTTATTAACCGTTTATTATTAATGGGTTTATTGCATTTTGTGTACTGGTCAGTTAAAATTCCAATTATAAAGTATTTACATGAGACAGTCTCACACTTCTGAAGTTATGAAGGCTAGTAAACAGCTATGCATGTTGCAGCTTGCGGGCTTCAGGTTCAAGGAGTTGATGCATGGTGAGCAAATGTGTTCAGCAAGTCAATACTTAATGAAACAGAAGAAGAACCGAATGCCTGTTTAGAAGATTGTGAACATTGGTAGAACGGTATAAGAAGAGTGAACCATTTAAATGTGCAGTGGCACAAAATTAATATAAAACAATTTAAATAAATAAATATGATGTGTTCATCCACATTTGCTATCCACATTAACTAAAGGTGCCAGAGCTCCACTCCAGTTTATTTTGGGCCAACTTACTGTGACCTACAATTAATAGAAAAATGGCAAGGTATTTTGCTTGTTTACTTGCTGTTGCTGTGCCAGTTGGAGACTCCTGGAAGGGCCCTTGACCTACTATAGAAAGGCCCTTACTCTACATTTTTCTATTAGTTTTATTTTTGAGGTCCAGTTATGGCATTTATGTATCAAAATCAGGCATAATTATATGCTACATGACCATTTCAAACTTCTCTATATGTGTTACTTTGCCTTTAATACTGATATATGTAAAATATCTGCTCTGATTGGCTGCCCTTATAACTTCATTGTGAATGGGTGGGGCTCAATTAACCCAGCACTAGTGTTTTTAGGTAGTAAAGAAAATATTTTTTTGAATATTGAATTTTGACTTGATTTTGCATGTGTGTAGTCTTCTTTACCTCACTGCAATATAAGAAAATGTAAAACACTCAGACCTGTGCAGAAATACGTGCAGACTTGAGGTAGAAATGACCACGTACTCATATATATACGATGTATAATCACTTTGCAATTATTAAATATATGTTACTGTTTGCTAGCAGTGTTAAAGCCATAACATGTTATGATAAACAACACATTTTCTCAGTTTAACTCCTTAAACCAGCTGTAATTCCGCTCCATTACTGCTTCCATAGACCCCTGAATTCCTGCGTTAGGTCTGCATGATAATGAAAGCAACTGACATTGCAATAACAGGGATAATTATTTGTTACATGACCATATAAGCTGGGTAACTTATATTTGTTACTTTGTCTTTAATACTGATGTAAAAGATCTGCTCTGATTGGCTGCTCTTGTAACTTCACTATGAATGGGTGGGGCTAAATCGCTGAATGTATAAATGTGTTGCTTTTTATTTCACAGAAATAAGTTATTTGAAACAGGCCATTATTGTAGTTTAGTTTCCACTGCATATTTAGTACATTTTGGAACTTTAACAGTGTTTACACATTACATCAAGTTCATTTATGACCCACTCATGAGTCATACAGGCCACATTGCATAGCTAGCAGTAGTACAGTAAAGCTGTTGTCTCCAGTGTGATGTCCTGTTGCCAGCTAAGATGCAGAATTCAGGTACAGCATATTACAATTCAGGTGAAGTGCATCTTGTCATCTGAACAGAACAAGTGGAAACACTTGAGACAGAAAGGAGAGATGGAGAAAGAGAAGAAAGGAGAAATAAAGAGTGAGAGCAAGCGCAGGACCTAGCTCTCCTAGCTTTTTGTTCTGGCAGAATACCTGCTGAGACTGAGGCTGCCATTCGATGAGGCTCTTATCGCATCATGTCTCATTAGAGCCTGAAATTTCTCCCTCTCTCTCTCTCTCTGGATGTTCTGCATGTTCTGTGCTGTTAACCCTTACACGTTTCAGATATCAGTGATAACAGAAGCAGAGTGAAATTCTCTATTAATTCGGTTTCAAAAAGTGCGGTTCTCTCGATTGATGCAACACGTGTGTGTCGAAAAAGGGGATTTTATTCTGACCTGAATTTGCTTGTTGTGTGTATTCAGACAAAACCACCAGTCTTTGCAGAAATCAGCCCAGACTTGAGGTATAAATGACTTTGTATAATTACTTTTAATAATTAATAATTACTTCTGTAATTAAATATGCAATTGCAGTTTGCATTTAAATATTTATTTGCTAGCAATGGCAAAGTTAATGTGGTAATAACGTGTTTATGATAAAGGACTTAACACATTTTCCCAGTTTAAATGTTCTCTTTAAGCTCTTCAAAACCAGCTGTAATTCCACCCCAGAGGGCTCCTTTACTGTTTCTGTAGACCACTGGACGCACCAGATGCCTGGAACAGCATTTTTTAAGAACATTAGATAGATAGATAGATAGATAGATAGATAGATAGTTTATTGATCCTGAAGGAAATTTAGCAGCCTGTAGCGGTTACACAATACAGCACAGTAAAACAATACAATAATAAGGGTGGTGTGAACATAACTAACTACAGGCTCAGCAAAAAATTATTAACTATAAATAACACTGTCAGCTATAGATAAATATATCTCACTTATTACAAATCATTATTCATTGTAAAATGATTGGCGCAAAAATAATAAAGCTGAGAAATGAACCATGTTTTCTTGAACTGTAATGCTGTATAATAGGTTTCAGTGCACCAAACACAAAAGCAGGTGACTACTCTTCTCTGAGTACCAGAGACGCCTTAAAGGTCCAGGAGCCGTGCAGGTCTTTCTTTAGCATCAGGCAGCAAAAGAAGTTGTTAACTTGTCTTAATTAACACTGCACGTCCTGCGATGTGAGTATTGCGCGTGCACACATTGAGATGACGATCCTGAAACGATATACAGTGCAGCCTTATCATGCGTCATTCTGTCAATGCTCAATTTCTCTATGATCAGATTTTCTAAAAATTGTGCCCACGGTTAAATCAAACTGTTTCAGAACCTGATACATGTGTGCATTACTCCCATATATCAGTGGACACTCTGGATGAATTACAAGGCTGTAAAAGAGCCATAATACTAATATTGCCTCATGTGTATATTAGTATATTAGCTAATGTGATGTCACTAAGCTGCATGAAAGTATGGCAGGCTAGATGGAGTTTTGTCACAGTAGAGTATATACGGTAATACAGTATTGCATATGTATAGCTAGCTCTGTACATAAAACCTCTACTTAAAATGATTTTAGAATACATAGATCTGAATTTCCTAATTAGCATTTCAAGGCTGTAGTCAGCTTCTTACCTGCCAGCTTCTTTTTCATATATACCCATTCCACCTTAAATGGGAGATATCACAAACATGAGCAAATGGGACAAAACAATACTGACCTATTGGTTCTGTGGCACAGCAGAAATAGGTTAATGTTACACACCTGTCAAACAGAAACAGAGCAACCTCCTCAGCTATTTCCATCAACACTCTGTGAAGGTGAAGTCAGCCTCGTTTCGCCAGCTGTTTGTTCGAGGAAAACCTTCTATGAGTAGCCGTGTCCAAACTTTGGACTGGTACTATATGATATATATGCACTCGTTGATTGGAACATGCAGCCACTGTGTTTATTAGTGGAGTGAATTTGATTTTATTCTATCGTGTGTCTTGCATCAGTCTATTTTATATTTATTGTTTATTACATTCAATATACTCTTGTTCTTGTTTTAGTTGTAATCTATTTATAGTTAGATGTTTATTTGCTGCACCTTGGGACAGAGAGTAACGACATTTCAGTCCTCTGTATGTCTTTATATTGTACATATTGAACATATATTGTACTGTATGTACATATTGAAGTATTGACAATAAAACTACTTGACTTGACTTGAAAACTGGAATCATTGATTCAGGAATCAGGAATTCTTACATTCTGATGAAGCTTATTTTGTCCACTCATACAACTATATGACAATACCAGAATGCATTGCTTTTTAAAAGGGGAAACTGTGGTTTATTATGATTAACTACAGACAATAATGTGATTCATCGTGATTAATTGAATCATTTGACAGCATTAATAATTGCATATGTATAGTATAGCAAAACTATAGGTGTTGAGGGCATTCATTACTGAAAAAAAATCAATTCAGTTTATATGTATTCTTTTTTCATTCTTTTTCATTGTTGACTTTCTCCATTTTCCATTTTTATAAGGGTTTAATATGTGTGTGTGTGTGTGTGTGTGTGTGTGTGTGTGTTTGTGGAGGTTTGCAAGGCCAGGAACCTTCCAGGAGTGGTTGGTCCCTACTGGGTCTTATCTTTCACTACCCAGATCAGGGTCCATTTCCCAAAAGCACCACGGTGTTAAAATTGTCTTGACTCTCAGGGAGCATGGTCAAATTGATCGACTTTGGGAACATGGCCCAGTAACTTTGTGCTTTTGGGAGAAAAAAAAAGAGAGAAAATACAAGTCCCAGTGGCGTACTGTTGAGCTTTTGTGCTAAACTGTAGGGCTCTTTTATACGTAGGTACTGGATTTAACTCTTCCATACCCAACAACACTATGGTGAAAGTATGAAAAATACTTCAGGACTGATTACAGAACTATGTTAATGGCATTGTGTATAGTATAGATGTGTATAGATGTATATCCTACCAATAGGAAACCCTCAGGGAGTTCTAGGCCTTCAGGAGCTGAACTGAAGCTCTAATATACCAGATTAACCACTAACACTTCCAGAAATAAAATGGATGTTACAGTAAAGAAACTTACTACAGGCTCTCTGCAAGTTCTAGATGTGTCACTGACTGAGAGTACAAACAATAGCCTGACCAGAAAGACATGAACAAGAGCAGCAGTTCTATGTTACATACATATATGTATATATAGATAGATAGATAGATAGATAGATAGCTAGATAGATAGATAGAATTTAGGGGTTTGATTATACGGGGCCACTGAAATAACAGAACTTTCAGGTACAAATACATAAATTATGCAGAGGAACACTCTGCCTGGCTCTCTGTCTTTAGTTTGGCCCATAAATGTAAAATCTCCCAGAACAAAATCTATAAAATAATGCTAATATGCTAGCATCCATATGGAATACTAGTGCTATGGTAGTTAAAATGAACATTTTTGACCATTATAGATCAAATTTGTACCTTTAAATGTTTTAATTGCAATTTGTAGTCGGTGATACATGCTACATTGGCATATTCTTTACCTTGTACATTACAGGTTAACAGTAACTCAGAGCCCTAACATAGAACTGCTGCTCTTGTTCATGTCTTTCTGGTCAGGCTATTGTTTGTACTGGCAGTCAGTGACACATATATATATATATATAAAAACTTGTTTTGTTAATTGCCATTACTTTAGCACTAACATAGCACTAGAATCCCATATGGATGCTATAGATTTTTTCCGGCAGAGTGTTGCTCTGCATCTTAGATGTTTCTTGGTTTTATATAATTTGTGTATTTTTAATTTTTATGTTTTTATGTTTTTATTTTTTATTTATTTATGTTCTGTTATTTGTTATGTTCTGTGTGGCCCCATATAATTAAAACTCTAAAACTCTAAAAAAAAAAAAAAAAAAAAAAAAAATATATATATATATATATA
>CM067490.1:3036383-3058133 GCA_034552555.1 Semaprochilodus insignis
ATTATTATTATTATTATTATTATTATTAGTGCTCAGAACCAAAAGAAATGTAAAAAAAAAAACATCCAGAAATGGACTTTAATGGGAACTGCCTCTTCTAGTCCTCATAAGTAAACATGTGGTGTCACCAAGCCATGCACCAATGAAGCACCTCCAATCCTGAGTTGTTTCAATTAACATACCCTTATTAACATGCTGTTCCTCAGCTATTGTTTTTGATAAGGTCCATTTTTATTCCTGGATGCCAAGCCCAAGGGAGTGGACGGAGACGCGGCTTTAATGGGGTGGAAAAAAAATGAAATAATATTATTTATAGTACACATTTGAATAAGATGGCACAAGCCAATTAGGTCCATTGTGCTCTTGGAGCATTTCATCAGGAATGCAGAAACGGGCTTCCTCCTAAGCCCGCAAAACGTATGTAAAACTTTCTTTTTTTTTTTTTTTGTTCATTTTCATTAAAACTTCAAAACGTGCAGTCAGGCGTTGTGGTCTCGGGCCCGGTTGGGGAATAGCTGATAAGATGGTCCGGCTCAGTGATATTCATGAGCTGCTTGGTTAGCATGCGCAGGTAGCCTTGTTATGAAGCCAATATGCTTGCTGCTTGCTGCTGACATTTATTGGGGCTTTTGGTAGGGGCTGGTTATTGTTGTTTTTAATTGGCACCGCTCTGCCTCTGAAGTTATAGATGAGTAGGTTATGTGAGCTTGAGGAAAACAACCCCCGACAGGGGGTAGGGAGAGTTTATGTGCTGTGTCTAGTGACTCGCGTGCAGAAGCACACACTGTACTGGCTTAATGCTGCTCACAATGTCATTCCGCTCTCTGGACACTCTAAGCACTATAGTATAAGCCTGAGGAAGTCTAGTAAATAGCAGGGTTACACTTTCACATCTTTTCAGTGGATGGTTCATTAAAACTCGGTAACACTTTATAACTTTAACTGCAGCAAATACAGATACACCCCCTTCAAACCCCATCCTCAGATTCCGCTAGTGCTCATTTTTGTGTCCAGAATACAATCAAATTACACAAGCCAAACAAGCTAGCTAGTGAAATGCTATGACTGACCAGCAGAAAGGTTTATTGTTATCACATGTAATGTGTACTACATGCCTGATTGGAGTTTTTGGGGGACTTTCCATCATGCTACCTTACATTACCCTGAGTTAACAAGAGGATTGTTGTCCGTTGGATAGTGTCGACGAGCACACCATCGACCCCTACACTAAGCTCTGCCTTCATGAGGTATTGGATTGCTTTCGAAATTTCAGTTTGTTCCCATCTTCAGTCTACATTCCCCCTCACGATGGCACTACAACTCTAGTACACTCATTGACAAAACGCAATAAAGCACCCAGATAGAGATGCACAAATCGGCATGCAGTTATGTCTCAGGCAGATATGTGAATTATTACAGGTGTGGTCTGATTACGTGAGGGCACGCACACAGGGCAAACAGGCTCTGGATGACGCAGACAGACCAGTACGGAGGATCATTTGATCTGCCGACAGGCACGAACAGCTCCCACGGTTTCCTTGTCCACCATCCAGACACAGGTGGCACCTTCATTACACAGCCCTGTCTCTGCCTGGACCATTTGCAAGTGCTTAACAGAAGGGAATTTGGTGTCTCTGCATTCATTACGTGTCCTACCGTTGGCAGCCAGCCATCCTCACATTCATTTGCAGTGGCGTCGTTAACGCGAAACCTGGACTGCTACGGACTGGTACCATATAGTCTCTAGCAACAAATCCGGGTTCTGTTTCAAATGCGACGATGATCGGGTTAGAGTATGGAGGCCTCGTGGTGAGCGCTTCAATCCTGCCTTTGTTGTGGAGCAACACACTGTCCCAACTGCTGGTGTGATGGTCTGGGGAACAATTGCATATGATATTCCGTCAGCCCTAGTAGTGATACAAGGGACAATAACAGCTCAGCGATACGTGCAGGACATCCTCCAACCACATGTACTTCTCATGGCAGGGCTTCCAAATGGCATGTTTGCCCACATATTGCCTGCAAGGGTTTCCCAGGAATGTCTCTGGAGGACTGCAGTAGTTCCTTGGCCTGCCTAGTCACCAGATTAGACGCTAATCTGGCTTTTATGGGACCAGCTGGGATGCCAGCTTCAGCAACCTACCAGTGTGCAGGATCTACAGGCCCAGCTGGAACATCTGTGGGCAAATGTGCTGAAGGATGCCATATGGAACCTATATGCCTCCATGCCCAAGCGTATCTCACCTTGTATCCAGGCTAGAGGCGGCCCAACAGGGTACTAGGGCCTGCTTTCAGTTGTACAGTTTCCCCAGTAAACTTGTCCTTTCACTCTAATACTGTAACCACTTACATATATCATCACTACATTCACACACAGAAACTTTCATTCAGTTCCAGCAACTCCCTCTTTTTAAACAGTTTAGCACTCGTTTATTGGATTTCCACTTCTTTGTATTAAAAGCCAAGAGCAATTCATATAGAATCTTCCACACTGGTGAAAAACACTGGGTCTTCCCGCAGTGTCTTCTCAGAAATTGTCAATCTCTGACTCTTTCTCAGTCATGTGAACTTCCTCTTCTTCTGCACCATCCCAGCTAAAGTCCCTGCAGTTGGAGTTGGCAGTGGATGATCATTATGCGGCTCTACTGTGACACTTCCTTCTCCCAGACCTGTTCTGCATTAATTCAGTTTAACGCCAGATTGTAATCCACCTTTTCAGACCGCCCCCTTTCCTCCCGAGGCTCCAGTATAATGTGTAATGAAGCTAGCTGGGGGAATTTTTCTTATTTTATTTTACCAGTGAAAAAAAAAAAGGCAGACGGGGCCAGAGAAGGATAACTACTCATATAATGAGATCCCTGTCAGAAGATTCTCCCTGAACGCTTCCTCCTCTGCTGCTTAATCGTTTGAGTGCTACATTTTACAGTGCTGCGTGGTGTATTAAGAGTAATGCAAGGCACTCTATGCATTAGTGTTATTGCTCTACGGTTTTAACCCCTTCGACTTTTTAACCCCTTGAGCCTGTCAGTGGTTCTGGGGCTTCAATTTCTCGTTGTAAGAAAACCGTATGGTTCTGAAAGAGTAAATGATGGTACATAGTCCATAGTACATCCCATAGTTACGGGTTAGGACATGTAGAAGGTTAACACACAGAAGTTTTGCCATTTTACTATTCAAACATATTCACATAAGAAGGTCCCTACACACAGAGGTTTTAGAGGAATGGATATATTGAATGAATCTGAATTAAATGACCCAACAGAACATTTTAGGCAACCTTATCAAGTGGGACACTGTAATCGTGCTTTGCACAGGAAGCCAAATGTAGAGTTTTTCCAAGGCAACCAAAATATTATTGCTGACCCAAGTAAAACCGGTATCTCCAAAATGGCTACTTTACAGGAGAGGGTAAAAACTAATTTAATTTTATTGTAATTCAATGGAACCAGACTTTTTTCCAAACAGTTCTGGGCCATTTCTGTTGGTCCATTCATCATGAAATTTTCACACAATGTAAACAGCAGCTGCTGTGTTTCCATCATGCATAAAAGCAACGATCGACAAAAAATAGAGATACATGTTTTTCATTGGACAGCGGCGATATGAATGTTGCTGCCCAAGCAGGGATGCACTATGCTTGTTAATTACTATAACCCAGCCACAACTCTAACATTGAGTTCACACGGTGACTTGAAAATACTGTCATACGGTACCTCACAGAGGTACATGACTAATGACAACCAAGACAAAAGCGGGACTCATCACTGAAGATGTCCTGTTGCCAGATGACCTGATTCACTCCATTAGAGTCTGGCACGACACCATTGCAGTCTATGGTGATGCTGACGTGGTGTTAAGGGCAGTCGTCGTAAAGGTCTGTGTGCATGTAGTCCTACGTCGTGCATCCTTCTGACAATGGTGCTGGCACTAACACGATGACTCATGGAGGGCATCACTGCTTGCTGAATGTCCTCAATCATGGCTGTTGGGTCGGTCAGGTACAGCCAAAAAAATCCTATCCTTGCTTACATCACATTCACGGCTGAACCGATTCGCACGAAACTTGAATCATTCGCATGTCCGCAATGTCAGACCTACCCACCAAGTTTCATTTATGTCGGCTGATTCCTTCTAGGTGCATCTTTTTTGTCGATGATGAGTGTATTTGTTATGATTGTAAAAGGTCGGGCCTACATCGAGCCCGTTTGGAATGGATTGACCGCTTGGATGATCTAAAGGTGTTTGTGGAGAAACCTCTGATCAACTTATACCAACACGACACATACTAACTTGCCACCTTCACATCAGTGTCAAAATACCTGCTCTGTGAGTGGTCCTGTGGGGGTCCTGACTGTTGAAGAACAGGGTGAAAGGGGGCTAACAAGTATGCTGAGAAACAGATGGACTATGTGTAATTCTAGATCTACAAAGTCCACATATGTGGTGGAGCTGATTAAACAGACATGAGTTTAGATACGAGGTTGGTAGGTGTACCTAATAAAGTGCTCATTGAGGGTATGTACGTGTAGCAACAGAACGTTATCACCAACAATAACTGCGACCTCTCAAAGTTAAAGCTGGACAGGTGATTGTGTGTGTGTGTACGTGTGTGTGCTCATGTCCCTCAGCATGCTACTGTATATACAACCCCATCTGCACCTCCTATGGACTCAGAAGCTACTATCTTGCCTGCAGCCAGCAGCTTTGCAATGGCCAGCTGCTGTCAAGCTGTCTGACTGTGCTTTAATAATACTTTTCCTGGGAGTGTTGTGGCCCTGTAGGAGGCTGTCCTCACCTTTCAGTTCTGTCACTGGCTTTAGCTGGAGCCCCCACACCTTGCAATAACCTTTAACATGAGAGCGCTTCATGTGTTGAGTTGGGATCAAATATGTTAGCAGGGGAGATTACTGTTTTTCTGCCCTTAGCCTAGCCCCAGTGCAAGGTTAGCCAGCATAAGACTGTACGTATGAAGCCGCTGCTGGGGCTGCAAAGTTGTTCTAGCTCACCTGCTGCATGCACATATGCATGACCAGACACACACACATACACATGAGTGCGCACACACACACACACACACACATACACATGAGTGCACACACATGGCCAATATACAAAAGGTAGCATGAAAATCAGAGGTGTGTTCATGCCACACTGCCCTCTACAAATTGGAAGGACATGACAGGTGGGTTTTAATCCACATGCTTCCTGGTACTTGTTTTATATTCCGGACCTGGAATTAATGTAGGGTGCCTGGTTTATAAGTTGCTCATTGAAAATGAAAGAAAATGATATTATCTGGAGGGCTATTAATGTCATTTTGCTGTACTATTTAAAGTTATGGTGTTAGAAGTAATTATATAGTAATTATATAGTCATAGTCATTGTATAGTCAGTTATATTACATTTATACTCAATTAACAAACTATATCCAAGTCCAAGTGCACTTCTGACCTTCTTTATAGCAAGAAATTACAAAATCATGACAAAAACTATCAACTTTTTTTTTTTTTTTACTTTTTGTGGTTGTTTATTGTTGTTCTATTTCCAGAATAAGCTTGTATGCACAAATATTTATTTTCACCAGATAACTAAACACCTCCTCTTCTTCTTGCGCACACAAATGCTAAAGGAAGACTGCTAATTGTGTGGACAAAAAAAAAATACAGTTAAAATTAAAATAAAAGTTAAAATTAAAATAAAAGTTAAGATAAATGTTAAAGTTAAAATTCAAAAGTGTACAACAGCTTCAGGTAAAGTTTCACATCAACCATCAACCATCAAAATTTTTGGTACGGTGAGCTTATCACAGCACATATACAGTGTGGCTGAATAAGAAATGTTGCCTTTTAGCTTACATAACTTAGAGTTTACTGAGGGTTTATAATTATATATTATATTATATCATAAACATGCATAAAGCAGAAATGAATACATTTACTCCCATTCATGTTTTACAAGGCATTATATGCTGTATGCAAAAACCAATTATGTCCTGGGGAATGCATGACTTAAATGAGTTAATCATGACTAAAAATCAAATATCGGTATAAGACATTCACTAGACCTGATGTAAACTGAAAATTGATTCTTAGTATTGAATTAATGCAATAGTTATTTATTTAATATTAGCTAACCATTGCTAACACATTACTTTTTAATGTTAAAAACATTAATGTCAACACGTAACATGTTACCAAATCAATATTGCCCCATTATTGGCACTCTATTGTCAAGATCACCCTACATGCATTCACATGATATTATGCTCAGGTTGAAGGAAGGAAGGACGGAAATGCGGCAAAAACGTAGATATTTCTAATTCGGTGAAATGTCTATGCACAACAGTCTTCATCAAATTCAAATCTCCTCCTCCAGACACAAACACAAATGTCATCTGTAAGGAGAAAATTCCCTTTCAGCAAATCACAATCGAGCCCTGTTGCTGATATTTCATGTCAGGAGGAGATGTCAGAGATGGTAGACAGATGCACCCTGCAGTGCTGGTTTCAATAATGCTGAATTTAAATCACCTCCCGATAAAACAAGCACTGTTCAGCATCAGGCTTTGCGATCTAATCGGATGGAGCAGTGGAAGACATGGCACCGGAGATTAGGTGCGTGTGTTCTGTAGAATCTGTGGCGTTTATATTATTAGGACCTGTTCTGGGTGTGTGCTGGGTTCAGGCCTCGAAGGAAAGCAGGTGGTTTTAAAAGCTTGTGTTGTTGCCAGCTTTGTAATGGAGGTGCATGTTCAGCTTATTTCCCTGTCATGTAGCTCACACCGGGGCCGTTCTGTCGCCATGCTCGTTCCAAGGCTACAGTCTGCTGCTGGGCTAAACCCATACTGGCCTTGTGCAGTGCAAACAGAGTCATAGGAAGTTGTGCAAGCTGTTTATTTTTTTTTCCTTTCTTTGTTTCATAAAAAAAATAAAAAAAAGAATAATACTTTTACTTCTGGATGTAATCCTCCTCCTCCTCCTCCTTACTTTGTTTTCATTCCTGCCTGAAAGTTGGATCAGGGCAGATATTGTGTTTTGTATGGCGAGCGTGGAAACAGGATATTACCAGATGATGCCAAGCATGCCAGCGAGGGGCCATGAGGGGTGTGTTTGCTAGTGCAGTCGTGTCCCTTCTGTCTGGGCCCAGGTTCAGATCTCACATTTGGCCTCCCAGAGACTGAGGCCAGTCAGTTCATCTGTAGCTAAGGTGAACACCCAGACAGATGGGTTCATGTCCTTGCTTTGGACAAAGAGCACAGGGACAGGTAGTGTAGACTAATCCCACAAATCAGCCTAATGACTGAAGCAGAAGTAACATTAGCACGGCAAAGCTGTTTGAGTAGGTAGCAGGGCTAAAACCATCCAGAGGTACAGAATTCTGTGTAGAACTGTAGAAGAAATATTGGTACATGCCAAATTTACCGCATAGTGACTGAAAATTAGGTGATGTTCTGTTGGTCTAATATACACTCATTGAAAAACCATAACGCACCCAGATAGAAATGGCGTATTGCTCCAAAACTCGCATGTACTGATGTCTCAGTCAGATATGTAAATGATCACAGGTGTGGTCTGGTTACGTGAGGGCACGCACACACAGTAAACAGGCTCTGGACAGCCCAGAAAGACCACTAGTAGAGAGCATTGTCCCACAGTTTCCTTTTCCACCATCCAGATACCAGTGGCACCTTCATTACCCACCTCTATCTGTGATCAGACCTTTTCCAGGAGCTTAGTAGAAGGAAATTTGGTGTCACAGCGCCCATTACTTGTCTTGCCATTGACAGCCAGCCAAAGTAGCTTTTGCTTGGAGTGGTATCGTGAACTAGAAACCTGGACTGCTGCGGACTGGTACTGTATCATCTTTAGCACTGATTCCAGGTTCTGTTTGAGCTCGAGTATGGAGGCCTCCTGGTGACCACTTCAATCCTGCCTTTGCTGTGGAGCGACACACTGCTCCAACTGCTGGTGTGATGATCTGGGGAGCCATCGCATATGGCAGTTAGTCACCCCTATTAGCGATACGAGGGACACCAACAGCTCATCAGCGATATGTGCAGGACATTCTCCGGCCACTCTGTTGCCTCTCACGGCAGGGCTTCCAACTGGCATTTCTCAGCAGGATAATGCTCGCCCACACACGGCAAGGGTTTCCTAGGAATGTCTCTACCAGACTGCAACACTTCCTTGGTCAGCCTGGTCACCAGATTTATTGCCAAACAAGCATTTATGGGAGCAGCTGGGACGCCCGCTTCGGAAACCTCTGAGTGTGCAGGATCTACAGGTCCAACTGCAACATCTGTGGGCAAGTGTGCTGCAGGATGTCATATGGAACCTGTATGCCTCCATGTCCAGGCGTATCTCATCTTGTATCCAGGCTAGAGGCGGCCCAACAGAGTACTAGAGCCTACTTTCAGTTGTACAGTCTTCCCCAATCAACTTCTCCTGTCACTCTAATACTGTAATCTTACATATATCATCATTCGGGAACCTATTCATTAACTCCTAACTCCTTCTTCCTGCTTTACTTTTTTGGGGACGAGTATAATAGGATAAATAAATGTTTTGTTGGTTCATTGAAATAATGACTCAAATTGGGGTAGCCTAGGACAGCCTAGTACAACTAGAGTAGGATTCAAAAGTATTAGGTCAATGAAACTCCTCAAGTCCTGAGTTCCTTATTGAACCTCAGAGGAACTTCTTAGTACATCCAGCCTCTGGAACTGAAATTTCTTTTTCCGGATCATTATGGTCTAAAATGAAATGGTAAGAAAGTGTTGTTACTTTATTGAAAAAGTGTCTCAAGGAGAAGGAAAGCACGTCTAGAAAGCATTAAGATTAAAAAAGTGTCAGGTCAGTCAAACTCCTCAAGTCCACTTGGATTTAAATAAGCAAATACTTAAGAGCCTTTGACTGGATAAGTACTGGAGTGATTCATATGTTTCAGCTGGCAACAGTTCTTTTAACCTCAACTGATGCAGTACATAGCTTCCCATTTCTTAAACTACCATGTGGAAACACAAATCCCATGGTCACGGCAACAATGTTACTGTGTTTCAGAAGGGTTAAATTACTGTCCCGCATCAAGCATAGAAAACAGCTAAGGAGAAGCTGAAATGACTGGAATTGGGTTAAGAACTGCACGATGCGTTATTAAAACCCGGAAGGATAGTGCTAAACCAGCTATTTCACAGAAGCAATGTAGTCGGAAAAAAATCCGGAATTGTACATCGCAGACAGCAGAACTCATGGTTATGTGAAAGTAAGAGCACTTCCACCCAAACAATGTGACAAGAACTTGTAGGATTGCGACTAAGCAGCTGTGCAGGCATAAGAAAGCCACTTGTTAGTGGGGCTAATTAGAACAAAAGGATCCAGTTTTCTAGGAAGCATAAAGATCAGATGCTGGAGAAATGGAAATACAATATCTCAGCCAATAATGGATGCAACTCTGGACAGAAATGTATGTGGCCAAGTTAGGACGTGAGCAGATGAGACTCCAAAGATTTATTGAAAAAACACAATCCAAAGACGTAGTCAAAAAACATGCAAAGGGTCAGAAACAAGGTAAACGAAAACCATAAAGGGCAATCCAGAGACAAAGTCAAAGAACAAAGCAAAAGTCAAGAATCCAGAGACCCAATATGAGCAACGGCTCGGGACATAAGGGAGGGCAACAGGGAAGTTACTTCACAAGGACCAAACAAACCAAGCAGCTTATAAAGGAACTACCACAGGTGAAATCAATCAGTATTCAAGTGAGGTTGATCTGGGATAGACTGCTGGCTGTGTGCAGACGGTCACATGATCGCCAGAGGTATTCTGGGAAATGGAGAAATGGAGAGCCTGTGCAGAGCCAGAGGGATGCGTGACACCACGACAAATGCATTGTGCAAATGAATTCTCTTTCCTTGTGATGAGAAAGAGAAGCGGAAATGGCTGCAGTTGATATGCTGAGTTACAATATAATGCCAGGGGGCTCTAATGTTAGCTAGCAAAGCTAACCTAGCTAATGTTAGGGCTCACCTGCAAAACCCACCCTGGCCCTTTGCAGATACTCTTGACATAGTCTAGGGTTTTTTAGGGTGTATCTTGCTATGAAGCCACATCTTCATGTTTCGGTTGTTGGGCTTGTTGGTCAGTAAAGGGCAGACAAAGACTGCTAGCTATCTAGCTAAGGTGGAGCAAAGGCTAGCTAACTTCGGCAGCACGTAAAACAACTAACAAATGAAACATGGAGATGTGTGTCTATAGCAGGAAACACCCCATAAAACCCATAGCTTGTGTCAAGGGTATCCACAAAGGGCCAGTTTGGCTTTTGCCAGTGGGTGTGAATATTAGCTAGGCTAGCTAGCTAGCTGAGATTAGAGCCAAGTGGCAGCAAACTTTGTTTTTCTTCATTTATTCAAGAACTGTTCCTCATCTTATCAACTGTAGCCATTTCCTCTCCTTTTGCTTGCCACAATGAAAGTAGAAGTTTGGACCTGGATGTGTTAACAAGCAGATTGGAGTAGAAAGAACTGAACCTTTTTAAACCAACAGTAGTTCTGAATAAACAAGGAAGCGACTGTCATTTAAATGATTGTCATTTAATTTGGGGGGTCTCTGGGTGCGTTTGGACCCAGTACTGGCTATTTATGCCCAATCGGATAGAACCTCAGAAAAAGCATATTGGAACATCCAGCCTTTATCAACTGTGAAGCTAAACGTTCTTAGGTACAAATCTGTTTTTGGATCCTGAAATCCTATTACAACGAGAGAATGACTGCAGTAAAACATCTTAGAACGTTCAGCATCTATCAGCATAGGAACTGAATTTGGTTAGGTGACAGATTCAGCTAGCCTATAAAAAAAATCCTAACCAATATACCTTAAAAAACAATTACTCAGGTTTATGTCAAACCGACCTAACAAGGTACAACTAGAGTAAGAGTAAAAAGCAGTTTTCGGGTTTCCTATGGAACCTTAGAGGAACTTCTTAGAACATCCAGCATCACTCAGCTTTAGAAGTCAACGTTGCCAGGGGCTAATCTTCTCTTTATAGGCGTTCCATCAGTCAGCACAGGAAGTGAGGTTTGGTGCCATTCTTTGTTATTTGGAATCCTTTTGGACTAAAATAAGTGTAGAAAATTGAGGCATGTTAGCAACAGCAAGGCAGTCCAAGTGCTGACCAAATAGAAATCCACTGAATTGAAAGAAAGAATTACTTGATGGCTAAAGAAAACTTTTCTTACCAATATGCATGAGCACAAGTCCATTATCATCTGAAAATGCTCAGAAAAGTTCAAACCCATCAAACTTTTACTTGGGTGCATGTAACTACCACACGCCTCGGGCAGAAAAGCTCATAAATGACAGAGTCGCCGCGTTTGGAGTGATTCCAGAGAGACTAGGTCAGGGCAAAGTCTGTCTGTCTCGCAGAATCCTGAGAGAACAGGTTCTGTCCTGACCGAGAGAGGCCGTTTTTCTATTCATCCCCTTTCCCGTGCACGCACGCAGTGAGCTATACACACAGAATAACAGTTTCTCACTTAAGAAATCCCTCTGTCCGAGACACTGTGGCAGCGCTGACCCGCACACTCAGCTGGAATGTAAATGAAAGTGGACAACATTTGAATGGTGTGCAATGGAGAAATGAAAAGTGACCTCAGCTGGCCTTACACAGCTGCTGCCATCAATTCACCTGCTACCTCTAGAGCCTTTCTCCAAGCTCCCTCATCTTCTCTTCTCTTCTTTTCTACTCTACTCTGCTGTACTCTACTGTACTGTACTATACTCTACTATACTCTATTCTCTTCTCTTCTACTGTACTGTACTGTACTATACTCAACTCTCGTCTCTTCTACTGCACTGTACTGTACTCTACTCTCGTCTCTTCTACTGCACAGTACTGTACTCTACTCTACTCTCTTCTCTTCTACTGTACTGTACTATACTCTACTCTCGTCTCTTCTACTGCACAGTACTGTACTCTACTCTCTTCTCTTCTACTGCACTGTACTGTACTGTACTCTACTCTACTCTCTTCTACTGTACTGTACTCTACTGTACTGTACTGTACTCTCTTCTCTTCTACTGTACTCTACTGTACTGTACTCTACTCTCTTCTCTTCTACTGTATTGTACTCTACTGTACTGTACTGCACTCTGCTCTCTTCTCTTTTCTTCTCTTCTCCTCTACTGTACTCTACTATACTGTACTGTACTCTACTCTACTCTCTTCTCTTCTACTGTACTGTACTGTACTCTACTTTATTCTCTTCTCCTCTACTGTACTCTACTGTACTTTACTGTACTCTACTCTACTCTCTTCTCTTCTAATGTACTGTACTGTACTGTACTCTACTCTCTTCTACTGTACTGTACTCTACTCTACTCTCTTTTCTTCTCTTCTCCTCTACTGTACTCTACTGTACTTTACTGTACTCTACTCTCTTCTCTTCTAATGTACTGTACTTTACTGTACTCTACTCTCTTCTACTGTACTGTACTCTACTCTACTCTCTTTTCTTCTCTTCTCTTCTCCTCTACTGTACTCTACTCTACTGTACTTTACTGCAGTGTACTGTACTCTACTCTACTCTCTTCTCTTCTACTGTACTGTACACTACTTCATTCTCTTCTCTTCTCCTCTACTGTACTCTACTCTACTCTACTATCTTCTCTTCTACTATACTGTACTCTCTTCTCTTGTCTTGTCTTCTCTTCTCTTCTCTTCTCTTCTCTTCTCTTCTAGCTCCACAGCTAAAGTTTGCCAGTGCTTTGAGATAATAAACAGCTCACAGTGTAAAGAAAAGGAAAGAGGGTCTTTTTTAAGCTCTGAGGTTTTTAAACCTTAGGGAGGTAGTTTAATAGCGGCGTGGGTCCGCCAGAGGCGACGAAGAGAGTTTTCCCGGGTGTGTGCTGAGTCATGATGAGTCAGCGCAGCCTAAAGCTGCGAGCGCATGAGGACGGGGGCTCTTTTAACAATCCCCTGCACGCCTGCCCGCCCACTGGTGCTTCCTGCCCAGTCAAGTGCACATGGGTTCTGGCGGACTCTCCTCGGATGGCCAAAATTGAGCAGTCAGGTGGAACATCTTTGCCAGCAACCGTCTTAAACTAAACCTCCCGAGCCTGGCCGAAGCTACACTGTACCGAGGCATCAGCCGCAGGCTGTTACGGTGATCGTGGAACTGTGGAAGAGGGTTGACGTTACAGAATAGCCATAAACAAACATCTTGCTTGTGGTCATGGATATACCTACCACTGAGGTCACTGAGGGATGTTCTCCGAGGTGTATATAATAAAACTCAAGTAATAAAAGACATTTTCCTAAAAATAACTATTTTGGTGCTGCAATGAAGAATCATGCAGTTAAACCCAAATCTCAGACTTTTTGGAATAAAATACACTCATAATCCAAAAAATAGTTAATAATAACTAGTAATAATAATAAGAAGCTACAAGAAACAACAGGTGTTAAGATGGTAGATGGACTCAGATGGGAAGATTGGGTTTTAATTATCAAGCAAGAAAATGCTGTTATCTGTATATGTAGAAACAATCAGGATAGAACAGACATCACTGTGATTTGACTAATGATTCAGACTAAGTGTGTGCAGCAGTAGTGTATAACTAACTGGTTCTTAATTAGTTTTGCTCCGGGAGATTCTCCTGCAGAGTTTTATTGCTGCTCTAATCATATCCACCTGATTCTCTCATTCACGTGCTGCTGAAGGTTTGATGAACTGAATCAGCTATTAAATTAGGACTGTGTAAATAAGGAAAAACTGATCAGTGTAATGGTGTTATCAATAAATACTTTCCCAGCATAACCCATTAATATAATAAGCAGGGCTATAGAGATACATGCAGCTCATGATTTGATTAGATTCCTGATAGTGGGTTGGTGATTCTGTGTTCACACTATATTTTAAAGAAAAAAAGAAACTGAAGGAAAAAGAAATAGACGGCTTAAACTACACTGTTACACCCATAAGATAACAAAAAATTACCCACCTGTGACCATACGCTTCCATACACCTGCAGATTCAGCTACTTCCTTCACACTATGGTCTTTGGGACGCCCAAATGCAGTCACTCCTTTTAGCCAATCATTAACATCTGCTCTGGAGCCATTTTCCACACATGGAACGAGACATTCAGTGTACCACCTCTTCTCAATCTATGGATCCCGTCACTCACACCCCGCAGGTATTTATAAACTTATCTGAGTCTGGTTTGTATTGACTTACATTACAGTTTACCAACCACGACAGGTAATTAAGTCTAGGAAGGAAGATAGTAGCTGTCAGGCAATCCTGGTGAAGCACATGATCTACTACACTTGCATGGACCACTAATTACCACTGTATATGGATGTCAGTGTGTACAGTCTGAACACCACAAATTACACTAAAAAGAAATACCTAAAAATCTCATTTCTAATGATATTACAATGTCATGTCGAGTTTAGATTATGGCTTTTACCAGACTGTGGGTTTTGGGAATCATACCTCATTACTAAACACCAAAATTCCATGTCAGTATGACATTGGAAAATGTGGGGAAATGTTTAGTTACTTAACATCACAACTTAAAACCAACAAAATATCAATGTCGGCTGTATTCTGCACTGACCTACCAAAAGTCATGGGATAGCAGTATGTAAATTGATTATAGTTGATTGTGGTGTTACCTTAGGGGATTGAATGGGAATGCCTACGTCTGTATAAGTTGTGTTATCTTGTGAGTGAGGTTGAACACTGGCCAGCATGCTCACAGCAAGGCTGCATGAATTATTGGAGTTCATAATCAATGCTCATGCTGCTATCCCATGACTTTTGGTACATCAGTGTATGTCATGTTGGACATGGCATTAGAAGTTGACCTGCCACAGACGTTTGGGCACCCAGAGTCACAACCTACATTCCTCCAGATACTATCGACGCCGATAGCCACTTGTGTTGGCCACTTTAACAGGAAATGAATTAAATGTTGAATGGCCTCTGACTTTGCTCAGTGCGCTATATATACAGTATATGTGTGGAGGTTGTTATTATGAGTTGGTGCTGGCCCACTGTGCTGTTTGTCTGAGTTTCACTCTCTCCCCCCGTGCAGTCCACAGCAGGGGAGGTGCACCGACAAGTCTATGTTACTCCACTAAAAGCAGGAGAACCAGAGTGTTGGACTGAGCTGCGGTCTGCTCCAAGCTTGATTAAGCCGTCCCGACGCTGCGGGGGTTGCGTTCTCCCTCCTAAAGCCCTGCTCTGCTGACTCAGAGTCTTGAGGAAGAAATCGTGGGTCCTGTGAGGTTTAGCAGAGAACACTGTGATGCTCTAGAATAACCTCTTGTTTTGATTGAATGTTTTCTTCCTGTTGGGTGTCGCTTCTTGTTATTCTCTGAGAGGTTGATACGTTCCAACTGCTTTTTTGCTTTAGCGTTAATATGAAAAGACACGTGTCAGTGTGCAAATTGTTGCATGGTTAAATTGGATGAGCTGTCTGTGTTGGGATACTTGTTATGTTTGTGTTGTCTCTCTCTTTCTCTCTCTCTCTCTCTCTCTCTCTCTCTCTCTCTCTCTCTCTCTCTCTTTCATTGGCACATCTTTTGATTAAGAACAGCGTTTTTGAGAGGGCACTTGACGGCGCCCATCTCGCCCTGTTGTTCAGGCTTTAATGAGCTCTTTAAGCTCTCAGCCGAGCCCCAATGAGCTGCTCCCTTCTGTAATTACTCTTATCACTGCCACAGAGAGGGCTCGGGATTTATATTCAATGCCACGAGCAGCAAGTGGGTGTGCTGTACGTTTCTATATGCATTCAAACAATGACAGTCGTATGTGCTCATTTCATACGCCACTCTTTTAGCCCAATTATCTGCTCTATGTGAATGAGATGAATGAGCTTGGCAGCGTTGGCAGACTCTGCGTTTTGTGAAGACAACATCTGAATCTGCATGAAAGGCTGTGTCAATTTGTTGTTTCGCTAAGACAAAGGAGAGAATAAGAACGGGATGGGTAAAGAGAGAGTAGGGGAGTGTGCGGGTGAACATGGGAGAGAGAGAGAGAGAGAGATCGAGAGAAAGAGAATGCAAATGCACTGATAGGCTCAATGCTGTCTCGGGTCGTATCCCAGTGGGTACAGGTTCTTACAGGTGAGTTCTCTCTTGCTGTAGTTAGAACAAAGCTGGATTAAAGAAGCGTCCCATCCTGGAGCCTGCTCTGTGATTTAGGAATGTGGACGGTCTGATCAGAGTTCAGCGAGTCTTTAAAATACTGATGGAGAATTCATTAATAATTAAGAGCTACATTTATTAATAATAGCCAAACATTAAATATACACTTTTAACCCTTCTGTCTCAGTCCCAACTCTTTCTCCCTCTCTCTCTCTCTCTCTTATATTCTCTCTCTCACTTATATTCTCTCTCACACTCTTATATGCACTCTCTCTCTCTCTCTCTCACACACTCTTATATTCTCTCTCACACTCTTATATGCACTCTCTCTCTCTCACACACTCTTATATTCTCTCTCACACTCTTATATGCACTCTCTCTCTCTCTCTCTCTCTCACACACTCTTATATGCTCTCTCACACTCTTATATGCACTCTCTCTCACACACACACTCTTATATGCTCTCTCACACTCTTATATGCACTCTCTCTCTCTCTCTTTCACACACTCTTATATGCTCTCTCACACTCTTATATGCACTCTCTCTCTCTCTCACACACACACTCTTATATTCTCTCTCCCACTCTTATATGCACTCTCTCTCTCTCTCTCTCTCACACTCTTATATGCTCTCTCACACTCTTATATGCTCTCTCTCTCTCTCTCTCTCACACACACACACTCATATGCACTCTCTCTCTCACACTCTTATATTCTCTCTCACACTCTTATATGCTCTCTCTTTCTCACACACACACTCTTATATGCTCTCTCTCTCTCACACACACACACTCTTATATGCTCTCTCACACTCTTATATGCTCTCTCACACTCTTATATGCTCTCTCTCTCTCTCTGTCTCTCTCTCTCTCACACACTCTTATATTCTCTCTCACACTCTTATATGCACTCTCTCTCACACACACACTCTTATATGCTCTCTCACACTCTTATATGCACTCTCTCTCACACACACACTCTTATATGCTCTCTCACACTCTTATATGCACTCTCTCTCTCTCTCTTTCACACACTCTTATATGCTCTCTCACACTCTTATATGCTCTCTCTCTCTCTCTGTCTCTCTCTCTCTCACACACTCTTATATTCTCTCTCACACTCTTATATTCTTCCTCTCTCTCATATTCTCTCTCTCTCTTTCTGATACTCTTGTGTTCTCTCTCTCTTGTTATTCTTGCATACTCTTGGACTCTCTTGCTCTGTCTTTGTTTCTATATCTCTCACTCAGGCTTTTTTCCTCCCTCTCCCTCTCTCTCTCTTTCTCACTCTCTCTCTTTCTCTTTACAGGTATCCATATCTCACACTCTCTTTTTCAGCTGAATTCAATTCAATTGACTCCATCTCTCTCTTTCTTGCCCCTCTTTAGGTTATCCCCTTCTCCTAGCTCTTTCTGCTCTCCTCTTTCTCCTTCTGTCTTTTTTCTTTCCATCCTTTTCTCCGCATCTGCTCTCTTTTCTTACGCTTTGTTTTTTTTATTCTTCATTCACTCACTTTCTGTCTTGCTTTCTTTCACTCACTTTTTCTCTGTCCACCCCTCTTAAACTCATTCTCTCTTCCTTTATCTCCTTTGTATAGTTCTGCCTTTATTTTCCCTCTCTGTATTTTTATGTCCCTTTCATTTCTCTTTCTTTCTGTCTTACTCCTGCTCTCTCAATCTTTTACTCTTTCACTCTTTCATTCTCTTTATTTCTCTCTCTTTCTCACACACACACACACTCTCTCCATCTCTCTCTCGCTTTTCCTCTCTCCCCATCTCTGTCTGTTTCTCTCTCTCTCTCTCTTTCGTTCTCCCCCTCACTCTCCCCCTCTCTCCCCCTCCCTTTCTCTCTCTGTGCTCCCTGTGTGGGCGTGGTGTGGTAATACTACAATCAGAGCGTGAAGTCTCTAGTGTTAGTGCAGAGGGAGCGTGTGACAGAATGAGTTCTGATATTAGTCCATTACAGACAGACACTTCAATTAGCCGCACGCAGGAGGAGAAGCGGTGCTGCTCATTTTTCAGCTGAACGAGCAACAAGATGAAGAGACAGTGTTTCACGGCAAAGATACTCCGCAAATGTCACGCCACGAGTGAGATTTCATTAGGAATGTTTTTTCCCCTTTTCTCCGTCCTCCGAATACAAAATATGATGCTTGTTTTAAGAAGGAGCTAACAGAATTTCATCAAATAGGCTAAGAGAACGACGTGCGTAATCACTTTCACTAGTTTGATAGGGGCTGACATTGAAATCGTGTGTCCTTATCCGCCCACCCCGAAAACATGCGCCAGGCGAAGATCCACATCATCACTTTACTTGCCGTTGTCAGCACAAAAGCGTGTGGCTCTGTTTAGCATTTTCTTGATGGGTTGCTGCCAAATCTGCTTAGAAGCTGTTCAGTTTTCTTAAAATGAAAGCTATACGGTGTCGAGCTTCGAGTTAATCTTAGTCTTATAAATGATGGCCTCTGGTACACGAGCCGAATGTTAAAGAAATCATAGGGTGCTTATCCTTACATGAAATACACTCATCATCAAAAGAAGACACCCAGAAGCAGGTGTCAGATAGCAATGCTACTGGGAAGGAAGATAAAGGTTACCAGGAACAATAAATGATGATACATTTAGACTGATATGGGTAATATTTATTGAGATACACATACAGAAGTCTGTCTCTCAGTATGGCTAACGCAACATACCAGACGTCTCAGCATGGAGCTGTAGAGGTTCCTAATGGTGTCCTGTGATAATCCATCTCATGCAGCTTGAATATTCTCACACAGTTCCTGTAGATTGCGTGGTGGGGTGGAGGCGGAGTGACACCAGGTCTTCTGGACGTATGACACGTGACAACAAACCTTTCATCTTGGTGCTGACCACGGTGCCTCCACACATGGATTTGTTGGTCGTCTCTGTCAAGACAAAAACGGGACTCATCAGTGAAGATGACCCGCTGCCATTGTGTCCCATTGCACCACTGCAGTCTTTGCTGAGGTTGACGTGGTGTTAAGGACAGTCATCATAATGATCTGCGTACATGTAGTCCTGTGTTGTGCAGCCGTCTGCCAATGGTGCTGGCACTATAAGGATGACTCATGGAGGACATCACTGCTCGCTGAATGTCTGCAATTGTGGCTGTTGTATCACATGCACGGCTGAGCATGAAACAGGAATCATTTGCATGTCTCACAATGTCAAACCTACCCACCAAGTTTCATTCCTGTGGGTTGATTCCTTCTGAGTGCAGCTATTTGTGCAACTATTCATTTGATGATGAGTGTATTTTCTTAATTGATCTATCCATATCCATGCAACATAGTACATAAGAACTATATATCTGAAGTATATACATAAAGTATTTCCTGTGCACCAGATTCTATATGGTCAGCACCAAATATTTTCATGTTTTCAGATACTATCAAATGAGCACCAGACACTGTGTAAAAATCAGTATGTATGAAGTTTACATGGGCATATGGGGGGGAACACATCTTCAGCCATGCTACAGTAGCTAGTAATATAAGCTGCAGTGTTAACTTAGCTAGCTAACAACTTTAGAACAGATGAAGCCTGTAAACCCTCTGCTTATAGACCTCCACACGCCTACACCTTAACAATAGCCAGGTTTCCATCCAGCTGATGAATTAAATTAAAGTGAATGACTAAAATGAATGCAAATAAATAGTGCCTTTGTGTGACCACAGCATGTGTTCACAATGCACCTGCGTTGAACTTCAAGTATACCAGTATGTTCAAAATGACTTTACAGGAGAGGGCAAAAATGTTCTTTACTTTCATTATGCAATTCATGTAAACAGCTTTTATTCCAGGCAATTGTGGAGCATTTCCATTGGCCCATTCATGAGGAAATGTTCACATGATGTAAAGGGCTGCAGTGACGCTTCACATTTGTGGTCATGGTAATGTGTACCCAGCCTTGGTCTTCTCCTGCTGGGCTCTGTGCAGGCTTTCAAGTAAGGGACCTGTCTGGAGTTCTGTTGGAGAAGCTGAGAATACTTTCTGAAAGTAGCTTTTTCCTATATCCCCCCTTCGTCCACCCCCAGCACAGCTGTGTGGAATACGGGCAGGAAGAGAGCTGAACTGCATGTCTCACTTTCTCTCTATTTCTCTCCAGGTACAGGCTGTTTGAAGAGCGTCTTGCTCGGTTGGAGGAGGATGAGGGAGGCTTTGATCAGTTCACACGGAGCTACCAGACATATGGGGTGCGGAGGCAGCCTGGTGGTGGCCTGCTCTTTAGGGAGTGGGCTCCTGGTGCGCACGCTCTCTTCCTGACTGGAGATTTTAGTAAGTGCCAATAATTCTCAGGCAAACCTTCCTCCAGAGCTGCTTAGACTACACTCTTACAGGCCATGTACAGTTAGACCCTGATTATAGCTGGTGGTTTCATGTGGCTAAGGTCTGGATTGGAACCTGATATGATTTTATGCACATACATTTACACTAATCACATATTTCTCTGACATATTTATTTTCATATCTAGCTATCTGGCACATCAGTCAATTGTATGTGTTGTTCCTCTTTTTTCTGTTCTTGGGATCTTGTTTGCTATCTCTGGTTTTGACTCCCTTTGACTTCGACTTACTCTCTCTGATACTCCCCTTGTTCTGGTTGGTTGCTTGTTTGTTTGTTTACCTCCCTGGTCTTCGATTCTCCTTTTGTTTATCTGTTTGCTCTCTTGGATTACCCCTTTTTCGCTTTTTTCGCTTGTCTATCTGATTCCCTGGTTTTTGACCCTTGCCTGTCTCCCTGTCTATGACCCTGCATTGCTCTTTGGTTATGATTACCTGGATTTTGCTGTTGTACTCAATTGTCCATTTGTTTAATAAAACTCATTTGACTTTTCGCTCTACGTGCATTGAGCCAAGTTTGTTGTCCTTGACATGAACATGGATCTTTTTAATTCATCACAAAATATTAACAACATAACTTAAGAACATAAACTAGCACATTATTTGCTGTCTGTGTTTGACTCTGTGTTGAGCTGCTTGTGAGCAACGAGGGGTGAAAGAGTAGGAATGAGTAAGAGCTTTCTGGTTATCAAAACGTTGTGTACAATTGCCACAATAATAAAAATAGCTTTTAAACACAATAAAAAAGACTTCTAAATTTTGACTTGCTTGCTTACTTATGCAGACTAAAGCCCATTTCACTTTCAGTTTTGTATGTTATACCTAATAACTTGTAATACCTCCACGAGCACAAATAACAGTGTTGATTTGATACCTATTTGTCTTCTCTCTAGTCTTTTCTTTCTTATTTAGTATTTATACTCTAATTGTTAGTACTTGTAGTCCGGGAGCTAGTGCAGAGTTAGAATTTCATTGTACAGTGCAGCTGCTTGTTTCTCTGTGCATATGACAAACGCTTGAATTTCGAATCTTGATTTGGCATGGACTGGACAAGGTTCTGGATGTAGGCCACATCAATGTTCAGACACTCTTACATCGAAGAATTGCGAAGTTGGGCCAGATTTGGTGGATGCCTTCCCTGGCACAATTCTGAGGAGAATTTTTTGCCACTGCTGGTAGACCCGTATGACCATACACTTCCATACACCTGCAGATTCAGCTACTTCCTTCAC
>CM067490.1:3061706-3075023 GCA_034552555.1 Semaprochilodus insignis
CTGGAGTGTTTAAACACTGTGTCCACTCACTGTCCACTCTATTAGACACTCCTACCTTGCTGGTCCACCTTGTAGATGTACAGTCAGAGATGATAGCTCATCCATTGCTGCACAGTTTGTGTTGGTCATCCTCTAGTCGTTCATCAGTGGCCCCATGACGCTGCCCACAGGATGCTTTTAGCTGGGTAGTTCGGTTGGTGGACTATTCTCAGTCCAGCAGTGACAGTGCAGTGTTTAATAACTCTAGCAGCAGCACTGCTGTGTCTGATCCACTCACACCAGCACAACACACACTAACACACCACCACCACGTCAGTGTCAGTGCAGTAGGATATGCATTCCGAAGCACCATAAAACACCCACAAATCTGTTCCGTCAGTTCACAAATGTCAGTGTTGGCAAGCATTGAGTGGTGCAGGAAATGGAGGGCCATCCTAGCTGCCTATAGAGAGCAAAGCTAGTTATGCTTTTTAGCACTTCTTCGAACTTGTGACCTTCTAACAATCGCGCTTATGGTTTTGACGTAGTTGGTGAGTGTCCTCAAATGACCTTGGTTCACCATGCGTGGATGATCCTGCCTTACTGTACATTTGATCCTCCATATGTACCAGTGTTTGAGTGTGGGAGTGAATGCGTGCGAGTGGGTATGAGGCACAGAGCAGCATTATGCAGAACAGCTTTGATCGAATGACGTACACTAACTTTCCTGCGCTTCTCCTTCAAGCAGCCCTGCAGTCCTGCCTTAACAAGAGGGAGAGAGAAGGGGAGATTGAAGAAGGGGGAGAGAGAGAGAAAGAGGGAATGATAGATAAAAAAGTATGATGCTCCAATCTTCTGTTCTCACCTCGAGCCTCTTTCCAAACAGTATACAGCATAAAGTCTGCTCTGGGGGATCCTGCTAGCCTTTCGTTTGAATCTTCTGTGTTTTGTTTTGTTTTCTTTTACCATTTAATATTTCATTGTTCTCCTCTCTCTGCGAGTGCTTCTCTTTCTCCACTTGTGTTTACCCTGTTTACATGACACCCGTCAATACCTGTTGCTCCAGGTATCATACAAGCGGTGAATTTCAATGAAGGCACAGAACTCTCGGCCGGGCTAGAGCAGCGTTCAGGGGTAAGTTCTCTAGACCACTGACCTACACGTGGACCGGCTTTGCCAGTAGATGCTAATGTCAGCCGGTTGTATGCTCATTTTTCCTGTGAATAATGATCATATATTTTTTGCTCAAAAATATATTTATTAGTTTTAATAATATTTTTGTAACAGATATTTTCAATAACATTTCCAAAAGAGTCTAAAACCGGATTTTCACCCGCTCATCAGTACTGATTACACACACCTGTTCATCATTTACTCTGTTTGCTTATATACCCCTGGTTTTCCACTCACACTTCGTGGAGTCTTGCCACACCTGTAGTATACCTAGCGGTCTATCCTTGTGATTCTTGGTCTGATCTTCTGGCTTTGTTTGATTTCTGGTTTTCCCTTGTCTGGTTTTCCACCTTGTTTTGTTTGCTGGTCTGATTGCTTGTTTGGTTTTTGACTCCCGCTTGCTTTCTGGTTCATGACTCTGCCTATCCTTTGTGCTATGTTTGCCTGGATTCTGTTAGTGAGCCTGACTGCTAACCTGTTAATAAAATCCAGCTTTGCTTTTAGCTCGGTGCACATCATTCTGACTTTGCCCAGCATCACATTTAATAACCACCTTGAGACATCATGGGAATATCAACACCATAGCAACCAAATGGGATACCTTGGCATCCACAGTGCTTTTCCAAATTCCAAAATTGCTTAAGCTGAGCAATCACTCTGCATTTTCTTCAGGAAGTGTGTTTTTCTAGTTGTAGATACTGGGCATCAAACAATCCAATATAGGCATTTTATGGCATTGTTTGATGCCCAGTATTTAAAAAAAAAAAAAACAGAAATGCTTAAATGATCTTTTCAAAAAATATCACGTATAAGTCGGGTATGTTTTTCTTTGCAAGGGCCCTGCTGATAGGCCTTTAAACATTTGCAGTCTAGTCTCATGAAACACTAGACTCACTGAATATATCTGGCACATACAGAAACTCAAAATGCAATCACAGACAACAATAGCAATATCTGTTGACCTGTCCATGATCTACCCATAAGTAAGTTGGAGAATGTTGTATGGTTGAACAAGCTTTACAGGATGTTTGCAAAAATGATTTCAACCTCATAAAAATGTGACTTATGTATACAAATATTTGTTCAAAATACCTGAAATAGTTTGTGTAGTGTACTTTTCAAATGATATTCATTTGGTATGCTTGTTAAAGCTTAAGAAGAAAATTCACTTTCTTTGTGACCATGATTCCAACACTGATAGTTGCGGTAGCACTAAGGCAGGCTGAGATACGACTCGCACAAAAATAGCCATTTCCTCAAAGTGTGACCCTTTATATAATATAGAAACTAAACAACACTTGAACTCAATAGCACACTCAAAGTTCCACAGAGTGAACAGGTTTCCTATTTTCATCATTAACAGCGGCTGCAAGTTCAATCGCCTCTTCAATTGTAGACCTCTTCCTTTCATACTGCTATAGTATGTCATGTTACGAGAGGAACCATGAGGTTTCCACTTTGCTGTCGCTTTTGTTAGTTTAATGCTTATTGATTTATCCATAGTTCGCCAGCAAGCCAATTAGAGTAGTCCGCCAAAAGCACCAAGTCAGTCCCATGATGTCAAACCTACCCACCAAGTTTCATTCCTCTTGGTTGATTCCTTTAGGGTGAAACTTTTGTGTTTGATGATGAGTGTATGTCCATTAGTACAACAGTGTCATGTTGGCATTATAAGTAACTGCCATGACTGATCTCATAATATGATCATAACAGTTCATGTTACATGCTAATTTGGCTATGTGTACTCTAGTTAGCCATGATGACGTCTGTCAAGTACTCTAGTTGTGCAGAGGGATTTGTGTAATCCCTGTTACCCATGGAGTCATTGCGACAGCCCACAAGCAGCAGGGATTCAGGCTGGAACTATGGATGCTTCAGAGGGTCAAACATGTGTATGAGTGGCAATAGTACATAATTACATTAACTTTGACACAGCCACTTTTAACACTGTGGATGTTGTAAACTGTTGTGCGGACCACTGCTCTAGATTTGCTACTGCCCTCTGAGATTCTAGGGCTCTCTGCCCTCAGAGAAGCAGCTTCTCTTGAGCTCCCAACACTTGTCTGATAGCAGGGAACTTGCCACAAGGCCTTCTGCTCTGCCATTCTGAGCCGTGGTCTTTAGAGAGTAGAGCACCCACCGCGCACACTCTCACATACATTCCCGCAGCGGTGCAACAGCTACCCCTCAGCCGTCTGGGTCCCAGAGGTTTAAAGCTGCCTGTAGCAGCCGTGCCCCCTCTGCAGCCCTCCGTCTCTGCTCTGTGTGAGAAAGCTGTTCTTTCCCAGGCTGCGTTTGTGCGAATCCTTCAGGGAGCTGGTGTAAAGCCAGATGATTAGCCTGGGTCCGCTCTGAAAGAGCAGCGTGCCGCTGGCCAGCTTTAACGCTCCTCTGTGAGCTAATTGAGAGTTCGCTGAGACACAGCAAGAGCCACAACCACAGCAGCACCCAGCGAGAGAGAGAGAGGGAGTGGGTGAGAGAGGAACACGAAGGGAATGAGAGAAAGAGAAGGACGGACAGAGAGAAATCTTTGTGTGGCTTTAAAGGGCCCATATCATGGAAAATATAATTGCACCCAGAAGGAGGTGTGGGATTGCAGTGTTATTGGGAAGGAAGATAAAGGATACCAAGATCAATAAATGATGATAAATTTAGACTGATATGATCAATATTTATTGAGCTACACATACAGAAGTAGTGTCTCTCGGTATGGCGTCGGGCCGCCTACTTGTGTGCTAAAACAATGTGCCAGATGTCTCGGCATCGAGTTGTAGAGGTTCCTAATGGTGTCCTGTGATGATCCATCCCATGCATCTTGAATATTCTCTCACAGTTCCTGCAGATGGTGCGGTAGGGGTGGAGGTAGAGTGACACCAGGCCTTCTGGATGTGTGATGCGTGACAACAAACCGTTCATCTTGGCGCTGACCACGGTGCCTCCACACACGGATTCGTTGGTCGTCTCCACCAACACAAAAGCGGGACTCGTCACTGAAGATGACCCGCTGCCATTCTGAGTCACTCCATGACAGTCTGGCACGACACCATCGCAGTCTTTGGTGACGGTGACGTGGTGTTAAGGACAGTCGTCATAACGGTCTGTGTGCACGTAGTCCTGTGTCTTGCAGCCGTCTGCCAATGGTGCTGGCACTAACAGGATCACTCATGGAGGACATCACTGCTCGCTGAATGTCCACAATCGTGGCTGTTGGGTCAGTTGGATGATGAGCCAGTTCGGATCAGTTTCAGAAAGAAAGGTCTTGAGTTCTTGTCTGTTTCAGGCTCAAAACTTGGTGATGTAGCATAGGTCGGGTTTGAGCAGCAAATTTCATCTCCAACCAGCTTGCACCAGTATAGCCCACCCATTCAGGCTGAAGTTGTACACAGCGTTTCCACCTGGGCTTCTTTTGGAATGCAGCACAATATAAGGCCGCCACTCAGAATAGTGGTCGTTTTTATATCAGCCTTACAAGCTTCCACCCTTCCACCCCTTCACCCTTTGAATGCTGGGATAGGCTCCAGCACCACGACTCAGAAGGATGAAGCGGTTTAGAAGATGAGTGAATCAGTGAAAGTGTATACCTATAAAAAATCATCTTACCTATCACCTGGTAGTACGTAACTTCACCCCCGCTGTAAATCCCTGGATTACCTGAATCCTTAAAAAGACGATTCTGGTGATGTTGTGGACTTGCTTGTCACTTGCCAGCTGCTGGTTGAGTTTTGCACCATCACATTCTCTAAAACTAGGCCAGCACGTGGTAGAAGCGGTTAGTAGATAGCTGCCTCTGTTGGCTAAAACAAGCATAACATCCACCTGGTCAGAAAATGAGGTCTGAAAACAGAGACGTCTGGTCACCCTAGTCATTATTCAGTCAACAATGCGACTCAAACTTGAGTCTTGAGTTCTCATCACTGACTCAGTTAGCACACAGATGTATGAGAAAGAGTGGTGGGGGGTGCTAGTGCATTGTGCTCACACATGCTTGTTTTATGTAACTGAAATCATACAGTCGGGTGAAAAGGGCAAATGGGTCTGTTGGGAGAGGAAATAGTGTGTATTAAAATGTATATATTTTTATTTATTAATATTCCGGGGGTTTTTTTTATTTTTTATTTCTACGTGCCGCAGGGTGTAACTCCAGCTGACTGTCTCTCTGAGCTGAGCTGAGCACTGCAGCCCTTACATCCTTATTACCAGCCGGGCCTTCCCCCACCCCGTTCTCCCCACACCCCTGCTTCTTCCTCCCGTTTTTCTATTTATCCCCTCTCCCTTTTTTAATTATCTTCCTCCAAGAGCCAGAGGCTGTGCCAAAGGAAATCCCAATTTCCAATTCGGCGCGAGATTGCGTTTTGACACGGCTCATATTATTCGGTTTCAATTTCAGAGAGAGAGAGAGAAATGGGGGGAGGCGGGCTTGAGAGAGAGGGAAAACGAGAGAGAGCAGGGAAGATCCTTTTGTCAATGAGTTGTCGCTTGGAAAGCATAATGCACTGAACTCCGCTCCCTTATTAATGCATTTCTCTCTGTTTCCTCTTTCCTCTCTCGTCTCCTCATGTAATGCAAAGGCAAAGCCGTGGAGGCACGGAGAGCAGAACGTGGAAAATGATCCGTGACAAACTTGTGTCGCTCTGCTTTGGCTTAAAGATGGGGTCACACGGTGCCTTTTTTATTTTCCAGGCAGTAGATGAGTCAGCTGTGAGTCAGTCTGCTAGAGACACTGTATAATATATTCTCCTGCCTGTTAGATTGGAGTCAAGGCTCTGTTTGCATGGCCCAGAAAATGCATAGAAAAAAAAGTAGCAGATGTTTTTTTCACCCTTTTCAAAGGATAATATGTAATAGTTTATATAGAACTATACTGTGCTCTGGCTGACAGAGCGAGTTCAGAGTGAGCTGTCAGGGTGGCTACCTGTTAGCATAAGCGATTAAATTATATTCAAAAAATGTTTGGCACAAATAACAAATTTTGCCTTCAATGACAATTGACAGTATATATGTATATAGTGAATAAATGCACATAGATATATATATATTTATGTGCATTCTTTCACTCACTCAACGTCTAAATCACTTTATCCACCTGGAAAGCAGGACAGGCCAGCCTGGACAGGCCACCCAATCCAGTGTTTCTCGACCCTGGTCCTGCAGGCCCCCTTCCCTGCACATTTTAATTGATTCCCTGTTTAATACACCCTCTGCAACTCTGATTGGCTTGTTAATGAGCTGATAAGTTGAATCGGGTATGTTGGGAGCAGGGAAAGTGAGTAGGGCATGGTGCCTCCAGGACCAGGGTTGAGAAACAATGCACCAATCCATTGTAGTCTATGTCTGCTGTACTGGTGGCATCAGAGAAGCTTCTTCCCACATGTCATCACATTCATGAATAGTTGGCCACTACAATGCACACTACAATCCACATTCCTCTTATTTATCTAGAATGACATAAATACATACATACAATCTGTATCCGGGACACTTTTTTAAAACTTTCTGTTCTTCCTGTATTGCACGTCTTATTTATCTTATTTATCCTGGTAACATTTCCACACAACACTCCATCCTCTGTACTTACTGTCTCAGACTGGTGCTTCTTCTTATACTCCACTTTTATATGCCTTAAATTAATCTGCCTCGACATCCTGACTTCTGCACTGTAATATACAGTATAACTACGCACAATGTAAGGTTGACAGGTATGTAAGGTGTGTGCGTGAGTGTGTGTGTGTGTGTGTGTGTGTGTTAGGAATGTGTGTTTGTACTGTGTGTAATGTTGTCACTCTCTGTTCACTGTGAGCTAATGTAACAAATTCCCTTTATATGTGAACATACATGGCCAAAAAAGCTTAATTCTGATTCTGATTTGGCTTACTGAACTATATACAGTATATACAGCACTTACCTTTTTTTAAATAAATAAACATAATAATAATTATTACTCATTTCGTTGGTTGTTACCATGTCATATGGAAAATTAAATAAATGAATGAAAAATTCTAAAATTTCTGAAAGTGCTACTAACCATGGGCATTGCACCATACAGGTCACTTGGTGTCTTCTTTATGATACAGCACCCTGGTCCCTCTTTTCTGGGTTTTTTGGACTGTTCAGTATGTTTCCTGCCTTCCGCCCAGTGAATGCTGGGACAGGCTTCAGCATCCCTTGTGACACAGAAGGATAGGTGGCTCAGAAGATGGATGGATGGATGAATGAATGAATGAATGAATGAATGAATGAATGAACTGTCACTGAAGTCTGTCAGGGTGTTTGGTGTTACAGTTGATTTATTCATCCTCTACTCTGACATGCATTCTTCTGTTGAAAGGTTGGACAAGCTTTACAGGATGTTAACCAGCATCACTTTCAACCCAGTGAGCATTTGAGATATCTTTGTTTAGAGTCACTACATAATGTTCAGTTTCCAGTTTAAAATGCTAGGCAGGGATGCAGGAAGATTTCCCAAGCTGGGTGGCTGAAATTTCAAGCATCACATATGTGACGACATCGTCCAGAATGATTTGACATTTTTCCATTTAAACTTCTTTGATAATTTACATCAAACAAGACTGTCATAATGTGGCATAATGAAGCCAGATAGACACTATATACACTCACCATTAAAAGAATATAGCTGCACCCAGAAGGAATCAACCGACAGGAATGAAACTTGGTGGGTAGGTTTGACATCGTGAGATATGCACCGTGCATGTGATGTAAGCAAGGATGGGTCTTACCGCTGTAGCTGACTGACCCAACAGCCACGATTGTGGACATTCAGTGAGCAGTGATGCCCTCCATGAGTCATCCTGTTGGCAGACGGCTGCATGATGCAGGACTACATGCACGCAGACCATTGCGACGACTGCCCTTAACACCACGTCAACGTCACCAAAGACTGCAATGGTGTCGTGCCAGACTGTCATGGAGTGACTCGGAATGGCAGCGGGTCATCTTCAGTGACGAGTCCCTCTTGGTAGAGATGACCAACGAATCCGTGGTCAGCGCCAAGACGAACGATTTGTTGTCAGGCACTACTACACACCATGTCCTACTCACTTTCCCTGCTCCCAACATACCTGATTCAGCTTATCAGCTCATTAACAAGCCATTCAGAGTTGCAAGACTAACAGTTTGTTGTCAGGCACTACTTGGCCTGGTGTCTCTACACCTCCACCCCTACCACAAAATCTGCAGGAGCTGATATTCAAGCTGCATGGGATGGATTATTGCAGGACACAATTAGGAACCTCTACAACTCCGTGCCAAGACATCTGTATGTGTAGCTCAATAAATTTTGCCATATCACATCAGTCTAAATTTATCATCATTTATTGTTCCTGGTAACCTTTATCTTCCTTCCCAATAGCACTGCTATCTGACACTTCCTTCTGGGTGCAACTCTTTTTTGGATGTTGAGTGTACATATAGGTGACACATCCACCTGCTGATACACTTTATCTGCTGTCTTATTCTGGATGAACTTGATGTAAATGAAATGAGCAGTACAAATCTCATCATTCCAATGGGCAGCAGTGTTGGCTTGCCTGTGGCATGTGCTGTATGTAGCATTAATCGTATTGTTGACTGCTAAACAAAGTCATAATTCAGAGGATCCAGTGACATTTTGGGGTGACAAAGTGTTTTTGGTTACCACAGGACATGACAGACATTTTTGAAAAACACCATTCGTTTGTCTTCAGACCTGAGTTCCTGGACATGGCATTAAATACAGAATGTATTTTTTTGGCCATTGTTCTATAAAGCTTGCAGGAGCTGATATAATGACTATATTGGGTTCTAACTCGGTGTAGTTGAAGTAGCATCTTTACAGCGATGCATTAAGATGCACAGAGACATTTCTTCATAAATAACGGCATCATATAAGAACAATTTGTCTCTTCTGTCCATCAGATGCATGGGAGAAGCTTTCTCACCCCTTCACCCCAAAAGCATTTGGAAAATGGGAGCTGTCCCTTCCTCCCAAACCAGACGGCTCTCCTGCCATCCAGCACCTGAGCAAGCTAAAGGTACTTTCATCTCTGCAGCTAGCCTCTACCCTCCACATCAGGCCCTTAAATCCACAATTTGGGATGAAATCCCGCTCACTTATTTTGATCAGAACTGGCCATGTTTTCAGGGCACTCATGCCAACCCCATTACACTAGCACATTATGCAAAACACAACTCATTCCCTCAGTTCATACAGAATCCATTTGACGAGAAAAGCCAATGCAAATCTTTATGCAGAGTCGTCTGCTACAGGCATAGCGTGCACTCAAGCAAATAACCCTATAGGCAAAATCATTCTTTCATATCATAACTGAAAGCATCCTTTGTGTATAGCTATTGAGAATGACAGCTGGGGAATTTTCAAAAGCGAGGTACTACCCAGCTAGAAGGGAACGTTCTCAGAACTTTGGCCAACGTTACCTGCAAGTTCTAATGAAGTTTTAAGGGAGATTTTTTAATCAAATGTTCAAAGAACTTTTTAAAGATGTTTATCATTTCAGATAATGTTCCTATAAGGTCAAATGTGCAATGTTCAGAGGATGTTTTGAGGATGTTGTATAGACTATAGACTATGTTACGTGATAAAAGAACATTCAGCGCAACATTCGGAAGATATTTTACGGATGTTACTGAGACCTGAGATGATAGAATGGTTTTAGAGAACCTTTAGAAAGAACATTCTGGGAGCCAAAAGAAAACATTAATGGAACATTGCATTGCATGAACGTTTTAGAACAAATCATTTCTAGCTGGGTACATTCTGACCCATATTTGACTAAATACAAAAGTAACACCAGAATGGAAACTTAGAGCGCAAAACTTTCTTAAATTTAATATAATAAGTTAAAGGTATAATTATTGCACTTGTAATATGATGGAATTCCAAGCAATTCTGAAAGATTACTCCATGGTCCATTCATCATGCAATGTCAAGGGCAGCTGCTGACCTTTTTTGCTGCTGACCTCAGTTTTTGTAGAAACTAGACATCACCAAGTGCAACTAGACTCCCCACCAATAATGCTAATAAACCGTTCATCTTGGTGCTGACCACGGTGCCTCCACACAGAGATTCCTTGCTCGTCTCCACCAACACAAAAGCGGGACTCGTCACTGAAGATGACCCGCTGCCTTTCTGAGTCACTCCCTGACAGTCTGGCACGACACCATTGCAGTCTTTGGTGAGGTTGACGTGGTGTTAACGGCCATCATTGTAACAGTCTGCGTACATGTAGTCCTACATCATACAGCCGCCTGCCACTGGTTGTGTTTTAAGGTGTACTGAGTGAGCTGTGCTCTGATTATTACCTAGAAGCCTTTGCAGGTTTGTACTGTTCCTAAACAGATCTGGAAATCAATCAAACACAAATAGCCCCTCCCCAGGCAAAGCTAATCCAGCACAAACAGGGCTTAAACTAACCACACAACTGCTGATCATCTGTTACTTCACCTAATAATATTAGCCTAGCCTGTTTCACTTCTCGTCTTATAGTACAAAATGTGATAAATGAAATTAAATGTTTTATCCATTAGGAATTGCAGGGATTTGCAGTATTTCCACAGTGTGCCCTGTGCAGCCATTCTGCCCCCAGTGTCCACCAAAGTGTGGTTACCCTAGATATACCATGTACTTTATAGTTCAGGCAGTTTAGAAATCCTGCAAATCATACATGGTATAGCTGTGGTAACCACACTTTGGTGGACACTGGGGGCAGAATGGCAGCACCTGATACGCAGTGGAAAGCTAATGTCAACATGAAAGCAAAGCCAAATCCCAAGTGTTTTAGGCAATTTAGAAATCTTGCATTTTTAATCCTGGAGAAATGAGAATGCATGGTCGTCCAAGGCATATGCTCACTCTTTGTGCTATGCCTTACATGATGTTAAGCAATGCCCTGTTTCCTTCTGTGTTCTATGTACTTTATCTGACCTAACAATACGCCTAATTCATAAACATCGTTCAAAGCGTTGGGTAAAAGCTTGAAAAAACTGGGGGGCAGACTTTAAATGGATCAAATGGTTAGTTTCTGTGGCTTGATTAAAGGCTGTTAGCAGAATGGACTCTCTGCCCCCTCTCTCCGGCGGCCACGGACCATTGGCTGGCCTGGGTGGCCATTTTGGGTGGTGGAGCAGCTTGACTTGGCGGTGCGGGTTAATTTGGGGTTGATGGAGGGATTGAGACAGATGGGAACATGAGTGCCCAACAGGTCCCCATTTGCCGCAGTTGGCTTTACTTGATGTGTCCTACCCAGCTTGCCGTAGCGTCGCGCAAGAGCCCAGCATTGTGTCTCCCCCGGACACCGGAGGCTGCTCTAATTGTATTAGTGCTGCATCAGCTGTGCCGTCTCTGCGGCCACACGCTCGGCAAAAACACACTCAGGCACGCACTCACACCTGCTGGTTTACATCCTCTGTACCGTGCTTCCGAACCCTTGCCGAAATCTTTTTGTGCTCAACTCTTTGCAGAACCTCATTCTGTCAGGAGGTGTTGATTGATGGTGAAGCGCAGCTGTACAAGAGCACTGCTGTCACGTTTAAATTGCATTTGAATTTAATTGTTTTAGCTGACGCGTTCTTAACCGACTGCAGGGATGCTCTCTTTTTAAAGCAACTAGCGGCTAAGTGGCTTCCTCAAGGGTGGAGTGGCAGCAGCTCTCAGCTGGGGATCAAACCCCATGACCCCATCAGTCATCGTTAAGTTCCCTGCTCCCACAAACTCATGACCAGGTGAGAGAAAGAATTCATGCGCTCTCCTGCGGTGCGCATTACTGTAAGTAGGAGCCGTTTGACCTTTTCTCCTGAATTTAGAGCAGTGTGGTGAAAGGAGCAGCAGATGGCTCGTTTCTGGAATCACTCATTTATAGGCTTGATGTGCATGCTGTCATTGTGAGTGATACCACCCTCACTTTCCTGGGCTGTAAAATGGACATGAAACACTACGGTTTCGAGAGGAGGTCGGGCAAAAATACGCTACAATTTTGAGCCAAACCTGAAAATAGCCAGTTTTTTTAAAACTAGGGCCAGTTTAAAATCCACACAAAGCTGTTGCTCTACAAAAATCAAATTCTAAAATTCTCCCCAATTGCAAAAGAGGTGGGATAGTATTTGAACCGCTAATAAAAACAGAAAGAAGTGATTTGAAAATTATATTAAGATCTATATTAAACTAAAAAATATATGTTTTACCGTATCAGCTTCGGGTGAATATAAGTTTGATGCCTCCTACAAATTCCAAAGAAACTGTGACAGAAGCATGTTCAACACTGTGTTAGATCACCTTTCCTTCTCATAAATAATAATAAATAATTGGGGAATGAAGATGTCAATTGATCCAGTGTTGCTAATGTACTTTTCAATGGAAGACATTATGCAGTGATGCTGTTGTAACCTGTGGAGCATGATACTTGGTGGATGACCCTGAAAAAACAGGTCTGAGAAAAGGCAGACTGCGAAAATTTCACACATTGGCAAGTAAAATGATCTTATATCTAGTTGATATATCTTTAAAACTCTCATTTTGAGTTTGTTGTAAGATCATTTTAAGATTATTTATCTAATTTTAAGTGATTTTGGTAAGCCAAATGTCCTCACTATATTAGCAGATAATTTGGCCTGCTTCAAGCAAATGGGTTAAAATAAGCCAAGTTATCTGCAAATAGAGTGAAGAAATTTGGCTTGCCAAAATCACTTAAACCAAGTATAAAATGTCTGAACAATAAGATAAAACCTACAATAGCTTCCAACAATCTCAAAATGAGAATTGTAAGATATCTGATCTAGATGTCATTTTTTGCAGTGCAGTATATGTTGCTCCAAAGATAATGTTGCTTCAGCCCGACATTCAGTACTCGGTAGCTGACATTCTGATATCTCAAATCGATGCAAGTTTTTGTGGTCATTTTTTGTGGGGTGGAAAGTGTAAAAGCTTGTGGACACCTGATTCAGAGAAAGAACTGTTTTATTCGGTTTATTCTGGTTGAGTTGATATTCAATAATAAGTCAGTTTCCAGTTGTCAGAGACAGAGGCAAGGCACTCGGCTGGTCCCACCAAGAATCCAAATGAGGTTGAGACAAAGACGGGTCTGAGACCACTAGTTTATGGTCTTGTGACCAGTCTGGAGACTGACTGATCTCAAGTACTATTGAGATTGAGGGTA
>CM067490.1:3079164-3090975 GCA_034552555.1 Semaprochilodus insignis
ATGCATCACAGATGCAGTGTCATCATGAGGGGTTAAAGATCATGTGCATTAATCAGGGGTTTTCATCCTTGTTCTTTATGCAGAGAGACCTGTCTGTATTCCATGAATCTTGAGAATATTATGCACCGTAGAGGACAGTATTTTTTGCGTCCCTGGGAAACGGGTTTTCCTCACCCTTTTGCGTGTTGTATAGCTTTCAGCGCATGTAAATGATCTGTTACAAAGCTGTTATAAAGCCCAAACTTCCTGAAATGTGTGGTTGGACTTTCAGGCACGCAATCTTGTAACACAAGCCTTATTAACCACCTACCAGCAAGCTTGGCACGTCCATACACAACACACAGCGACTAGTGTGGAGGCCAGGAAGAGTTTGTTCAGTTTTATAGCCAGTTTTGTAGCCAGAATAACGATGTTTACTGCGGCTCAGGAGAGAAGGGTCTGTTTGCAGACTGCATGAAAGGGGCGGAACGTGTATGAGTGGCAATCAGAACAGAGTAGGCAAGCTGACCAATCTGAGCACACCGGGCTCATCCAGAGGGGGAGGCTAAAAGACACAGTACCTCAAACAGAGCTCAACTCAGACAGAAGAACACTGTCAGATGGGAACACTGAAGCATATGAATGTGTGGTTGCATGTGGTCCAAGGGGCACCTTTAAATGGCCTTAAGTGCCAGGGCTTAAGACCTGCATAATGGGAGTGCCGAGTTGTACCCGGGAGTTTCGTACTGGAGCCTCCTCTTCTTTCTTTCTTTCTTCTTTCCCTCTCTCTCTAGAACCCAAAAATAAAATCAATAACTTCGAAAATTAGCATACAGGTTCCCTTAAAGCTTATATGTGTAATTATTTATTTATTTATTTATTTATTGGTGGTGCATTTTTGTGGAGAGCCTCGACCCATCTTTGCTTGTAAAGGACTACGCCTTTCCTGGACACTCCTTTTATATCCATGAACATTTTATATCCTTGAATATTCTATAAATATTCCACAGTCAACTGTCAGTGGGATTATAACAAAGTGGAAGTGACCCACTTACTTTGCTACAGAAACCTTGAAGAAACATCTTTTGTAAATGTGAAGACTGATTAAATTCAAATTTAAACTAAACTGTAGACTGGCTAGATTCAATCAAAACCCAACTATAGTGTCCAAGTGTCCAAAGTTGTCAAATTAATCACAGGGTGTAGTCGGTCCCGGAGAACCGATTGCCAATGCAAACTGAGACATGTTTGGTTTCTTGCACGTTTTCCCAGAATTGACCCCTACTGCAGGGTGGGTGCAAATTAGAGCAAATAAGTTAGAACTTGAGCTCTAACTCTGAAACTCTGTTACTTGGTTAAATTCTAGCAGCTTGTAAGCTTTAAGGGTAGTGGCAGTTTATGTTCAAACCAGGCAACAGTGGAACTTCTGTTCAGGTGGTGCAACTGGCTGCTGGCATTTAATCCCTCTCTGTTGCTCTGGGATACTGACAGGTGGGCTGACTGAGCCCTGCGTCCTGATTGCTGTGTTTTTAAAAGCACTGGCTGTCACACGCCGCTTCACACACTTTCGCATGTGGTCCAAGGGGCCATTTAAATGGCCTTAAGTGCCAGGGCTTAAGACCTGCGTAATGGGAGTGCTGCGTTGTAGCCGGGAGTTTCACACTGGAGCCTCCTCTTCCATCTGCCCTTTTTACTTTCTTTCTTTCTTTCTTTCTTTCTCTCTTTCTCTCTCTCTCTGCCTCTCTTTTACCCCATCTCTGCCCCTCGCTCTGTCTGAGGCAGTAGCATGTAATCTAGTATTGGTTCCTTTTGTGTCTTGCTGAAAAGCTAGCAGCAGGTCCTCTGGTTACTAACAATAGACACACTGCTGTTCATGCTCCTCTGGCTGGTTGGAACAGCATGACATATGCTCTTGCCTCCTATGAGCAGAGTGCACTGATTGCACAGCCTATTAGGGACTCGCTGTGCTGAACAACAAATGAGTCTAGATCCATTTTACACCTCTATTCTCTTCTCTTCATTTCTAATGGGGAAGTCATATTAGGTCCTGTTTGCCTATTATTATTATTATTATTATTACTATTATTATTGCTATTTTTTGCCCAAAGCAGCCCCATGACACAGGACGATATGCAAATTAGGTGATTAATCAATGAATAGTTAGATGATATAATTATAAAGTAATGTCTTAAAAATAATAAAATATTTGTTCAGAATAGGGGGACATTTTAATGGTGAAAAAGAAATTTGTGAGTATGAGGAACACTTTAAAGGCTTAAAGAACCTTTAATAATAGCATAATATTAACGTTCTAACGTTCACTAATTAAGCATTTTTCCAGAGTACTAGTTTATATGTTATGATGATATGCTACAACATATCATCACTGTCCAAAGAAAGACAGGTATCTCCAAAATGGCAACTTTACAGGAGAGGCCAAAAACCTCTTTTAATTTGAATGGAAGTCAATGGAACCAGACATCTTTCCAAGCAGTTTTGGGCCATTTCTGTCGGTCCATTCTTCATGAAATTTCCACACAGTGTAAACAGCAGCTTGTGTGATCAAATGAGGCACAAAAGTACAAATCAACAAAAACGGAGATACATGTTTTTCTTTGGACAGCGACGATATTATATGTATAATACACAAATTAATGTGCAGCGGAAAATGCTTGATTGGTTCTAACTACTGCTTAATAAAGTAGTAATAAGTAGCCAGTTATTATAGATTTTTAGTTTGATGGGTTAGTTACCACCTATTATCTCTTATCAAGGCTTAATAGCTGCATTACAGTGGACATTTGACAAAGCAAACGATTATGAAGTATAATATACAAAATAAAATGCCTAATTAATAAAGTTGTAATAAACAGCCAACTAATTACTAACTACTGGCCTGTACTGAACTGTTCAATAGCTGAATAGTTGTTTTCTCATAATTCCAAATATCAAAGTTTATCATTCCTAAAGATGATAAGATTAGGCATGCCTAACGATTGCTTGGGTTCAAAGTATATATGTTGAAAATACATATGGGTGGTTTGTAGGCGGTCGATATGTGTACCTCAAGGCCAATACAGTCGAACTGGTCTGTCAATAAACAAAGCAAAGGTGCTGCTTATCCACAAGCTTAGCATATGTTAACCCATATGGCTCCATAACATCATCTTGCTTCACAATTTCCATTCACCCCTCCAGCTCCAGCTAGCCTACAGTCAACTGTGTAATTCACATGCGAATCATCTCGTAGCATCGCCAGCAACTTTTTTATTGCAGCACACGGTGTGCATTCACATGAATAAAACATACATAGCCGGTGGTGCTAATAGAGATGCTCAATCTCAAAAGATTATTCAGGGAGTCTGCAGGCATCCTCAAGCTAAGTTCAGTACTTTTTCTCAAACTACTTTTCATGCCACTTCAAATGTAATGTAAGACTGAATTTTCCATCACGATATTCCAAATATAAAAAGTTTTGAAAGTTACTCATGCTCGTAATGTGTGCATGCTAGCTCAGCAGCAGATAATGGTGCTTTTTATTGCACATCCTTGCATTGTGTGAATGATTTAGTGTTACACAATGTATGATGTGATGTCAAGTTTGATTCATAAATAAATAATTAAATAAATAAACAAATCTGTTGATATCATAAAATAATATTCAGTTTTTTCATTAATTTTTTAATAAATATAAACAATCGTAGCCTTTCTCCAAGGCCTTGTGTATTCACCAGTTTATCATAATTTTCATCATCTGACATACATTTCTTATACACTCAACATCAAAAGTTAGTAGTTGCACAAATAGCTGCACCCAGAAGGAATCAACCGACAGGAATGAAACTTGGTGTGTAGGTTTGACATTGTGAGAAAGCCATGTGCATGTAATGTAAGTAAGGACAGGCCTTATTGCTGTACCTGACTGACCCAACAGCCACGACTGCGGTCATTNGTGTCACACGTCCAGAAGGCCTGGTGTCACTCCACCTCCACCCCTACCGCACCATCTGCAGGAACTGTGTGAGGATATTCAAGCTGCATGGGATGGATTATCACAGGACACAATTAGGAACCTCTACAGCTCCATGCAGAGACGTCTGGCATGTTGTGTTAGCAAGCATTGCGGCCCGATGCCATACTGAGAGACATTACTTCTGTATGTGTAGCTCAATAAATATTGATCATATCAGTCTAAATTTATCATCATTTATTGATCCTGGTAACCTTTATCTTCCTTCCCAACAGCACTGCAACCCCACACCTCCTTCTGGGTGCAGCTGTTCTTTTGATGATGAGTGTATTTTCTACTATTTGTAAGATTTGAAATGAATCAATTTTGTAAATTTAACTGCTCTTTCCTTCACTAGAGGTTAATGTTTGTTTGTGAGAGATGGTCCTTTGTGCAGAACGGAAGGTCTAGTGAGTGGAAATTAACCTGATCCCACTTGGGCATCTAGCTAATGCTAGATTGCAAGCACACAAGTTGGTGTACTTTATTTATGTTAAATCAGTAAAGGAAATGTGCATTATTTTGCAGTTATCCACCAAGACAGGTTTGGTGTCCAAGTTTTCCTTCTTTAGTTTGGAACTACTGACCACTGGAAGTCTGTACTTACCCTAACTTGGTGTAGACCCTACACCAATGAATAAATAAATTGCATTAATAGACCACATGTCGACATGTAAGCTAAAATTGGAACAACATTATATACGTGTTTACCAGTACTATTCACAAAGTAGCGTGTTGTAGACTATCATTACACAGGTGCAGGAGTGTAACGTTGGGGTTGCTTACTGAGAGTTAGAAGTTGCATATGAAATAATGATAAACCTACAAAAATGTTACTTTGCATTTTGCAAGAAAAGAGCAAATAAATCCACAGATAGCCTGGTAGGTTACCAACAGTTTCCTACTGACGCAGACACATGGCTCTTGCAACTAAATGTGTGTGGTGCACAGTGGGATATTCTAAACTCTACAGTTGTACTAAATTAGTCTTCGTTGGACTCACATACTGTCATGCCATATGTAGCTAAGTGGTGGGTCCGGCGTCCAACTGATGCATTTCCTCATGTATTCAGGTTCTAACACATACGGTGGAAGCTTTTTGTGCAGTTAATGTACCCAGCTCTGATCGCGTTGCACTGAATGATACCAATGTGTGAAGAAGTGATTCTGGAAATATCCTGTGAAGCCATATTGACTGCAAAGCCACATTGACTGCATGATCTAAATGTATTATGTAATTTGAGACATTAAGAAAAGGTTAATATACAGAAACAGTTTGGGTGATTATTGACCTTGTGTGTTTGTAGCAATGCCAGCTAACTCCAGTTCTAAATTATAGAAGCAAAATTTGGATTCCAAACATAAAATATGGAATATTAAAGGAATGCTACGTAAATTTTAAATATATGTTCGTTCTGAAACTGTTTCCTGCAGAAATGTTTACTCCAAAAATGTTAAGACCAGGGCAAATTTTAATTTTGAAATGTTTGAAAACCATCTTAAACAAGCGAAACAATTCTGATTGGATATAAAAGTGTCCGGAAAAGGCCTACTGCTTTAAGAGCAAGGATGGGTCGAGGCTCTCCACTCACAAGAATGCAGTATTAACATCATTAAAAACAAGCTTGCTTCTGTGAACAATGAAAGTCATATGTCAACAGCTTTCAGAAATGTCTCCAGCTTCTCTGGGCTCAAGCGCTTCTGAAATGGACCGAAATGCCCAGTGGATATATGTATTTTGATCTGGTAAGTTCCGTATTATTATGGAAATAATAGACGTTGTGTTCTCTGGGCCAAAGAAAAACAGGATCTTGTAGACTGCTACCAGTGCAAAGTTCAAAGGCCAGGGTCTGTGATAGCATAGCGGGGCATTAGTAAGTAAAGGCACCGTTAACACTGAACACGTTTTCAAGCTACATGTGCTACCTTCTAGACAATGACTTCCTCAGTTATACCTGTTTATTTCAATGTGACAATATCAAGCCATGTTCTGCATGTGTTACAACAGCATGGCCGTGTAATCAGAGAGTGCAGGTGCTAGACTGGCTTGCCTGTGGCCCAGACCTGTCTCAAAACCAACAACAAGTGCCCTGTACTACTGCACAGCTGAAGACTAATATAGCAGAAGAATGGCAAAAAATCAGCTTTCGAGACTGAATCAGTTGGTGTCCTCATGTGTGGTTGATGTAGCTCTGCAGGTAACACCACTACCCACCAGGGAGCCACCACCACATGTGGAAGACTGGGGTTTGAATCCCAGTCTGGGTGACTATGCTGTGCTACACCAATAAGAGTCCTTGGGCAAAACTCCTAACACTACATTGGCCTACCTGTAATATGATTAACCTTGTAAGTCGCTCTGGATAAGAGCATCAGCTAAATGCCATAAATGTAAATGTTTATTACTTGCTGTTGAAAGGAAAGGTGAAGGTAACACAATGGTAAACATGCTTTTAGCCCAGCTGTTCTGGAAAGTGTTACAGATATCATAATTTGGAATTAGCATATAGTATCTACAAAAACCCATGAAGTTCAAAAGGTAAAACATAAAATATTGTGTTTTTACACCATTTTTACCGTAATACATGCCAAACAGAACTGACTATTAATGAACATTGGCAGTGTTAAGCATTTGCTGCAATAAACATAACTGCATATTTGTCATAATTCACCCCCTCTGGCTTTGGATGTTTGGCTCTGCAGTCATGGACTGCCTGTGGCTCATACATTAGTGATGGAAGATTAATGACTGAAACAAAATCTAAGGAACTTGCAGTGCATACTTTCCCATGACATATTCCTGTAGCATTCCTCAAGTTTACAGTAACCTTACCGTAAAACTGCATTGCCGTACATTTCGGATGATCACCTTATTCAATTTTAGTGAATATTTCATGAAACTCGTGCACCATTTTGTGTCTAGGAATATGAAATGTCATTAGCTATTAGTTTTTGTATCCGTCATTGATATTTTTCTTTTAGTGTTATTAGAGGATCATTGATGAATGCAACATAGGAATTGTATTTCTTCCCCTGTAAAGAAAGTATGCCTGTTTTCATGTTTTAATGTTTTGGCTTTGGATGTTTGGCTCTCACAGTCACTGACTTCCTGTGGCTCATACATAAGTGATAGAAGTTTACATTTACGGCATTTAGCAGACACTCTTATCCAGAGTGACTCACTCAGAGAATGTTTCCTAGCTGGTACAAATAGGTTCGAGTCTAAAACTTGCCTTGAGCTGAGATGCTGCCTGAATAAGGGCCAGGGCTAGTACCTAGAAACAAGTTCAAATTAGAATGAGTGCACTACCAGCAATCCCAAGTCAGCGTTCGTACCTAGAGAGGAGATAAGTTAAGCTCAGCGCAAGTGCAAAACAAAGCATTTCAGTATATACATCTATTAGTGCTCACCTTACGAAGAGATGGCCTTCAGTCTGTGTTTGAAGACTGAGAGAGAGTCTGCTGTTCAGACAGCCAGTGGAAGTTCATTCCATCATGTGGGTGCCAGGGCAGAGAAGATACTTGTCTTCCTGCATCTTGAGGGATGGTGGTTCAAGCCAAGCTGTACTGGAAGCTTGAAGGGCTCGAGGTACAGATCAACTCTTAACTATTGCCATAAGGTAGGGAGGGGCTGGTCCATTCTTGGCTTTGTAGGCATCAGAGTTTTAAATCAGCTAGTGGAAGCCAGTGAAGGGGGAGCAGCAGTGGAGTGACATGAATGAACCTGGGAACACTGAAGACAAACCAAGTTGCTACATGCTGGATGAGTTGCAAGGGCCTGATGGCTCGCAGAGGAAGACCGAGAACGCTAACTGATTATCCAGAATCACACCAAGGCTTCTTGCATCTTCAGTCGGGGTGATCAAGGAGTTCTCGAATGAGATAGCGGGATGGAGATAGTGTCAGGGATGAACAACAGCTCAGTGTTGTTGGGATCAGTCACTGACTGGTACAAAATCTAAGGAAATTGCAGTACCAACTGTCATATGACATATTCCTCCAGCATCCAGCAACTTTACAGTAACATTACTGTAAAACTGCATTGCCATACATTTAGGACCTTAGTGAATATTTAATAAAACTCGTGTACCATTTTTAGGAACGTCCAGGAATATGAAATATCACAAGTTATTAGTTTTGGTATCGGTCATTAATGCTTTTTGTTGAGTGCAACATAGGAGTTGTATTTGTTCACTGAAACAACCAGACACAGAAACAGCTTCTTTCCTCAGGCCATCACCTTCATAAACAGTTGACCAGTCGCATCATCTGCTGGTCCATAGTTACTCCTGTTCCTCCAAAGTGTTCACCAGTTTCCTACAATTTTCCTATTCACTTTTTAAATTAATATTTAAATTCATGTGGCATTTCTAGGAATGTCTAGGAATATGAAATGTCATTAGCTGATAGTTGTTTTTAATCAATCATTAAAGCTTATTGTTAGTGTTATTAAGGCATCCATTATGAATGCAACATAGGAAATATATGTTCTCCTCTGAAACGAAAGTCCACCTATTTTAATGTCTCGGCTTTGGATGTTTGGCTCTACACGAGTGATATGAATTGTGAAATGTGTTTTTGTTTTGATCAGTCATTAATGCGTTTTGAGCGTTTGTTAAGCGAATCAGTGACAAATGCAAGAGCTGTATTTTTTTTTATTCCCAGAAAAGAAAGCATGTATTTTAATGTATTTATGATAATATCACAAAGCGTAAACTAAGCATCACTCAGTTTCTCATTACAATTCATTACATGTCCAATACTGAATGATGAATATGTTTAATGAATGTTTTAAAGTAAGTAATTGTAATGAAGTGTTACTGTACTGTTTATGATGATATCAGTGATAATTAATTAATGTACATTAAAGCCCATTTCATGTTTTTCCCTTCTTCCCTGGTAAAAGTTACCATTTCAGAGAGTTTATTATGACAGCAATAATTCATAAACAGCTGATATACAGCTCTGTGGAGTCACGGAGCTCCACTGCGGTCCACAGGGAAGGTGAGTGAAGGCCAGTCCAGCTGGGCTTTCCACTCACTTCCATTTCACACACGTGCCAGGGTGAAAGCCTACTCACAGTCTTTTATGAGCTGCCCTCTGGTAGGGGCCAAATCAATGGAGCCTAATGAATTTCCCACTCGTGGCACCCTGCTCAGCTCCAAAGGAATGAGAAAGCTGCTGTTTGTGTGAGTTTAAACCACTTCTGCATTCTCTCAGCGAGCCCAGCCCGCCCCACCCGAAATCAAATTTATTCATTAATTAAATTTTTATTACCTGTGTAGTGATATTGATATTCAACGTGTCTTTGAAAAGTGCGGGAAAAGGGAAGAAAACAACACACACACACACACACACACACACACACACACCTATACTCATAGAGTGAGAGAGAGCGAGAGGGAGCAAGAGACAGAGGGAGGGAACTCATGATGCTCAGAGCGTTTTAGCAGCCGATAGAATGTGATCAATAAGGAGCCCCGGCGGATTTGAGTCTCCAGAAAGGCCATGTTTTATTCTGTGTTTTCTCTCTCTTTTGCTCTTTCTCGTTCTCTCTTTCTCTCTCTCTCTCTCTCAGTTGAAGGGTACAGGAGCTGCAGACAGGTGGGATATAGTCACGTTCTCAAGGGAAATCAAAATACTGGTACAAACAGAGCTTGGAGCAGAGTCGGGGAAAGTGGAGTTTAGAGGAATTTGAGGCTGCTGAATATGTGTGCAAGGGGAAGAGGAAGAGCGCGCTGAGCATATTTGTGTGTCTGTATGTGTTTTTTTTTTTGAGAGAGAGAGAGAGAGAGAGAGAGAGAGAGAGAGAGAGAACCTCTCAGTTTGCACCATAGCCACAAAGATACAGTCCAGCAACATGCTAATACCAATAGAATGTGAGATTTCAAGGAAACCGTGTGCATATGTTTCCCATTAATCAGAAGTTCTACTAACTTACTAGACTGTTTTCTACTGCATCCGGGTCAGATCTGCAGAATACATTGTGAGTTGAGCTTATTCAGAATAAAAACTTATTTTGAGTGGATTTTTGTCGATAACACATCAACAACATATCAATGAAGTAGCAGTAATTCAGCATCTGAATACAGTGAAGTGAGCATGTTAATGTAGCTCTGTGCTCCATAGATAGTTGGTAGTGTGAGTAGGTGTGAGTAGTAAGATAACTTTTTACACAATGTTGCTATATGTTATATAATCCCATTACGAAACCTGTTACAACAGGTCTTATACTATCCTAACTAACATTCTATACTAACATGGCAAACATACTGAAGTAATTTCCTTTAAAAAGTATTTTCAAAGCCCATTTCTGTTCCTATTTCAATTTCTGCCATCAGATAAAGTCCTTGTTCTGCTTAGTGCGCTTTGGCCCAGATCTGATGGGCTTACTGACTGTGTAAGATTAGGTCAAATAAAACGAATTTTTGGTTTGTGATGTTTTTGGTTTTGTGGGTTCCAGATACATATAATTACCCAGGTAAAACTTAAGTACATTTTTATGAACTAGAAATGTACTTTAATATCAGCAAGTACATTTTAGCTAAATACAATACATACATATATATGTAGTCACTGTGCAAAATGGCAACTTTACAGGAGAGGGCAATTTAACCTAATTTAATTTGAATTCATTTTTTGGAGATGATTTCCTTGGACAGTGACTATATATATATATATATATATATATATATATATATATATATATGTACATTTTTGGAACACAGCTGCCATTTACACTGTGCGAATATTTCATACATCAGAAACTGCTCAGAAGTCTGGTTCTATTGACTTACATTCAAACTGCATTAGGTTTTTGCCCTCTCGAAGACTCAAAGTCTCTCTAAGACGATATGTAAGTGAATCTTAGTGGTGTCTCCAAATAGTACAGTTAGAACTATTTAAGTACAATTAGTTCTATTTAAGTGTATTTTCAATAGCACTACTGATTATATCTTGCATACTAAGTACATAGTTAGTATATATAAATAGCACATATACTTTTATATATTCAGTACATTAATCATGAGTGCAGGAAAGGGTACTAAGTATACCTAAATTAATTACCTGGGTAGTTTTGTTTATGTTAGTGGGACCCTCGAACGCTCCTTACACCATCTAAAAACATTTAACAGTATTATTTAGTAACATAGTGTGAAAAAAGCGGATACCATCAAGCCTAATTGCAAGCAGCCACATGTTTGCCATGCTGCACACAGCTGCGTCTGCCTGGCTCTTAGGGAAGGGGCGGGAGAGCTTTGATGGAAGTAAAATCTAATTAGAGTTTTGACGCTGCACTGACACTGAAAAATGCCCGGCTGAACTCTATTCTTGCGCTAAATGGGAAAGGGATCACACACCACCCCCCCACCAACCCCCACCCTGGCACACACACACCCCCACTTCTAAATTAAACTCCAGCTAATCCACAAGAAACCCTGTCTGGCCCACTTTAAACAGCAGCGAAACTCACCTGTCAGACTGTGGGCTCCAACGTTGCATGCTAGAACGATCACCCCACACGCTCGCGCACACACAGTCTCACTCAATCTCACGTACCCGCTGCTCATGCTGCCTGTTTGTTTCTGCTCCGTCCAGTGACGTGTAATAGCAATCTCAGCAGGTCTCTCTGTGTGTGACTGCATGGGCGTGCTCGCTGAGACCAGGTGAAGCCTCCACCGCCCTGACCTGATGCTTCTCTCGAGCTGCTATCGATCCATGACGGTGCTGCAGCTGCCCCTGATAGATGGAAAGCAACAACAGACTTGCTTAAATTGCACTGTTTTCCTTAACCTTTACTATATTGCATCTACTTACAGCAC
>CM067490.1:3095970-3131938 GCA_034552555.1 Semaprochilodus insignis
CTAACGCATCACACTCACTGAGTTACCGTACACCGACACGCTACTTACAGCAAGCTAACGCATCACACTCACTGAGTTACTAACGTTATTTTTTCCATTCCGGCCTTCATGCTTTCAGAGCTTTCACATGGGCAGTGCATGCAAACCAAACATGGTAAACCAAACTCGGCCAAACCAAAACAAACGCGGCAAAGAAGCAGTGCAGTGCTTAGAGAATAAAACTAGCAAAATGCAGCAAATTACAGTGAAATAGGCCCTAAAAATCAAAGAAAATGTTACAAAAACTTGATTAAAACTTCAAAAATCTATTTCAAAAATCTTTCATTGATATTGGTTATCAAAGGAAATTCTAGTTAAATGTCTACTAGTTGAAAACCTACAGTGCTGCACCATCTGTCAACCACGACTGCATGTGAAGGAATGTAGCAGGAGAAGCCCAAGGACTGTGTTCCGCCCTGTGTAGCTCTGGCCTTGTCTGTCTTTGTTTAGTCAGTGCCTGTCTTTGTTTACCTTCCCCTGTGTGTTTTGTCATGTGGTTTTGTTGTTGTTTTGGACTGTTGTTGTTTTGGACTGTGTCTCCTCCCTTGTCTTGCCTGTTTGTTATGTGTCTCACCTGTGTATGGTCTGTAGCCCCGCCCTCTCGTAAGCCCCAGGTGTTTCTTGTTAGCTTCCCTGTGTACTCGTACCCCTGTACCTCTGTTTGTGTGCTTCGTGTTTGGTTGGTGTTCTGGTTTGTGGGGCCCTGTTTTTTTGCATTCTCCTGTTTGTTCTCCATCTCCTTCTTCATGGTCCTGTGTCCTTTGTTCTCTTTCTGTGATTTGATCGTGAACGTTCCGTCTTTGTTTTGGTTCATTTGTGGGCTCTTTTGTCATGGATTTCAATAAAGACTTGCATCCTGCCTCTTCATCTCCATCCATGTTGCAACTGCACAATGGATCAACAGTGAAGTGGTAGATTAATTAAGGGATAATTAATGAGACAAAGGCATGAGGACTAATTCTCACGTCAGTTCTGTATATTAGTAACACAGTTATCAGTTTACTGACAGTGTCATAAGCAGAGCGCGGTGTTGGCTGGCTGCTAAGTCACTCGTCATAGTGGCATGATGTTACCTTTAAAGACAACAAACGGTTTGGTTTAACAGTTATTCCTGTGGAAATCTTCATTGGTTTGGTAATGTTTGGTAATGTCTTCCACACATTAACTGAGATCTTACAGTAACACTTTACTTGAAGGGTGTCTACATAACTCATTCATAATGTCATACATAAACGCTTTTACATGTTATTAATATGGAGTACTGTGTAATTTTACTGAAAGATGTTTTTCAAAATAAAAGTCCTCATGTATTATTTTGACAAATAATTTTATTTTCAATTAAATGTTTCATTTCTGGGCAGGCGAAATAAAAAACCTGCCCTTTGGACAGAAAGTGCTTTGGGACTTAGACACTTTTTGTGTAGACTTTTATGTATTTTTTGCTTTTTGTTATTCGTTCTACTACCCTGTGTCATCTTTAAATTTGTATTGTGCCAGAAGCTTCATTCAACAAGCCCATACACTGTTTGGGAAAACAATACTCATCCTGAGTTTAAATGTTTTGGGGTTACATGGGTGTCCTTAGAGATTTTATGTTTAATGGTGTTCTTTCTTATTGTACTAATATATAATACTTGTATAAATAAATGCATGTATAATTGTGCTAACTTACTAAGCTTAACATTTTCCTCAACAGCATATAGACTGAAATACCCCTTCCTGTCCAAAGGGGTAAATCCAGGTCATTTTTATTTTGTCTGTTAAGAAATAAAAGAGTTTGGCAAAATAATAAAAGAGGACTTTTATGTTGAAAAATGTCTCTCAGTAAATGACATAGTATTCCATATTAATATCATGTAAAACATGTACACTTCATGAATGTTGAGTCGAACATTCATGAATGACTTATAAAGGGTTTATGTAAGATGTTACAAATGTGTTATGCAGACACCCTTAAGTGTTACTGATCTTACACATCTCATCTTTTTGCTTTTTGGTTTAAGAAATAAGTAACAGTTCACTCTTTCCACCAAACCCCTGGGGAAACTGGGTAAGTTTTCAGTTTCATGGTATCCAGGCGTAGTTACGGTTGCTAGGCTATGAAGGACCCACTAGGTGAGCCAGTCCCATCCTGAGGCAGACCAGCGTTGGCCAAATTGAGTTTCAGGGACCCCTCCTTAGTCATAAGCAGCTGTTAGTAGGCAGGTAATAACCAATCTGCACAACTCAAAGAAAGCCTTGACTCCCGAGTGCTGAGTTGTTGTTAGTTATTGCTACGGTGTTCATTTTAGGGCATCCTCAGACCTCAGCGTCAATACTCGGGTATCAGATAGAACAGCACCATTCCTCAGACTAAACAACTTCAGGTTTTGGGAAAAGCTTCATAGTGTCTCAGAACTTGTACAGCTAAACATCACATGAAATGCCCTCAGATTATTTGGCTTCAGAAAAAAAAGGTACCAGCCCAAAAACCCTGAGACCAAACGTTGTCGAACCAAACGCTGTTGAATAAAACGTTCTCGGACCAAAAGCCCCTTAGTTAAATGGAATCATTTCGGTCAGATGATGCTTATGTAGCCGGCTCGTGTGTGCATAAGTGTCTCTCTGCCCAAGTGGATTTGACCACGCCCCCTTGAGCCTCAAGACCTCTGCGTTGTGTAGTTGTGAAAGATGGAAGGACCGGACACGCTCTGCCATACAGCTGGAAGTTTATTCTCCCCCTCTCTGTGCATGGAATGAGAGTAGCAAAAATACAGCATGGAGTGAATTCTCTGTCCTTTTCTCACACACAAGCAGCTCTCCTCAGAAAGTTTAACCGCGAACTGAGCACTGCATAGAAATGTGGTTTTTTTCTGCATGAGATTTACAAACCATATGATAGAGGTTATAAATTCTTGTATTACGAATATTAAATACTGTGTTATAAAAAATAAACATTTATCACAAATATATTCTGAGCTATAAAATAAAACCCTACAAAATACATTGCTCTATCCACTTAAGAGGGACTTCCAAATGACATTTCTTTCCAGAACATTAAATTTCAAGAAACAAATTACATCTTGGTAGAAATAAACAGTGCAACTATTACAAATAACCAATGAACTGTGTCAGTACCTGTGCATGGAATGAGAGTAGCAAAAATACAGCATGGAGTGAATTCTCTGTCCTTTTCTCACACACAAGCAGCTGTGAGAAGAAAAGCACACCATTTTAGCTGTACTGGTAGCTGCACCTCCATTAACTCATCCAATCTGCTGCACGGAATAAAAACACCCTCTACTCCAAGCACTACGCACAAAACAACTAATATCCCATTGTCAGTACTAAAATACATATTAATCAACTTATTCAGTGCATTAAAAGTGCTTAAACAACTTTACAACATCGTTTTATGGGGAGCACTGAAAACACCCACCTCTCCTCAGAAAGTTTAACCGCGAACTGAGGAGAGAGGCAGATTCGCGCCGATACTCAGAACACGCACGGTTTCAAAATAAAAGTCTGCTTCTCAGATCACTTTATACTCAAAACGTCATTGTAAAACTGTCCAGAAAAACATATATAAAACAAAAACATCAAGAAATACCCACAAAAAATAAATATAATAAGGGAAGGATTTTATGTGAAATAAAAATAAAAAAAATAAAAAATATAATTTTCTCCTTATTCCCATCCACTACACTTGGTTCGACGACGTTTGGTCCAACAGTGTTTGGTCACATTGCTTTTGGACTGCTAATTATATTTTTAATCATCATTTTGGTTTAAGGCCGTTTTATCTGATGTCCAGCTGTACAAGATCTGAGACATGAATATGGTTTTCCATGGGCTTGAAGTCATTCAGGTCTAAAATGTACACCATATATTGCTTTAAGTTCAGGCCACCTGATAGCATCCAGCAGTACCAAGGATGAGCACTTAGCTACCTGCTTAGCCCCTGATCAGTTACTAAATAAAAATGCTAAATTTTATCCTTCACTAATAGGATAGAATAGAAAAATAGAAATGGTTTTGCCTGTTCAGTTTTAAAATTCAAACTTTATTTTTAGTACTTTACGTGAACTGAACAATGTTGCTACTCCTTACCCTTGAGAGTTTAGTCTCAAACATTTATGAAAACACACACACACACACACACACATATTACATTGCTTTTGTCTTCACATGTCTGTCAGCTCAGTGAGTGTGAGCAGTGTTGTGCTGTGTTTTGAGGTTTGCTGTTGTTTTAGCTTGCACTGTACCTTCAGTTCTCATGCTATAGGAAGCAGGCCAGCCGACTGAGAAGCTGGAGGTCAGGAGATGTCAGGAGGGGGGATACAGAGGAAAAGCATGGAGTAGAATGTTGATAAGTGCCAGTGTGTTTGTGTGCGTGTACACTGAGTATATTACCAGTTATGACCATTTAAACATAACCGTTTGGAATCAATCACTTGTACAATTTTCGTTATTTCAGGTACAGTAAAACCTTATTAACCAAAAACAGCCATAATTCATTTTTACATGGCCATATTCCAACTTCTCTTCATCACTTAGAATGATTTCTGCAAAAGGCATCTGTTCTGCCATGCATTGTGTCTCATTCAAACAGCAGTCCAGCCTGAAACACTCTGTATAACTTATAACCAGCATGTATCGGATGATCCTAACTGCTATAGGCTGAAGAGGCAGATATATATGTAAATGCTTTTATGCTTGTAATATCACAAAACCTCAATATCACATAACCTCAAAGTCAGTTAAGTTTATGATATAGATTTTATGGAGTGGGAGGTGTATCCCAGATAGAAATATAATTTTGCAAACTACACTCATCATCAAAAGGATAGTTGCACCCAAGGAAGCAAGGAGGTGTGGGATTGCAGGTCTGTTGGGAAGAAGATAAAGGTCACCAAGAACAATAAATGATGATAAATTTAGACTGATATGATCAATATTTATTGAGCTACACATACAGAAGTCTGTCTCTCAGTATGGTGTCGGGCTGCCATGTTTACTAACCCAACATGCCAGACGTCTCGGCATGGAGTTGTAGAGGTTCCTAATGGTGTCCTGTGATAATCCATCCCATGCAGCTTGAATATTCTCCCACAGTTCCTGCAGATGGTGCAGTAGGGGTGGAGGTGGAGTGACACCAGGCCTTCTGGACGTGTGCTGTGTGACAACAAACCGTTCATCTTGGTTCTGACCACGGTGCCTCCACACACGGATTCGTTGGTCGTCTCCACCAAGAAAAAAGCGGGACTGGTCACTGAAGATGACCCGCTGCCATTCTGAGTCCCTCCATGGCAGTCTGGCACGACACCACTGCAGTCTTTGGCGACATCGACGTGGTGTTAAGGGCAGTTGTCGTAACTGTTCATGTAGTCGTGCTGTCGTCTGCCAATGGTGCTTGCACTAACAGGATGACTCATGGAGGGCATCACTGCTCGCTGAATGTCCGTAGTCATGGTTGTTAGGTCAGTCAGGTACAGCGATAAGGCCCGTCTTTGCTTACATCACATCTGCGGTTGAGCGTGAAAATTGAGTCATTAGCATGTCTCACTATGTCAAACCTACCCATCAAGTTTCATTCTTGTTGGTTGATTCCTTCTGAGTGCAGCTATTTGTTCTATTTTTTTGATAATGAGTGTACATAGTTAGTTTATTAAAAATAGCACACCAGTCATGAGAGCAAGACCATACGTTAAGTATACTTAAACATTCTACTGCTTCTACTTGTCCTGTTTGTTCTCTGTGTGCAGCTTGTGATCCAGACTGAAGATGGAGAATACTTGTTTCGGATTTCCCCCTGGGCAAAGTATGTTACCAAGACACTGGACTCGGTCACTTATGACTGGGTTCACTGGGACCCTCCACAGCCTTATAAGGTGAGTGTAAACCACAGGGCTTACTTAGGCTAACCACAGGGCTTACTCATCCTATGTGCTTCTTGAGCGTAGTGGACCGTGATTGGGTGTCGGAACCTGATTGCACAGCTTGTTATATACACAAGTTGGGCTGTGACTGCTTGTAATGTAAAAATTTGCAAGGCCAAGACTGTGCTGCTTCAAAATATGCTCACTCGGATGTCTCCAAGTATTTTGGGCAGATATCATTCCGGTCTAACAGCAAAGCCTACTGTAGAGACAGCACGGAATCTCAGATGAACATGTGCAGCTAGCGCAGCAACATTTCAAAATTGAAGGTTTTCAGCAAGTGCCGAAGCTTACTGCAGTTGGCCTCAGGAGCCAGAATGAATGTAACTGCTACACCATTTAAGGTGGAATGGGAAAATTTGAGCAAGCAGCTGGCGAATTAGAAGCTGACTTTGGCTTCTTGTTGCACACCGAGATGTCACAGCTAATTTTTGAGCATTTGAATGGGACCCTACAACAAAAGTTCCCTGCTGGGAATAAATAGAAAATTGTTTTTATGTGTGTGCTTCACAGGAATAAAGCAGGGAGTTATAGCAGTCAAATGACATGCGGAAAGGGAAAAAATGCTACAAAGTGCTGCTTAGAGGCCGTTACACATTGAATAGGATTGGAGTACACAGGTTTATTGGGTTTCCATGTATGGCTGGTGTTGGTAACGTGCCATTCATTAAAGTTAATATTTTTATCTTGATATTTGGCTGTCTGTGATGCTTCTGATTCCACAGTGTTGTGTTGTAATGGTAATGCAAGAACAAATCAACAATCGTTTGTTCACCATTATTATTATGGGATAAAAGAATATTATTAAGGAGAAAGCCTGTTGCATGGGGCTCTTTTGGTAAAGGGAGCCCCTCAGTCAGTTCTTTTGCCCCCCTTTTTCCATTCCCAGCTTATCCATGGCAGTATTTCAGACTGGACTGCATTTAGCATTAGACATGATAAACAGCAGCCAATCAGAACGAAGATCATTTAAATATATCAGTTTATCAAGGCACAGTCATGAAAACATCCTGCATAACTGTAAGGTATAAAGATTAGAAAATAGCGTACAAAAAAATGAAATATATGGCTGTATTTGCTAACATCAAACATCATAAACGGATTTCAGGACAAATAAAAAATAAATTGGAAGGAAAATATAGGACATGTCTTTAAGCAAGGGTTTTAACCAACGCTTGTTTACAGCACAGCACAGCACAGCACAGCACAGCACAGCAGCATAACACAGCAACTCAACAGAGCAACAGAGCCCAGCACTACACAACACAGCAGCCCAGCACAACACAGCATCACACAACACAGCAGCGCAACTGAGCAATTTAGCCCAACAACACAGCACATCACAGCAGCATAACACAGCAAAGCAACAGAGCAGCACAGCATAGCAGGCCAACACAGCCCAGCACCACACAACACAGCAGCCCAGCACAACACAGCACCACACAACACAGCAGTGCAACAGAGCAACATAGCCCAGCACCACACAACACAGCAGCGTAACATAGTACAGCACCACACAACACAGCAGGGTAACACAGTACAGTACAACACAACGCAGCAGTGCACCACACAACACAGCAGCCCAGCACCACACAACAGAGCAGTGCAACAGAGCAACATAACCCAACAACACATCACATCACAGCAGCAAAACACAACAAAGCAACAAAGCAACACAACACAGCAGCCCAGCACAACACAGCACCCCACAAAACAGCAGCGCAACAGAGCAACATAGCCCAGCACCACACAACACAGCAGCGTAACACAGTACAGCACCACACAACACACCAGCCCAGCACAACACAGCACCACACAACACAGCAGCGCAACAGAGCAATATAGCCCAGCACCACACAACACAGTGCAACACAGCAGCGTAACACAGTACAGCACCACACAACACAGCAGAGCAACAGACCAACACAGCACCGCAAAGAACCACACAACACAGCAAAGCACCACACAACACAGCAGCACAGTAACACACAACACAACACAGTGAAAAACACATTTTCTAAAGCCACTGCTCACATAATGAGAGACAGATAAACACAGGAACGGGAACGCTGTTCACTTGTCTGTGTGTAATCTGACAGTTGTCTACCATTTGTGTGTGTGTGTGTGTGTGTGTGTGTGTGTGTGTGCGTGTGTGTGTGTGTAACAGCATGCTGTCAGTCACTGCTGACACTTTTTTCTACAATAACAAGTCTCTCCACAGGCTTATGATGGAGGTTAATGGGGTTTGGGTGCAGATGCGAACACTGTAGAAGTACTTTGGCTTCAAAACTGAAAAGCTTCCAGCAGTTTCTTTGTGATTCATGTGCACCTCAGTGATATAGTTTACTTGATTTTTAAATGATTATGTGGGATCATTCTGGGGGAAACACCTCTGGGTTTCTTCATTACCTCCTTCTCCATGCACTTTGCCAAAGCACTTTTAAAGTCATAAAAGTCTTCGGAAGACGCCCAGAGGACAGGTTTGTGAAAAGTGAACCTTGATTGTTTGGGAAAAGATACGTTTAGAGGGTTAGTCAAGTTAGACATGTGACCTATACATCTGTTGTAAACCTTCTGGGTATAAAGGACCTAAATAAGCTTCAGTCATCAGAAGGAGTGTCTGGATCGTCGTTAGATGAACAATATCAGTGGGTAGTTTTACCTTCACATGTGTTAGTGTTACAGGCTTGTGCATGTTCAGCCCACTAATGTGTTTGTGGAAGCGTCTTTATCATTCACCATTAATCGCTGCAGGTTTATAGAACACTGAGCATGAATACATACATACAGTTCTGGCCCTGCCGGAGTTCAGCCTATCAGAGACTCTGGACCAAACAGGAAAACAAAGAGCATAGTCACATGATCATCACGTACTGACAACCACTCTCTCATCCCTTCTCTCTCCCTCTCTCTCCGGTGCGCTCTCACTCTCCCTCTTTTTCTCTCTTATGCTGTCCCTTATTTGTTTCGCTTCCTCTCTCTTTCTCTCTCTTCCTCTTTCTTCTCTGCACTCTTTTATGCTCTCCCTCTCTCCCTTATGCTCTACCTCTCCCTCCTCACCCTTTCTCTTTCTCTCTTTCTGTTTTGCATTCTCTCTCTCTCTTTCTCTATCTCTCTCACATGCACTCTCCCTCTCCCACTCTGTCTAATACTCTCCATTTCTTTCTCTTCATCTCTCTTTTTCTCTCTCCCTCTTTCTTCTCTGCTCTCTCTTATGCTTTCTCTCTCCATCCTCTCCCTCTCATTTTCTCTCTCTCCCTCTTTCTCCCATTCACTCTCTCTCCCTCTTTCTTCCTCTCCCTTGCTCTCTCTCTCTCTCTCTCTCTCTCTCTCTCTCTCTCTCTCTCTTGCATGGTCTCCTATGCTTCTCCCCTCATTCTCAGTCTCTATCTCTCTCTTTCTATCTGTTTCTCTTGCTCTGTTTCTCTTTTTGCCCCTCTCTTTCTCTTTCAGCAGCAAAGAGCTGCCCTTCTCTTAGTCTGTCTTTTCTCTTCTCCCTCAATTCTCTTACTTTTTCTCTTTTTCTGTTTCCCCTTTATCTCTGTCATTTTCATACACTTCCTTACTTTCTTTCCTCTTGCTCTCTCTGTCTCTTCCACGCTCCCTCTCTCTGTCCTGTCTTTGTTTCCATCACTCTCTTTTGTCTCTCTTTTTCTTTGCCTCATTCTTTCTCTCTTGTCCGTCACTCTCTGTCTGTCTCTTACTATCTCAATCAATCAATCAATCAATCAATCAATCAATCAGTATAGCTTTATTTGCACAGCTGTGTAAGGTACAGAATTATCAAAGCATTATTACAATAACAACACATATACTGTATATGGGGACTAATAACAGCCACGGGGTTAAGTAAAGATATTAAAATGTAAAGAGGGGGAAGAAAAATGAAAGCGTGAAAAAAGGGTTCTGCCATGACCTGTCTTGAGTGAGGGTAGTTGGACCAGCGGACGGGCCCATTTGACCCGCGTGCTGGTGATTCATAGCTTTTTTGAGTAGCACTCAGAACTCAGAATCTAGCCGAGATCTCCTTTTAAGAAACGGCACTGCTTAGAGCTCATACATTTCTTATTAGCCATTAGCATGCCGAAAGCACGCCTGCACTAATGACGACACTTGTTCAGTGCGTGTAATGGGACTCGAGTAGCGCGTTTAACAGCCCTCGCAGATTGAACAGTTGGTTTTGCCCTCTTGATGTTTTCGTTTCACTCAAGAACCATTTACAGTGCACGCAGCTTTAATATGGATTAATGTTTCTGCGGTGACATTTTTCTGGCACATTTGTGGTTGATTTTGAGTCATTCAGTGTGCGCCAGCCTGTACTCAATAGAATGCTCATTCCCACAGTTATGCTCCGGTGCGTATGGGTGACTGAGCAAGAGCGCATTTGCTGACAGTCATTAGCATTTTAGATGAATAACCCGGGCGGGGGTTTATTCATTAGTTTATTCGATATACTTTGCTGTCTAATGTGCTATCGTGTACGTGTTTGTTTGTTTGTTTGTTTGTTTGTTTGTTTGTTGGTGTGTGAGTGGTGTTCTACGTGTCTCTAATCTTTATTGCATCAGCAGATTTCACAGTAACAATGTCACAATCTGCAAATGAGCCTCTAACCGGTCACTGATTGTTTTATCCTGTGCTCCTCACTGTTCATACCACGCTGTATCAAAGTCTCAGAATATATTGGATATTATTTTGTAGTGGAAGTATGTAGCAATATACACTACTGTCACCATTCAAACATGTGGAATCGGTGATCTTAACAGTATTAAACCAGTTCAGAAATGCATAAATGATACGTATATGTTAGTCCTGTGCAACTTCACACAATTCAAATGATTATAAGGGAGTTAGTGACCTCTAAATTAAATAGTATTAATGTTAGACATGTGCAGAATGATGAACAGTAGCTGCAGATGATTCTAAAACAGCAGAGAAAGCTGTATACCACCAAGTAATAATAATAATAATAAGATTTGCAAATAAAAGGTTCTAAAAAGGTTCTTCACTCTCATTTATAAACATCTCATTTATAAACCTTTCCCAAATATGGTTCTGCAAAGAGACATGTATTAAGAGGTCCTTCAATGAAGGGCAACCAAAAAAGGGATTCTGCTAGGGCACCACACAAATCTTTAATGTGAGTGTCGGAATCAGTTTGATGAAATAATATTGACCTGAGCCTTGGCAAATAATAATATTGTGAGGAACATCTTCATTTCATTCACCCGGGAAAAAATAAGTATATTTGGATGTACTAGAAATGTATTTTAAAACCAGCAAGTACATTTCAAGCGCATTATTGTTTTGTGTGCTAAATCCAGTACATGCTATGTAGATATTACAAGTGTATTAATTACAAGTTTACCTCAGTAGTGCTTTAGTGTACTTAGAAGTATACTAATGTCACATCCTGTCTAGCCCCTGTTTTCCTGTTTTCTCTGGTTTTCTGTTTGTCCTGTCACTTCCATGTGCATTTTGTTGTCTTGTTCCATGTGCTTCTGTTTGTTTTGGTCTTTGGCTCCTCCTGTCTCCGCCCCTTGTCAGTCCCCTCACCTGTCCCTAGTTTGTAGCTCCGCCCCTTCCCAGGTGTTCCTTGTTGGTCTTGTTCACTTATACTCCCTGTGGTTCCCTTTGTACTTGCTTGGTGTTTTGTTTCCCTGCCAGTCGTTTGTTTCCCTGTCCATTGGTTTTTGTCTCCCCTCTCTTTGGTTTTTGCCTCTTTGGTCTTATTCGTTCTGTTTATTAAATCCTTGCGTTTGTATCCTGCCTCCTCGTCTTGACCCACTCGTGACAACTAAGTGTGTGTGTGTGTATATATATATATATATATATATATATAATATTTAATTATCTAATTATATTTAGCATACTAAGTACATACATAGCATACTAAGTTTCATATAAGTTAGTATATGAAAATTGCACACTTTCAGTACGTTAATTATACGTTCAATATAAATTATAAACACTTAAATTAAGTATACTTCAGTGTATGTTTGTTGTCTTGGGTAGACCGAACACCGAAGGCCTTCAGCTCCTGTGCTAATAGCTCCACTACAGTTCTATAAATTAGCAGTACTTGAGTAGTTTTTGATCTGCCGTGTTGCAGTTTTTCTTTTTTATTGAGTCATTATTTCTCACAAACGACGTTGATCTTACTTATGAAGACACTCCGTAAGAATACTCTACCCGCCTCTGAAAGTATCTCTGCGCTGTTAAACTCTCACCTCTCCTACTTTGTGTTGGTGTTTGAGTTGGGTTGCATCACAGGCTCAGCAGTCAGAGATCAGTGTGGAAGTTGTGTACTACTGCCTCATCAAAGCCTGCTGTAGCATACATGCTTGGTTTAACTGGTCTTTTCTTCTCCATGGCTCTCAGCACCAGCACCCGAGACCCCCGCGGCCCCGCTGCCCGCGCATCTACGAGGCTCATGTGGGCATCGCCTCGCCCCGCGAGGAGATCGCCTCCTACAAGAACTTCACCGTGGACGTTTTGCCTCGCGTTAGAGACCTGGGTGAGTGATGAAACCAGCCGAAACACAATGCACCATACGGAGTGAGCGGAGAGGGAATGCATGCGAAGATGGGGTGTGTACCCCTTGCTGCTGGACAGCCGTGGGCACTCTGTTTGTCTTGGATGAAGTTTGTGGTAGTTATTGTCCTCATATAAACAAAAGAAAACGTACTTGCAGGACTTCTCTATGCATTTGCTTGGATGGAAAGTACAAAGCACTTCGGCACGACTAAATGAACCTGTCATTCTACGTACTCTTTTAGGCGTACCCCTAGCAGTGCTTTAAAGGTTATAGACCCTTTAGAATTGACTGTATTTGTATGATCCTGCACGCCAGCCTATTCCTCTGTACAGAACAGCTTCAGCTATGGGATGTTCTTCGGTTTCCTCACCTGAACTGCTTGCTTCAGTGTCACGTCCTGTCTTGTCCTGTCTTGTCCTGTCTTGTCCCTGTTTGTCTCCGTTTTCTGTTTCTTTTTCTCTTGTCACTTCCATGTGCCTTTTGTTGTCCTGTCCCATGTGCTTCTGTTTGTTTTGGTCATTGCTCCTCCTGTCTCCGCCCTCTTGTCAGGCCCCTCACCTGTCCTTAGTTTGTAGCTCCGCCCCTTCCCAGGTGTTCCATGTTAGTCCTTGTTCATTTATACTCCCTGTTGTTCCCTTTGTTCTTGCTTGGTGTTTTGTCTCCATGTCTGTTGTTTGTAACCCTGTTCCCAGTCATTTCTCAGTTTGCTTGTGTCTTTGGTTTCTTTGGTTTTGTTTTAATTTGTTCTTCATTAAAGACTTCTCATCCCACATGACATATGCCAAGCCTAGTTTGCATACTGAGCGTTCTCTCTTGCCTTCCCTGTTTATCTTCTCTGGGTTTGACTTCTCTTTGGTTCTGACTCTGTCTCTCTCTCTTGGTTCTCCCCTTTGATCTGGTTGCTGGTTTGTTTTGCCCTTCTGGTATTGTATTACCCATTTGTTTACTGGTCTATGCTTTTGTCTCACACCTTTGGATTTGTCTGCCTGTATCTCCTGCTCTCTGGTTCTCGACCCCTGCCTGCCTCTGGTTATTCTCTCTGCCTTGTCCCCTTGGTGATGTTTGCCTGGTTCATGCTGTTCTGCTTTATTACCAATCTGTCTAATAAATCTCAATTGTCTTTTAGCTTGGCGTGTGTCGATCTAAGTTTGTTAATCCTGACATTCAGTATCTCAAGGTCAGGACTTTGACTTGGCCATTCCAACATTAACTGTATTCTTCTTTAACCATTCTTTGGTAGAACCACTTGTGTGCTTAGGGTTGTTGTCCTGCTTCATGACCTACATTCTCTTGGGATTCAGTTCACGAACAACAAAGTTGCTGGTATAATTCAGAATTCATTGTTCTGTCAATGCTGGAAATCCCTTGTGGCCCAGATGCAGCAAAACAGGCCCAAATCATGATACTACCACCACCATGTTTCACAGATGGGATAAAGTTATTATGGTGGAATGCACTGTCCAAGAGCAAGGGCAGTGACTTTCTCCCTACAACCCTGCCATGCACGCCATTGTTGATTAGTGCTTTCCTGGTGATGGACTCATGAACATTAACATTAGCCACAGTTGCTTAGAAGTTACCCTGGATGCTGCTACTACACGCCTTGCTCTTGGAGTCATCCTAGTTGGTCAGCCACTCGTGGGGAGGGTGATAATGGTCTTGAATTTCCTCCATTTGAATGCAGTCTGTCTGGACCGGTGCAACTGTGGACCGGTGGGGTCCAAAACCCTTTAGAGATGGATTTGTAAGCTTTTCCAGCCTGATGAGCATCATCAACTCCTCCTTTGTTTATGCCCAGATATAGTTCCTCAAACATGTCTTATTAACTTCTGACTTTAACAGATCCTGACATTACTCGATTTGAACCAGAAACACAATTTGGACTTCAAATGTGTGAAAATCTACTTCATTGCTGGTACTGTTTTACGGCTGACTGCCCAGTTTAGATGGGCATGCATGTGAACAGTTCAAAAAAATATTTAATATACAACAATATTCATAATATTTTAAACAATGCCTAATACACAGGTCTACTACTTGCGAGAACATTGTTATTGTAGCCCTCCAGGACCATGTGTGCTCTCTCGTTATAGTACATATTACTCATTTGAATTGGGTGTGTTTAAAAATATGATACATATTACAGTGTATTTAAAAATAGTAACAATAATAACAAATTTATTAGTTTATTAATAATGAATTTTGTAGTTTTATTTAACAGTTATTCCAGCCAACTGAGAATTTGTTCTTATGCAAAGAAATAGCCAATATCATAGCCAAATATTTAAACTAGCCACACAAAGCCAAAGAAATGCTGAGCGCATTGAAGCGCACTCTAAGAGAGAAAGTAGCTATAATCTGTATCGGAATGCGTGTTACCACCAAACATCAAAACCAGACGTGGGGTGGCGAGTGGCGGTGTTGTGCAGGTTATAAATGAATTCGATATCCAAGACTGTTTATTGACATATTTCACTCACAATGTGTAAAGCATTCAACACCCACAATACAATCAAGACAACATCACACAATCAACAGAACACAAAAGGTTTTACTTTTTCACAAAATGCAGTAAAAAAGAGGAACGGTAAAAACATCAGCCGGTGTTGTAAAAACATGTAGGGAATGAAAACGGAAATTATGTACGTGTGCTGGGCATGTGTAGTCCAAATCTGGTTCAATTTCTGGTTCAAATCGGGTAATGACGGATCCCTTGTCTTTAAATACAACAGGGCAGCAACTCGCACCTGATTGTTGTCCCATTGGTTGAAAACACCTGACTCCAATTCCTTTAAATGACTTGCTAATCCTAGAGGTTCAAAAATCTGATGATGTTTTATGTCGGATTTTTGCAGGAATATAGAACATTCTACAGGGTTCACAAACTCTCAAGCATCCCCGTAGGTGGATCTTAGGTGGAAAAATAAAATGGCCGCTTCACACTCCTTTGGTTTATGAACTGAAATCAATGCTGTAAGCTTAGTTACCCAAATGCTCCTCCTAACTACACAACCACACAACTCCTACCAAATGCCAAAAAGTCAAAAGTAGCTAATGGACTCAACATGTACAATCCCTGTCAGGGCTTGGTGGGTCTGCAGAGCACCAGGGTACCTGTGAACAAGTGTAGAGCCACATGTATGATGCATGTCCTTGTGCATTGCAGGGCATGCAGGGTGTTTATGATTGTGAATACAGTTTTGCTAAAAACAACTGGCTTGCAGGGTCAGTAACACCAAAGTCCTGCCAGTGGTGAATGGTTTAGTGGTTAGATCTACCACTGAGCGGTCAATCAGTTGGGAACACAAGCTAGATCCCAGCTGCATGCTGCATCCATCAGTGTGGCCTTGTGCAGTAAGGCTGAAGGTTCTCCCGTCCCTGTTTTCACTCAGAGCTGTTGAGCCTCCCAGGATTCTGCAACTCTAATCAGTGCCCTTGAACAGGAGAAACCTTTCAGTCTCTCCACCTGAATAAATAAAGACGAAATAAACAAACAGGAAGTCTTAGCTGAGTTTCAGCGGCTAAAACAGGTTTCAGGCCCTGATCAAAGATAGGCTACATTCAGAGTGAAGGTGGCCCAAATACCGTTTTTGTTTTGATGGTTCACGTTACGTTGCCGTTTTCTTTTAAACACCACATTTACCACCTGTAGGGTTATGGCCTCTCCATCAGACTGAAGAGAGTATTTAAGATATGGATCATTGGATCGCAAAGATATAGCACTGCTGGCTCACTGTACTAGCAATCTTCATGTGAGCCAAAAGGTGGCCCACATATTTAAAACATGCCTTTGGCCCACCTGTTCCAAAACAGATCTAGTCCACCTCTTGGCACAGATACAGCAGTGCTGCCTCATGGCAAACTGCATGTGAACCAAAAGTCAATCCACGCATTAAGTGGGCCAGAAGTGTGGAATATAGGCCAGATTTGGGCCAGAACAATTTTGCTATCTGGGGCTTTACTGTAGCAGAACAGTAAAGTGAGGTTTCACACATGATGTCAAATAATGCGTTTATTGATTTACCACATTAAGGCTGGTGGTTCCAGCTTTATCAGTTTTGCTCTGGTAAGTCTCCAGTCCTGGTTGATTCAAAGTGTATTTTGCTGTTCACACAAAATTTATATTTTTATTATTCATATTTCTTGTATTTCTTCACCTAAAGTCCACTTATGTTTGTTTTTTTTATACTAGTATTTTGCAACCTTGCTTTATCATTTACAATCATCACATTTTTGTTACTGTACCTTTAAAACTGATACAGTGGGGGTCCAAATGTCTGAGGCCACTAGTTAAATTGCTGCCTACTTAAAAATGTTGTGTTTCTTTGTTTGTTTGTTTGTTTGTTTTGTACTAATGATAATATCAGAATAACAATTTGGGTGCAAAGGAGAATTTTGAATTTCAAGCAGCTTTACAGAAAATTTGTGTGCAGTGAGCAAGCCAAGGGCAATAGTGGCCAGGAAAAACTCTCTCACAGCAAGAGGAAGACACCACGAAAAAATGGAACCCATTCTATGCTGGTCGACACCCAATAGCAAGACAAGCACAAGGGCTGTTTAAAAAGGATAAGAATTACAATTATATATAAATATATATAAAAACAACCTGTGATTGGACAGAAGTATTTTGATTAACCAGAGATAACTGATAACTGACACAGTAACAATGAGTCCTATCATTGCTCCGTATTGTGCCTTGTTCATAAAAGCAGCCTGGGCTGAAGTAGTATGGAACGAGCAGTTAGGTTTAGACCGAAATAATCAGAGACATGACCGAAAAATTAACTCCAGCTCCTCCTTCTGGATGTCCGGAGGCTTTGGGAGCCTGCAGTGACTTGATCTATTGTTTTATTTAGTAAAAGAGCATTATATTTTCTGTGACATGGCTTATTTAAGCCTTATTTAAGTCTGTAGTCTAACCTGTTCAATTTGCTGTATATCTTGGGCAGGGGCAGAGCTGGATTTGGATGTCAGCCTGCGGGCGCCACAAATCAGCCTGCGTTTCCTGTCCTAAAAAGACCTTTAAGGCTTTGTCAGGCTTTTTAATGGACTCTTTGAATGGGCCGGTAACGCCGTGTGACAGCCTGAGCTGCCAGTCTTTGCGGGAGTGTCAGGGGGCCAGGTGAGCTGAGAGCAGTCAGGCTGCGGGCTCTCTGCCTGGGGATTAAAAACTGTGGCGAGTTCTCTCCGGTCCTCAGGTGTTCTAGGAAGCAGCAGAAGTACTCCTGCACTTACACACAGTAAGGACACTTATCCATTGTGTTCTCTGCTGATTCGGCTGTAATGGAGGGGCTACACCGGCAGTGCTGTTCCTTTCCTCCAAAATGGAAAACAAAATTCAAATTCCAATGCTGTTTTTCATGTTTCTCTTTGGCAAAGAAGTGGGGAACTGTGACCATAAGAGCTAGGCCTTGAGTTAGGGACATAAATGTCAAAATTCGAACTCTTCAGGAATGAGGAAAATACAGCTCGGACAATTCTATCCCTTAAACCAGATATGTAATGCACTTATGCAGCATTTTAAATTGTACTCCGGTGTCTGCTTTGGTTTGGCTCTATAGTGAAACCAGCTGTTTTCCCTTGTTTGGTGAGCTTAGAAATGATTTCATGAGCTCTGATTTGCTGTTGAAATAGACACAGGCAGGAAAACACCGTAAAATGAATCTCCATGTAACTTAGTTCGGTCTTCAAACTATTTAGTTAGCTATACTAGCATTAGTTACTTGGAGCTTGCTAGTAGTTAATGTTACCTATACTAGCTACTCACTTTTCATCTGGTCATCAACACAAAGTAAATTAAAGTTGTTCCTCACTATGAAACGTCCAGTTTATGATCTGCTTCAACCGGCAAACACTGATACAATCACACAGCATGGGTGCTACTTGCAGGTAAACGCTGAGCGAAGCTGCTTGACATTCGGTGAGTGAAATGTGCCGAGCAAGCTAACTTCACTGTGAATTGAAGTAGTTCAGGATCTTGTTAAAGTTTGTGAGTGCTGAAGTTGGCTTCCTACTTGCCAGGTTGTTGCCAGCAAATTTTCGGTTGCACTGTAAGTGGTGTTGCAGTTTCATTTTGGCGCTGTAAAGACTGGAGCAATTACGGTGGATGGACATTAGATTAAGATGCTAACGAATAGGAAGCTAAGATTAGATTAGATTAGATTAGATTAGATTAGATTCAATTTTATTGTCATTGTGCAGAGTACAGGTACAGAGCCAATGAAATGCAGTTAGCATCTAACCAGAAGTGCAAATACAGAATTATTTACATAAAGTGCAGTAGTAATAAATATATACACATAATATAAGTATATCTATATGCATATATGTATGTGTGAAAGCAATTCAGCCTAATTTTAAAGATTAGGTGTTCAGTTCACATCCTGAGCTCCTTACCCAGGGGTCACCAATATTCAGCTAATCCTGTCTGGTCCTAAAAAGAGGACATGCCCAGGAGAAAAAGGACGTATGGTCACCCTAGCAGCCATTAACCTAAGGCTATTATTAGCCTAAACTAGGACATTAGCACATATCTACAGCCAACCTGTTAAAATATTACAGCAATAAAATGTTGTGGCTCCCAAGGTAGTTTGATTTTAGTTGAACAGGATGAAATGGCTCTTCACATTTGAGTTGCTGACCCATGTCCAAACCAATGGGAGAGCTAGCCTGGTTATGTTTACATTAACTACCAGTTAGTTGCTTTGGATATTTACAGTTCACTGTATTCTTAGGGTACTCTGGAAAAAAATATAAATAAACAATTGTTAATTAATACATAATCAATAAAAATTTGTTTTATTTATTTGCATTTATATTATTAATTAAAGCAGTCCCCTTTTCATGTTGCATTTTGCTCCAAAATGTTGAGGTAGTGTTGGTGCAGGGTGCTAGCCACCCTGTACACTCTGGACTCTGGATTGAGCAAAAAGCGATCACACTCCCTCCTCCATGTTGGGCAATTGGTGAACAAAACATCCTTTCACATACTCAACGTAAACGAAACCCCTGCATGATGAACTGAAGATTTCAATTTTTATTGATCCAAATTATTGATTCATAGACCCTTCTTCCAGCCAGGGTACCATCCCCACTTCCTCCTCCATGTTAGAGAGTTGGTGGGGAACCATCCTTTAGCCTATTTGATGGTAAACAAAATCCTGGAGATAGAATAAAGAGTTCAAAGATTTTCATTCATTGATCTATAAGACCTTCTTTCAAGCTGGAAGATACAGGAGGTGCTGCACGGTCCAGGAGAGTTTTTTTCTTACTAAGCAACAACTTTCTTACTGCCACTCCACAGATCAAACCTACAGCTCAAAGTGTTCTCTGCACAGTTAAAACTAAGACTCGCTCACTTTGACCAGTGTTAAGGTGTTTTTCTGTAAGTCTGTCTGTCTTCCGATTCTGTTGTGGCTTTGAGCCAGCCAGACTTCTTCCTGTCAAGAGTATCCTCCAGTTTCCAAGTGCCTTTTGATGGTGTAGGAAATGGTACTCACATTCCTGTCAAGTTACCTTGCAAAACAAACTTGCAACAACACAAAAACCGAGAACGCACAAACAGAAGTTGGAGATGTGCTGTATTCTTGTTATTGCACAACTGCCCACGCCGTGCCTACCTGATTTCACCAGTGTTAAGATACTAATTAGTCGCCTATAAATTCAAAGTGTCACACATGGAATAACTAAACGCTTTTGTACATTACAAATGACAAAACAGAATCTGATATGAGCACTTGACAGCAGTAGTGATGTTCATAGGCCAACGGCGGGATAAACTCTGATTGAAAGCCTGGATTTCTAATGACTGAATAGAACTCCAGGGTAAGGGATAATCTGAGTGAAAGTAGGAGAAATGGAGTGGGACAAGGTGCTGCTACAGCCGCCATTTCTGAGTTGAGGCACTTATCCTGAAGGAAGACAGGCTGAGGAGAAAGAAGAAAGAGAGAATACCTGCTATAGGCTGTTTGTTATGACAGGTACTAACTCATGCCTTTGTACTAACGCATGGCCTTTGTTAACTTGGCTAAGGCCACCACATTTAAGTATTAATATTGCTGTTAATCTAAACGGGCCCTCGTCCCAATGTAACGTCAGATAAAACTTTCATATTAGATTTGAGAACTGTAATGTCTGTTACTTCCCTCATTTCTTAAAAGCAGATTCATGGTCAGCTTTAAATAAAAAGAGCGAACAGCTGTGGGTCAGTATCATCTTCCAGGCTCAACGATGATGCAGTGAATGATGGAACTTTCAGGTTGTTCTTTAGCCAACGCATCTTATTCGGGGTGGATCAAGAACATGTATAGGTGCTTAACGGTTGGGAATTCTGTAGGAATTCTGTAGGAATTGTTTGCATCATCTTTCAAAGCTTACTTTACTTCCATTTCTGCAGACCTGCTTTTACATAATCAGTCATTTTTTAGTTTGTAGTTTTTTACCTCTGGTGGTTCACTGCTTACTTTTGTACCATTTCAGGTTATTTACCAGAGTAAGTTTTCCTTTGCTCCGTTTCAAGAATTTTACCTTTTTAGTCTTTTATTAGCAACCAAAATATTAATGTATGAGAGTACTTACAGAGTTCAAATACAACAAGCCTGATGCTATTTCCAAGATTAAAATTCAATATAAATTACAGATATTTTTTTTATTTCAGAGAAGTAATCAGGCATTATCTGTAGGCTTAGGAGGCGTTGACGGTTCTCCACTTTAGTAAAGACAAAGCCAGATTAAAAAAAACAAACACAGGGATGAAAGGTCACACCTCTTCTAAAAAGTTGTCTGCATTTCTGATTCCCTGAATGTAACAACCAAACAATCAAATAGCTCTGAAATTATTTCTTAGATTTTCTATTTTGGAGAACTGTTGCTGTACGATGGGATTGATATTGACTTTCCTTGATAGCTGACTTATTTATTTATTTATTATTTATTTATTTATCCAAAGAGGATGCACTGACTCAGAAAGCATCTTTTTAGATTTGCGATTTAATTACCAGCCACACAAAAGCAGTGGTGCTGCTTTGATCGACAAAACAAAAGGAGCCGGGCGTAGGCGGCTGCGAAACAGTGAGACGAGACTGGCACCTGGACGCACATGCACGCACAACGCAAATAGACACATATACATAAACACATACATTTGCACAAAAGTGCAGCTGGGCTGGTAGGAGAAAGGAATGTTGGCTCTAAATTGTCGGTGTATACTGCTGCAAACTCGTCATTCAAATAGGACGTCTAAGAACTTCCTTAAAACACTGTAATGGAAAATGGCAATACAAAATGAAGTCCAGAGACAACATCCTGCCAGGCTGCAGTAGTCATATCAGGGGTGTATCATGGGATAGATCACTCTCTCAAACTGTAGATCTTTTTAGAAATTTCTAGAAGGCTTTAGAAACGAGTTTGCATGTCAACACGTCACACACATCTGAACTCTTTCATACACTCATCATCAAAAGAATAACTGTACAAAGCAGGAAGTGTGGGATTGCAGTGCTGTTGGGAAGGAAGATAAAGGTTACCAGGAACAATAAATGATGATAAATTTAGACTGATATGATCAATATTTATTGAGCTACACATACAGAAGTCTGTCTCTCAGTATAGCCTTGGGCCGCCATGTTTGCTAACCCAATATGCCCGACATCTCATCACAGAGTTGTAGAGGTTCCTAATGATGCCCTGCGATAATCCATCCCATGCAGCTTGAATATCCTCACACAGTTCCTGCAGATGGTGCGGTAGGGGTGGAGGTGGAATGACACCTGGCCGTTGGACCTGTGGCACGTGACGACAAACCGTTCATCTTAGTGCTGACCACGGTGCCTCCACACACAGATTTGTTGGTCGTCTCCACCAAGACAAAAGCGGGACTCGTCACTGAAGATGACCCGCTGCCGTTCTGAGTCCCTCCATGACAGTCTGGCACGACATCATTGCAGTCTTGGTGACGGTGACGTGGTGTTAAGGACAGTCGTTGTAACGGTCTGTGTGCATGTAGTCCTGCGTGGTGCAGCTGTCTGCCAGTGGTGCTGCACTAACTGGATGAGTCATGGAGGACATCACTGCTCGCTGGATGTCTGTTGGGTCAGTCAGGTACAGCTACAGGTACACTGCTATTCTGAGTCACTCCATGACAGTCTGGCACGACACCATTGGCGATATTAAGGTGGTGTTAAGGGCAGTCGTCATAATCGTCTGCGTGCATGTAGTCTTGCATCGTGCACCTGGTACTAACAGGATGACTTATGGAGGACATCACTGCTCGCTGAATGTCTGCAATCATGGCTGTTGCATCAGTCAGGTACAACGATAAGACCCGTCCTTGCTTATGTCACATGCACGGCCGACCGTGAAACTTGAATCATTGGCATGTCTGACAATGTCAAATCTACCCACCAAGTTTTCCTCCTGTCAGTTGATTCCTTTTGGGTGCAACTATATGTGCAGGTACTGTTTTGACGATGAGTGTAGGTTTTGCAAGGTTAGACAAGCTTTACAGAATGTTGACAAAGATCATATTCAGCTCACACCTTAGTTAATCTAAAACACGTGATCCACATTTTAAACAGTCCAGTAGCGTTGTGGGTGAAACATTGGGCCAGACTGCAGACCATGACTGTGGTTGTATCACATATGCATGTGCATAAAAAAAACGCTTTTTATCGGCAAGGAAGCAAGGTTAAATGCCAATTGCAGTAATCATAAGAACGCCTCCCCCCACCTTGCTGTTCTTGAATGTTCTCTCAATTATTTACACTGTTCTAGATTGTTAAATTGATGTTACTTATCCACACTGTTTCAGGATGTTCTTTCTCCATTCTGACTCCCCCTCCACCTCTATTCACACTATTCCACCAGGCCAGTGGCCAGTCTGTATTCAACCTCAGGTCTGTCTCTGCTGGTTGCATGGATCTGTCATGATATTAAAGGGGTGATAATCCATATGTCCCTCAGAGACTCGCCTAAAGGTTGTTACTGAATCATTTAACTTCTTAAACTCTCTTGCCTATGGGTTCAGACTTTCACTTATTCTCAAAGTGACGTACCATACATGGCTTAGTAGTTTCACCACATCTGGAAAATAAGCTTTAAGATTGACTGCACCATTTTAATTGGTCAGGTCATATGGCAGGATTGTCACTGCAATGCTAGCGAAGAAAGCTTAGTTCACATTAATCTGGCAAGACAAGGTGAAATGGTTGATGTTTAAACAGCCTTTAAGACTTCAGTGTTAGGTCCTGTATGCATGATCCATCTACAGGCATCAAGCTTACAGTGCACTCCTTGAGTCTCTTCCCTGGTTTGTATTTGTTTACAGAGTCAACAGCTTTACAAACTGTTGGAAGTAAAAGGTCATATTAAAGGGCATATTAAAATACGCTTGCTGTCTCCTGATCCAATACCTGCATCCTTGAAAACTGCCAGAACATAGATGACATTTCTCAGCTGTACTCGATCTTTCAGACTGGAGCAGCATTCGATGTAGCAGTGGCCCAAAAATACACCCGACTTAGGCCGCTTTTGGAAAGCAGTTTTTGTCTCTCCTCATCAGCTCAGTATAAACTGGGATGAGTATAAAATAAGACCATGGCCCATGGACACAACATTTCCCAACAAACAACACCATGCTGTGGCATTGGGGTAGAGCAACAGGACATGGGGAAAAATAATTGCCTCAGAATGCCACCATGTTCAATAAAAGAGCATTTCAGGCAGCGTCAGCAGCAACGGACACTCTTCTAACCCCTCTCCACCTTTTGCACCACCAACTGCGCCACAGATGGCAGCGAGAGTGCCGCACGTGTCCGCTGAGCCCTGACCCTCGCCCCCCACCCCAGGCCTCCCCTTGGGGCTCCAGCCTCGACATGCCAGCCTCACCATCAAGCTTCATTGGGCCGTCCCCCAGCTGGGCAAGACGAGAATCGTTACTTGACCACTGTCTTAATTGCGAAAACATCATGTTGGCCTCTTTTGCAGTCCTGTCAGGCCCGGTCTCTCTGCCAATTCCTGCTCCCCTGCAGTTGGCTAGGGGCCAATCCCACTTCTGATAGCAATGTAGTGTCAGTGTAGAGCAAAAAGACCTGGGAAAGACCATAGTGCTTTACACGAAAGCTCTTTTGTGGAGACTGCTGCCCAGCGCTACTGAACAGCCAGGATAGCAGGCAGGTTATTAATAGCCATAGACTTCAACCTGAGGGTATGCAAAAACACTGCTCTACTACCCAACAGGCCCAGCTCAGAGTAGCCCAAACAACACATCTGCACATCTTCAAGCTAACAGCGTCTACTGTTTGTGTGGTTAGGTCTTTCTTACCGCCGCCACGGTGCTACTCGAGGTGCTCAGTGCTTGCCACTCCGCATGGGCACCTCTCCAGTGCATCCATGGCTGAACGAGCTGGTAGCAGGACACTGCAGTAATAATACTGTTCTTCATACTGGTACTTTACACTGGGTTCTTTATACTGTTCCAGAGTAAGAACGTACAGACCAAATGAACCATTCGAAATGTAGAAGAATATTCAGGAAAAGTGTGAACGCCAGAAGAACAGTCTAGATTGGTAGAGAGCCTTCTACAGTAGAGTGGCGGTATGTAGGGTGGTTTGTAAATGGTGGTAGTACATTCTAAAGCCAGGCTCCCCAGGGTGTGGCCTGTAGGCAAAAGTTGGCCCATAAGTCTTTTTTGATTTGGCCAGAATGTTAGTGCAAACCCACTCCCTCACTAAATGAGAGAACATATAACTCATTCAGCTCTTTTTGTGTGTGGCTGCATGGTGGTGCAGTGCATAGTGCTGTTGCCTCACCACAAGAAGGGCCTGGCTTCGATTCCCAGTCTTTCGGGGTCCTTTACATGTGGAGTTTGCAAGCTCGTCCTGTGTCTGCATGGGTTTCCTCCGGATGCTCCGTTTTCTTCCTACAGTCCAAATACATGTAGTCAGGTGAATTGGAGATGCTAAATTACCCCCTAGGTATGAGTGTGCATGTTTGTGCGTCTGCTGTGTGATGGACTGGCGGCCTGTCCGGGATGTTTCCTGCCTTCCACCCTTTGAATGCTGGGAAAGACTCCAGCACCGCCTGTGACCCAGAAGGATAAAGCGGTTTAGAAGATGAGTGAGTTCTTTTTGTACTACAAAATACAGTTCAGTACCATAAAAGACTTGTACTGTGTTTATCAGCCCTGCATAAGCACTACACTTTGGCCTTTAAGACAAAACATTGGACATCCCTGCTCTAGAGTCTCCCAGTAACAACACACAGATATGACTGGGCACCCCAGCCCAGTGTTTGGGTTGTTGGGAAAGTTGAATCAGTCAGTTAACTCATACTGAGAAAATATATAGCAGCACTGGAATTGAAGCTTTCGACAAAGCCCTCGGGAATGAACTTCAGTTTGAGGCTTGGGAGCTGAGCTAAGTTGCTGTGATTTGGGGAAGTGCAGCGTCAGAAGCTGCGGTTCCCGAGGCTTCCTCCAACTACAGCATGTGAGAGTGAAGTTTTTTGAGGATGCTCTGTAGAGAAAGCACCCAGCAGCAGTACGCAGCAGAGCACAGTGAGGGTACCCTGCGGGGCTCAGCAGTACACCTCCCTGCTGAGAGACGAGAAACAGGAGCTGCAGGAAAGCTCAGTGCTAGATAAGAACATACATGTTTATATACATAAATCAGATACTGTTGTGCTCAGTGGATGTATGAAATTAAACCCTGTGTCAAGTAAATTAGGTGGTTTGTTTCTGAAGACATTATACGTGGTAGAAAATCATTTCTGTCAACACTTGTCTAAAGACTGTGAATTATTTAGTAAGGAATAGTGGAGCTAGATCGTTAAACTCTTTTCCATCGTTGTTGTGTTTTTGGGGCAGACCAGAAATCTGGACTTGATGATGTACTGAAGCCTTCTTACCCTACGTTCACACTAGCAGGCGACAGAGCAACAAGCAACTAGTCATTTCCTATAGGACTACATAATATGTAGCCATGATTTAGCGGCGAGCGACAAGTGGCACGTGGTACTTTTGTCACGCTTCTGGGTCTTCCTGCCTCCTGTGCTTCCCCGGACTCAACTTCCCAGAAGGCATTGCTCAATGACGTAACACCCACATGTCCCCAGCCGTCCAACCAGCTTCGCTCTAGGTCACCTGAGTTCTAGCCCCAGCTGTCCCTAATTTAACCCGCTTTACTCCAGTATATAAACCCCTCGCTGTCGCTGCATCATTGTGAAGTTTTGCCAAACATTGTTTAGCATTTCTGAGCATATTCTCCATTCTGGTTTCGATATTCTTTGTTCCTAACTACCTCTTTTGCTATTCCCTCATGCCCCTCATGTTGATTCGTGTGTTGCTGCTTTGTTGGACTGCTCGATTGTGTTATAAAACCAAATCGACTTTTAGCTCTGCTCACGTCATTCCGAGTTCTTTGTTTCTGACAACTTTTCCCAGTTTATATGATGCACTTTTGCATAAATATAATATGAATGAAAAAAAAAGCCTGGGAAAAAGATATTGTTGGTGTCTCTGGTGAGTTAGGTCACTCAATAGCATGCTAACTGGCCAATAAAGCTAGCCTCGAATGCAAGCAGTTAGGTTTCCATTCAAATTCCATACAAATATGTGCTTTTAAAACTATCCAGCTTTCCTGAACCTTATACACGCCCACATGCGATAACACAGGCGCCTTCAACACACCCACAGGAGACAAACTCTAGGTGACGTAAGCAACTTGTCGTGCCTACTAGTGTGAACGTAGGGTTAGCAAAGCAGTTAATTTAAAGTAAATGCTAATCGTCGGGCAGCTCAGCTAACATTGCTAGCCTAGTCCTCACAGCTTTACCTAAGTCACCTTAGACCCGGTAGCTACATTTTAGCAGGAAAACAGTGTGTTTTGAGAGATAAACGTTAGTATACCTAATAGTATACCTAATAGTAAGCCTGCAGATGACAAAGTTAACACCAACAGTGCTTAAGCAGTTTTCATTGCTCATTTTTAACTCAAAGTCCAATTTATATATATATATTTCCTTTATTTTCATTATTTATAGACTGTTTAGTGAATAATTTTCAGTGTCAGCCACAACATTTCCAACAAAATTATTTCATATCACGTCTAGTGATTGTTCATTTTCATTCAGGTGTTTTTAGATATTGTCTCTTTTTGTGTATTTTCTAAAATTAAAGGCTAAGCGCATTTACAACCCATTTAAGGAGATTAAAAACTAGCTACACCTTGTATGCTGGACAGTAATATTGCAAGGGTGGCAAAGAGTCAGTGAGGTGCTGACCGTTTTCTTAACCTCCAGTGGAGGTTGATATAACAAGGCATATTCTATTCTGTGTGTGTGTGTGTGTGTGTGTGTGTGTGTATATATATATATATATATATATATATATATATATATATAAAAGCAGTTTTTATTGGTCTGAATATAAATTGTGCAAGAGATAAATATGGCTAACTCTAATATTGTGATACATCAAGAGTATATGTGGGGACATCTCATCAGTTGGAACTGTTAAGTGTAAGCCTGTGGAGTCTTTAAGATCACCAAAAACATCCATTTAGTTGGGTGTGTTGAAACTTTTGACTTAGTGCTAAGATTTGTTCCTTAAACATGTAAGTCCAGTAAAGCTGATAGACATAGCATCCATATTTCAGGTTTGGTTACTGACGGAAATGTTAATGAACATGGAGATTCCAAAAATACTGGCACACCAAATTTCAGTTGGAGCCTTCCCTGGCAAGCACCCAGCCTCTCTCTGTAGTGTTTAACAAGGTTGGAGCACACTTGTGGAGGAATCTTGGACCGCCTTTCCATGAAGAACATTTCCAACTCATTGAGATTCTTGGGTTTTCTCCTGTGAACTGCGCTCCTCAGTTAAGACCACAGATTTTCAATTGAGTTCAGGTCTGGAGACGGAGAGGGGCACGGCATTTATGTTGCTGCATGTCTTTATAGATTTTGAGATGTGCTTCAGGTCATGGTCTTGTTAAAGGATAATGGTGATGATGGTGTGCATGGCCAAAAAACTACATTTGTGTCTCATCTGAATACCACACACAATTTCAGTTGTATTTTTTATTTTTTTTTGTCAAGTTGCTTGACGAAGTTCAGACGCTGGGGTATGTGTCTGGGTCTCAGGAAGGGTTTTTTCATGAAACTTGTCCAATAAGCTCCTGATCACTGTTGATTATGAAATGGTAAAACCATAAGATCCAATTAAAATTTGCAGTTGCGAAACTGTAATATTTGGGCTTTTCTTTGCCTCTCTTAGCATCCTCCCCACTGTGCAGCAATATGTTCCCTTCCTGGCAAATTTTCAACTGCTCCATGCTTTTGAATCTTCCTTACTGGCCCTGCCTGACTGCGCTTACTGCTAATTTCAACTGCTAACGTATTTATGTAGTCATTCCTCAATCTATGCAGCTCAGCAGCTATTTTATATTCTCTTTTGAGCTGAGAGATCTTGGGTTTTACCTAGGTTGGTGGACGACAAAGGGATTTGACATGTGTGTTACCTCATATTTATACCCCAGTTACCTTTATTGTCTAATATAAAGGCTAGGTGCATTTAAATTCTGTTTGAACCTTGTATGCTGGACAATAATCTTGCGAGGTTGGCAAACAGTCAGTAAGGTGCTGACCTTATCATGTCAGCGGACTGATATACAGTAGCAGTCAAAGGTTTGGACATGGCTACTCATAAAAGGCTTAATGCTTTACTTTAGAATAAAAGTGAAGATAAAATGGCTCTCATGGAATTTTGTAGTCCACCTTAAAAAACACTCCAGAATGGAACTTTACAGGAGGATAAAACAGCTTTCTGAACCTGCAGTAGAGGCTGATAGAACAAAATTGCAGTTTTGGACCAATTCTATTGGTCTGTCCATCATGAATATTCACTAAATTGAAAGGGCAACTACAGATTTAAAAAAAAAAAAAAAGAGATAAACATTTTTGGTGCAATAGAAAATATATTAGCGGTGGTGATATGACAAAAATATAATATTGTGATAGATCAAGAGTATATAGAGTATATCACAATATTTATTGTGTCAGACATCTCTGTGCTTTTGAAACTGGCCCTGATTGTGCTAACTGCTAATTTCAAATGCTAACCCATGTATGTAGCCATTCCCCAGTCTGTGCAGCTCAACCTTTGTTTTGAAATATGAGGTGAGAGATCTTGGGTTTTGTCTAGGTTGATGGACGTTAAAGGGTTTTAACCCGTGTTACCGCATATTTATACTGGAGTGGAAATGATGTATTTAAATGTATTTACACAATTATGTGTTATTTTATATTTTATTTTTGTGCCTTATTTTCTTTACATGAACCGTATGCAATCGAGCTGTACAATTTGACACACTTTTTAAAAGCTACATATTCCTATTGGGAGAGTTACATTAAAATGTATTACATTACAGATTATCATCATCATCATCATCATCATGTAACTCTAGCCTAATCCAAAGGATTACTATATTAAAATAATGTAATCTGATTACTTTCTAGCAATTTTGGATTCTGTGTCTTTCCATAAAACTAAATAAAGACAAGAAAAAAATAATAAAACAGACTTTTCATTAATATGAAAGTATTTTGTTGTTGTGTTGTGTTGTTTTATTCTGCACTCTTTATATATTTTTTAAATTCTGAAATTCTGTTTTCTTAGAACTACAGAGAAGGTGAGAACATAAGAAGCTGATAAAAAGCAGAAAACAAACGAAAAAGTGCTGAGACTAAAACTGTGGAATTATCCAGCTCATTGAGTTCAATAACTAAAACTTGACCAGCCCTCACTTGCCAAACCAAAACTCAACCTGTTAGATCTTCCTGTGGGACTCTCCTCATCAATAGATATGACATAGAGACCACCAGACTTAACTGATCATCATTTGTGTTCTAACTGTTAAAGTGTCTGTATGAGCTCATTATACTTCATATCACTGTGTCATGCTGAGACGATGAAGCTGTTTGTGCTGTAATTTATCCATGCTCCTTTTACAGCAATCTCAGCACTTTCATCAGTCCAGATGAATAGATGTGTCTTATCAGTTTAAAAGCCATTCATTTCACATGAAAGCTGCTTCAAGACTGGCTGACTGACTTCAGTACAAATAATGATAGTCTATATGATATATGATAGTGTATATATAGTATATGAGTTTATACGTCGTCGCTGTCCAAAGAAAAACAAGTCTCCACAAATGCAACTTTACAGGAGAGGACAAAAACCTAATTTAACTTTAACTGTAAACTGCAAACCGCTGGTGGGGACGGTGATTCTACTGGTAGCAGGACTTCCTCTCGGCCTCCCAAAATGAAAACTTCTACATGATTCCTGTGACATATTTATCATTTTAAAAATTTGATTTTAGGTGAAAGGTGATGAGTTTACATGTATGTGCGTTTGTTGTAATCCTGCTGGTATATACAAAAAACAAATTTTTTAATCCTGATTACGTAACTCTGTTACATGTATTCCATTACTACCCCTATACTTCAGCAAACAGTAATTCCCCCAAAAAAGCCAAAATAACTCCAAAAATTTGACAGAATAGTTAGAATAGTTGATGTTTTGAGTATTTTTTATTGATCAATTACTTTTATGCTGTTTAAAATATACTATGTATCAATTACAGTGTTAACCCACCTTTAATATATTATATTTCTTTTGCTCCATATGTTGTCTTTATTATTATTATTATTATTATTATTATTATTATTATTATTATTATTTCTACTCTTTATTCTATTTATTGTATCTTGTTGTACTTTCCCCATAGTGTAGGACCTTTAACAGTCTGTGTTCTTGTTACAAGTCATACATGTGTGCTCTCACCATGACAGATTCCTTGTATGAGTGACATACTTGGCGAAATAAAGATGCTGATTCTGATTGTGATTGTTTTCACTAATCTGTGTTATGTAAACTTGACTAGTCTTTCCTCATCTTTCACCCTCAGGATATAACTGCATTCAGCTGATGGCAGTTATGGAGCACGCTTACTATGCAAGTTTCGGCTACCAAGTCACAAACTTCTTTGCAGCCTCCAGGTAAATAATACATATGTTGTATATGCTTATTGCTGAATATGATTGAATTTGGTTCCTGGATGCTGTGTTATTACAGACTAAAGCTAAAAAAACAGTAAAACTTGTTGTATTTTTGCTGGTTTTAATCATGCAGAATAATATTCATTCTCTTCTAATAAAGTCTATAGAGAATAGTCGCTTTTTCAACACAATCAGTCATTTCCAGCCAGTCTGTTCCTCTAAAACGACACTTAATCAGCGCTAAATATGCATGCTACAGTGTTAACCTAGCAGTGTTCATATTTGATATATTATATTTCCTTTGCTCCATATGTTGTCTAAACTTGCCTAAGCAAGATTTTCAAATTAATCAAACTATATGGCTAAACAATGAGTTTGCATCACTTAATTTCTCATATTATATTCAGTCTTCTGGTCACACAGGACTTTTTGCTTTACACCAAACAACAGAAAATCCTAGTTTGAATGCGAATGCAATGCAAGTATGAAAGATTTGAGAGTTTATTGTCATATGCACAGAGAAACAAGTAGTTGCACTTTACAATGAAATTCTGACTCTGCACTAGCTCCCAGACTACAAGTACTAACAATTACAATATAAATGCTAAGTATTAAATAAAGAAGCACAGAGAAGACTAGAGGAGAAAACAGATATCTATGTATATAAATTAAGAAAATTATATATAGTCAAAAAAAGTTCAAATGGATAGTGTTCAAGTATAATTTCAAAATATAAAAGTAATAAAAGTATAATTAACATAATTTCATCAATTTAACTCTTGAAGGTTGTAAATATTAAGGAGATAGGACCTAACACATTATGATACCTGTATGATAATTTGAAACATAATTAAGAAAGATTTCATTTTAAATATAAACAACCTACATGATTCTGCTGCAAATTCAATAAACTATTCAATTAATTACCTATTCAATTAATCCAAAAGTAGCAGGAGTCCAAAGGTTACTTACCACATAGGTGGGCTTAATTGTAACACAGTGGGGGGGCTAGTTAGAACAGTTGCTAAAACCTCTGGTACATCAATACAAAACACAATTAACGCACAGTTAACTAGTTATAGTTGTAAATATACTTAAGTATATACACTAGAAAGGCTTTCCGGCCTCAATACATAGAAATATCAGCATCAAAATAAATATAATTAAAGCAAAGTTTAAAACATGGCTCATTCATTTTTGACCAGCCCACTGAATAGTGAATTTATATGGGAGGGACGAGGACTTCTCTCAGTTTCCACAGCTTCTCCGAGAGGGAGATTGTTATAGGAGTGATTTATGTGACTTATACACACAACTCAGTAAAAGAAAAACTGGTGATGAAAAAAAAGTTTCTTTTATGGTGTGAAAACAACTTCCATGGTGAATCTGGAGAAACATCTGTCTGTTTTCAATCAAAACTCGCCAACGATGTTGTTATGGGAATATGATCTATATTCACAGCATGTAAAATCTGTGTATTATAGAGTCAATAATATTTAGCCAAATGAAACTTTTTAAACCGGTGTCTCCTGAGAGCGTCTTTGCAGGGACGTCTTTCATGGCCACACCTCCTGCACTCTTACACAGCAGGCCACATAGCCCCCCATTCAAGGGTCATCCGTCCTGGCACCCCCAAAGAGTTCAAACAGAATGCCTAGTATGTATATATACATACATACACTATATCAGTATGTGGACAAAAGTATTGGGACACACACCTCATCACTGAGGTGTTTCATGTAGTCTCAATAAAAGCACCTAACCATGCAGTCTACCTTAACAATCATTTGTGAAAGCATGAACCCAAACACAGTACTGTAATAGGACGCCACTGTGGCAATATGTCAGTTTGTGAAATGTATTACCTCCTAGATATTCCACAGTCAGTGCTGAGGGGTATTACTGAAATTGGAAGCATTTAAGTGGAAGACCATGCAAAGTTACACAGCGCGGTCGCTGAGTGCTGAGGTCCATAGTGTGTAACAGTCGCCAACGCTCTGCTGACTCAAACCTCCTCTGGCATTAGCATCAGCACAAAACTGTGTGCCAGGAGCTTCATGACATGGGTTTCTGTGGCCAAGCAGCTGCATGCAAGCCTGACATCACCAAGAGCAATGGCAAGCGTCGGATGGAGTGGTATAAAGCACACCGCCATTAGACTCACGCTTCTCTATCTGGCAGTTTGGTGAATACCAGGAGAACGTTACCTGCCTGACTGCATGGTGCTGTCTGTAAAGTTTGGTGGAGGAGGGATAATGCTATGGGGTTGTTTTTCAGGGGTTGTCCTAGAGCCCCTTAGTTCCACTGAAGGGAAATCTCAATGCTTCAGCATTCCATGACATTTTGGACAATTGTGTGCTTCCAACTTTGACCCCAGTGCAACTGATACCTCAACTTTTTTTCTTCTTTAAAACTACTGAGCTGTAAAATTAGCTTTTTTTAGCTAAAGCATTTCACTTGAGATGGGCATCTTAAACACGCTACTTCCCAAATACACAGCTAACAGCTTCACATCACACAAAGAGGCCATGTGCTGTTTACAGGATTATACCAGTATGAGCCCCAGTGGCCTAATAGATAAGGCACTGGTCTCCTAAGCCAGGGTTTGTGGGTTCGATTCCCAACTGGGGTGCTGGGCTAGCAGAATGGCCATCCTCTGCTAAGCATCCCTTATGGTGGCAGTTATGTGCTGGAGGTTAAGGAGCCAGAGGGTTGCTAGTTTGATTCCCTGAACTGACAGCAAAGCACGTAACCCTCAACTTCTCCCCAGGTGCCGTGGATAGGGCCACCCACTGTTCCAAGCAAGTGTGCTCACTGCCCCCTTGTGTGTGTGTGTTTTTCACTTCATGGATGGGTTAAATGCAGGAAAATGAATTCCTCTGTGTGCAAACACATTTGGCAAATGGTTCTAAATTCTAGTTATGATATGGTGTGTCTTATAGGGCCTGTCAGGGTTAAACAAATCAGAGCATGTGCTGTGGGTATCTTTTTGTACCATACACAGTGTAGCTGTTGGAAATGAATGGTGTAGCCATTGCATTTTAAGAGTAGATCATTTTCAGCTGTTTGGGTTGCTGTAGATAGGACCGTATCTGCTGTGTCTCCTTGCAGATGGTTAGAAGGAACAAACAGAATGGCAGTTATTAATCCATAAATTGATACTGATCTACATTTCTCCCCCCAGTAAAGGTGTTTCTATTGTTGTATGTAACCTTGGTTTAGCACTAAAAATCCCACTGATTGTAGTTTTAAAGGTAATTATTCTCACCTCAGGGTCCCAGAGCTACACTGATTCCATCTGCATGCATCACTCTCTCCCCACCAAAACACATTAGTCCCCCATGCCGCGGCCTGCTGACATTTTATTTATTGCTGTTATTTCTAAAAGGCCTGGTAGTGTGAGTGTGTGACAATAACTAAATGCTTTTCATTTTGAGCTCCAACTTGGTTGTGTGCTGGAGTGTTTTTTCGGCCGCGGCGGCGGAGCACAAAGCGCGGTGCCAGCCTCTGAATCGGGATGAGCCAGTCTGACAAGGGCAGTAATCTTACAGTAAACACATTTGCAGTTAATCCACAAATAGAAGAGAGCCCAGATAAATAACAGTAGCGAGAGAAAAAAATAGAATTGGGCTCCAAAATAAATAAACCCTCATGAAAGAAAATGGCGCATTTGGATGAAGGGAGTGAGTGGCCTTCTCAGCCTAATAAAATATGACAGACTCATTGGGAATTTTTATTCCTTCTTCTGTGCGCGACGCTGCCAGAGCCACCCTCACTGAGGCTCGATACAGAGTAATGTATACAGAGTCATTTCACTCTTGATTGATCACTCGCGCACGTTTAAAACTGCTCAGGAGAGGAAGAGAAGGAGTAGAAGGAGTAGGGGAGAGAGAGAGAGAGAGAGAGAGAAGAGGGAAAAGATGGAAAAACAAGAGAGAGAAAGAGCAAGAGGATGAGAGAGAGAAGAGAGTAAAACTGACAAGAAAAAGAGAAAGAAAAAGAGAGAGTTGGAGAGACAACAGAGGGAGTGCTGGAGAAAGAGAGAGAGAGATGGAAAAGAAAAGAAAGCAAGAAACAATGAAGAGACCGTAGAAAGAATAAGCAAACAAGATGAAAGAAAGAAAGAAAAAATTAAAGAAAGAAAGAAAGAAAGGATGGATGGATGGAAAAAGAAAGAAAGTAAGCAATAGAGAAAAAAATGGAGAGACGAGAGGGAGTGCTGGAGAGAGAGAGACAGAGAGAGATCAAAGGGATGAGAGAAAAGAGAATGAAAGTGACAAGAAAAAGAGAAAGAAAGAAAAAAGAGAGAGTTGGAGAGACAATATATAGAGTGCTGGAGAAAGAGAGAGATGGAAAAGACAAGAAAGCAAGAAACAATGAAGAGACTGTAGAAAGAATAAGCAAACAAGATGAAAGAAAGAAA
>CM067490.1:3136651-3170290 GCA_034552555.1 Semaprochilodus insignis
TATATATATATATATATATATATATATATATATATATGTATACAAAATATATTATATCACTTTATGCTATAAAGCTGTATGCTGTTATAACATTTTATGTCCCTGGCCATGAACCTTTAAGTAAAGTTAATAAGTTTCTAAGGGTTATTTCATGTATTATAAGACATTTATGAATTGCTGTCGTGCTCAGCCTTTGTCCATCTATAAGAACATGTCACTTTTGGAGCGACTTTGTTCACAATGGACGATGTTCTGCTTATAAGCCCAGAACATAATGTGAATGTGTTTATTTGTATGAGTATAGGCATAACATCAGGTGTGATGTGGTCAAGTAATGGACAAGGTAAACTAAGCATTTACAGTTTCTATGATTTTTCATTACTAGATAATGTAAAGTACAGTTTTTTTAATTCTCATTAATTATATATTAATTCAATAACTGTATAACATTCTGTTTCTGATGTAATGATTGTTTTTGTTTTGTATTATTGTTTGTGGTTAGGGATGATCAGTTTAAAGGTGCAATATGTAAGATTTTTAGTTTAAAACATTTAAAATTTGACTGAAATTATCAACAGAATGTGAAGAAATAACCAAGTTCATGGTATTTTAAAGATGTCCGTTTATTGTGTCGCAGAGATATCCTCTGACGTTAGCATGCTAGCCCCGGGCCATCTTTTATTGTTATATCCTTTTGTACCTCAGGGAGGCGAAAGTGACTCACTGTAAATTGAATCTGTCCGTCATGAAAGGATAAAGAAGTAGCTACTGCCCTGACAGTGTATTCTAACCTATTGTCAATCAAGGTGCTGCTCTCATTTTGATCATTTGGTTGACAGGTAGCCAATTAAAGAAGGAGTAAACAGCGCCATGCACTCCTGGCAAGAAACCACGTTCAGCAGCAAACAAAGGAAGTGATATGAATACAGTTAACGTTGCCGCTGCTTTCCACCGCTGGAGACGCTCTGGGCAAGTAAAGGGATGAAGGTTAATGATGAGCTCACTAGGAGTCAAGAGGGAGGAGGATGAACTGTGCCTTACCGTATTTCCTATACTGGCGGATGCCACAACTTTCTGGTGATATGTTGCTCTCTGTTTGTATTTATTTATTTGTTTATTTATTTATTTGTTCGATATAAATTAGACAGCATACGCCATCTTACAAATTGTTCCTTTAACCTAAATGCAACTTAAGGTGGTCACAATCAGTTTAACTGGTCTTACTTTCAATGAAACAGTGCATAGGTTAGTTTAGATGAACACAGTTTACTGTATATTGTACGTTAGCTCAAACCTCGAAAACGTTTGCAAATCAGAGCACAGCCAAGAACTCTACACAGAACAGCGGATCCACCTTACTGCCAACATTAAGGCGCCTGTGCTGTGATTGATGATGCATTCTCTTGTAAGAACTCAAGAGTTGATGCTCTGATGGAATGAATGTCCGTTGAGATGCTGCTGCATGTTTCTGCAGAGACGGCTGTGAAGAGTTTTGAAGAAGTGAACTCAGCAGTGAAAAAGCTTCTTTGTGAATGCCAAAAATTCTAGTCACTATATATGTTGGGTAACTGTCTCTAGTGTTAGGGCTACCACTGTGTGTGTAGATACTTTGGTTCAGGTTTTTGCTGTAAAACTGTATACGGGACTGACAGTACTGGAGGCTATGCGCATGCAACCGTCCATCTTAAACTACCCATCCTGCTAATATTTCCTTTTTAACAAAATGTTTCACATGTACATACAAACAACAACAACATAGTTGTCCTCACCAGGGATCGCTGAAATGAACACCTTCCAGGTGCAGCCCACAACCTGTTATCACCTTAGGAAGCCTACCAAATAGGTCATTTAACTGGGATGTGATGACAACACTTTGTCAGTACCAGTAATAAGCTCAGCGGACAAAAAAAAGAGTCACCTGTGAGTGAAACGTACCTAATAGCATGCAATACCTCCATGAGCACGAATAGCAGCTGTGATTGGATGTGGCATGGACTGGACAAGCTTCCTTGGGTTTATTTCCGATTAGCATGCATGTTTGAAGAGACGGACGCTATAAGATGTACAGGTGCAGCTGGACACTAGCCCTGGTAAATTCTCATGAACACAGACAGACATTTTTCTGCATGTATATAAAAGTGAATACCATCATATATGAACATAATAAAGTCATTTATTAAGAAACATTCTAGCCTGGCTTCACCTGTGACTGCTGCTGCCCCTGCGGTAGATAAGATGAGTAATACAAGAAAAGTATATCACAGACGTGTTCAGAAGATGCGAAAGACATTATCACACGACACTTCATATGGATCTTCTGTAGCCTAGCTTCTCGGAAAACAGAAAAATGATCAATAGAATTCAGCAGTCAAGTGTGATCATGTATTTAATCAGGTAAACGTGTTTTATTGTACTAGAAATATACTTCATGTAGATCAGCAAACACATTTCAAGCACATTATTGTTTTTTTGTGCTACATAGAAGGGCTATAGATAAATACATACATAAACATACATATATAGATACATACACACATATGTAAATAGATGATAGATAGATAGATAGATAGATAGATAGATAGATAGATTGATTACAAATTTAATAATTACAAGTACATTTACCTCAGTAGTACTTTAGTGTACTTAATGTAAGTATATATATGTCTGTGTGTGTGTGTGTGTGTGTGTGTGTGCGCGTGTGAATATAGTAGAAATGTACTTTAATAGGTACTTAAGTATATCTAAGGTGTCTCAAAATAGTACAGTTAAATACAATTAGTTCTATTTAAGTATATTTTATTACCACTAATGATTATATTTAGCATACAAGTTTCAAGCTTAAAGTTTCAGGTTTGTCATTTGCACAACATGTCAGGACATTTATGCAATGCTTGTGGTGAGACTCAGGTTGATACTCTACAGCAGGGCAACATTATATACATACTAACTAACATATTAAATAAAGAGATATAAAAGAGATATATTAAATAAATACAAAATACACAAAGTATACACAAAATACAGAATATACAAAGTCTGTGGGAATTCGCTGATGTATACATTATTAGACAAGGATAGTCTGAGAGAGAGTGGAGACACACACACACACACACACACACACACACACATATATATATATATATATGTGTTGTTTAAAGTGACTCAGTGATATTGTCCATAGCGGTAATATATTAATAATAATAATAATAATAATAATAATAATAAAGTATCAGAGTGCAGTGGTATTAGTGGTATTGGTGAAAGGCTCACAGTTTGTTCAGGAACCTGATGGCCTGTGGGTAAAAATTGTTCATTAGCCGGTTTGTTCTGGCCTGGATGCTGGAGGCCTAGGATGGTGGTGTCATCGGTTCTTCAAGTTTGCCATAAGTACATAGTTAGTTAAGTACATAGTTAGTATATCAATAATTGCACAATTCAGCACATTAATCATGTGTGCAATGAAGTATATTTAGTATATTTAAATTAAGTATACTTCACTTATTTCTCCTGGGTAGGCTCTAGGTTTGTCCCACCCTAACAACCGATCTGACTGACCTGTTTCATCATGACATATCGATGAGCTCTGAAGTACGTGTAATTTTTTTGAGCATCTGTACTTTACTCAAGTACAAATAAGTCTTCATAGTTAAAACGATCTGGGGAATATTCATTTGTAACAGAAGTGAATGAAGCCAAAGTGGAAACAGTGAGATTCTGGCACGGCCACCGAGAGAAAGAATAAATAAAATACGAGAGAATTGTAGGAGATGGTCACTTTAAATGTCAGTGCTTGACTTGTCTAAACAAGGTTTTTATAAAGCCAACTTTGCTTTGGCTTCAGAATTGGCCTATTTCCTCACTTCCTACTTGGGATTCTTGCCGAGCGACAATAAAAGCTGTCCATAACAATGGCTGCCTCAATCAGACTCAGGCGCACAGTGTGTGTGTGTGTGTGTGTGTGTGAATGGTTAAATTAGGTAGGAAATGAGAATCAGCTAAATGAGGCTCCTCAGCCATTAAAAACCCAACGTACAATAGGCCACAGCGTTTCAAAGCTTTCTGTAATGATCCGTTAATTTATTTATCCTGTAGTATTTGTTAATCTGGGTATTTGGATTTGGGTTTTGAAGGCTTTGTTCTTCTTGTTTTTCTGGTCGTGTTTGTCCACAGCAATTATTTCTGATACTCGGGGGGGACAGGCGGAGTGGCAGTAATGTATCGATTCTTCTTTTAAGTCTTTCATCTGTGGCCTGCTGTTGTTGTTGGCGTCTGTATGTCTGTAAATGAGTGGGCCTCATTTGCGGCTTTGCCTACCTCTCTCTCTCTCTCTCTCTCTCTCTCTCTCTCTCTCTCTCTCTCTCTCTCCAGCTCTCTCTCTCCAGCTCTCTCATTTAAGTGCCTTAGAAGTTTGACAAGCTGAGGCTAAAGTTGGTCATGTGTTTGTCAATGGCTCTGCAGTGTAATATGGGCTGCTCCAATGAGGAAAATGAGAGCATTAGCTGTATAACTCTATGAGCTCCTAGATCACCTTAACCATGGTCACCGTATAGATACTCAGCGACGGCTGACCTCACTCTCATCCCCATTCAAACTGAGCTGTCCCCGACCGGTCTCGCTGTTGTTGGTTCTAGATAATGCCTTTGACGTGCCTCAAAGCGCAACTCGGCCTGGCATAATGCTTCTCAACAAAACACACAACAGAACAACCCAGTGGCTTGTTCCTGAGCAAACTAGCACAGGCTGTGCTCTAATGAGGGCACTGTTATGAAGTCAACGGCCCTTTGTGTGCTGCTCTATCCCTATTTGTTATTAATAGCAGGGTTTTCACCCCAAATCCGAGAAATGCGTGTTTGAATTCTAAGACACCTTGCGTTTTTAAGGTGGTAGTAATTGCAGGCTCCTGCAGATGGCATTGCACAAGGATGATGGGGCTATAAATACCTGCGGGGTGTGAGTGACGGGATCCATAGATTGGGAAGAGGTCGTACAGTGCAGTGAATGTCTCGTTCGATGTATGGAAAATTGCTCCAAAGCAGATGCTAATGATTGGCTAAAAGGAGTGTGAAGAACGTAGGTTACACGCTACATATTACGTGTCATGTGATGTAAGCAAGGACAGGCCTTATCGCTGCACCTGACTGACCCAACAGCCACGCTTGCGGACATTCAGCAGGCAGTGGTGCCCTTCATGAGACTGCACGATGCAGGACTACATGCACACAGACCGTTACGACAACTGTCCTTAACACCACGTCACCGTCACCAAAGGTGTCATTCCAGACTGTCATGGAGTGACTCAGAATGGCAGCAGGTCATCTTCAGTGACAAGTCCCACTTTTGTCTTGGTGGAGACGACCAACGAATCCATGTGTGGAGGCACCGTGGTCAGCACCAAGATGAACGGTGTGTTGTCACACACGTCCAGAAGGCCTGCTGTCACTCCACCTCCACCCCTACCGCACCATCTGCAGGAACTGTGTGAGAATATTCAAGCTGCATGGGATGGATTATCGCAGGACACCATTAGGAACCTCTACAACTCCGTCTGCATGTTACATTAGCAAACATGACGGCACAATACCATACTGAGAGACACTACTTCTGTATGTGTAGCTCAATAAATATTGATCATATCAGTCTAAATTGATCATCATTTATTGATCCTGGTAACCGTTAAAAGCAACACAAAATGTCTGTAATTGTTCGGTTGTGACAGTGGAAACTGGAACCCTGGACTCACCAGCAACTCCATGCCATTTAAGAGGTTAAACTGAAGACTGACTTGTCTTAGTGTAGCCAGGTCCAGATCTTCTCAAGCCCTACACAGTACACACACACACACTCGCACACAAACACTCTTGGGGCATTAGCAGCTGTCTGGTGTCAGCCACCCCACTATAATTAACGGTATCGCTGAGATGTTTGGGCTGTAATTACATCTTTGATGCTCTTTGTCTTTAATCTCCTGACACACTCAGTGGGGAATGTGAAGATAGTATCAGTGTCTCCCTGTCTAATGCAGTCCATTAGCAGCCTTGAGACATCATGCAGTGGAGCTCATAAACAAAAGCACCGGGCTTCTGGGAACCTAAGAGAGAGAGAGAGAGTGCATGGAAGACGTTATGAAGTTGTTGTAATTGCGGAATGGTGCACTCCCTTTCAAAACAAAGATTTGTCTCACCGTATCAGCGTAAGAGAGCTTTCAAAGTTTTTGTCCAGATAAGAGCCTTTTTGATATTCTATAAAAAAATCGTTCTCTGCGAAACTTAACAACTTCAAAGGAAGTACCTAGGGCCAAAAGCGTACTGAATAAAAGATGGAAGAAAACACAGCTTGTCTTTAACAACAGTTCAGCTGCACATGATTGATCATTCGCGCGCATGCCCGGTGCGTGCGTCTAGCGGGTCCTGCGTGATCCTGTTGTAGCGCTAATGGAAATAGACCTCGTTATGTTTGTTAAAGTAAATGAAAGGCTGCACTGAGCAGGTTGCTGCTCGTCTCCTGATTGATTGGGCTCCGGAACAACGCCACGGGCTACAGATGCTTGAATTTTAATTGCTATTATCTAATGAGGACTTCATCTTTCCCTTCTACCCTCAAACTGTCCTGTGTCTGCCACAACAAGTCGCAAGGCGCTTGACAGAACGTGAACCGAGCTCCCACGCAAAGCATCTATATTTCACCTTCTTGGTGCTGAAAGGACAAGTATGTCTTGCAAATGAAACCTCATAATGAGGAAGAGACGGTAGCGTAAAAGCAGCACATCATACGCCACTGTTTAACTACTATAGAGTGATACCAAAAGGCCAGACAACCAGGGGCACGGCTTTGCAAAAGCACTGCAGCTCAAAGCCGGTTATAAAATCATGGAAATATTGATACATCAACAGGTAATCATATTGTAAGCCTTGTGACTTTTAATTCTTTACATAATTTGACACCGCCAGCTGCCCTTTGCTCTGGACCAGCGCAATACACATTAACATCCTTCCGATATGTTGGTGATGCTGTGATGCTGAACTGTAGAACCACAAAGTGCACCTAAATGGTACCTAGATTACTTTGATGCAGTACATTAAGGTATGAAATGCATGCCACTGTCACATTTCCGGGTTACCCCTCTGCCTCTGATCTCCTGAACTCCAAATCTGTTAAGTGAAAAGCGTGTTGATGGACAAACACATTGTGACGAGTGCTGAGCTAAAATCAAGGCGAGGTTCATTTAACAGGTTTGTAATCGAACACAGCAGCAACAAGAGCAAGGTGGACATAACAGAAGGACAAGACAGAGTCAGAGTCAAGAAACAAGCGGACGTCAAAACCAGGCAAACAATCAGAACAGCAAAAGTACCAAAAGGGCAAAGACAAAAGAGCAAACCAGAGAATCAGAATAAAGTCTCGAACCGCTCGGTACGCACAGAGGGGCAATACTTCACAATGAGCAGTGTGAGAGAGGAGTATATATACAAACAGCCAAAATTAACAGGTGTGTGTTCAATACTCGGGTGACTCAGATCTAGAAAACGGAACAGGATTGGGAGATGGTGGACTTGTGACAGTCATTGGGTGGTGTGTTATGGGAAATGGAGTCCGGGAGATCAGGGGTGAGAAGAGAGCCAGCAGGCGTGACAAAAAGGAATGGTAAGATTACGAAGTCCCAACCTTTTTGGAAAGCGTTGCAGGACCGAAACGCAGGAATGGATGTATATTAACCAAAGGAAATGAAGCTGACCAAACAAAATATTAAATATCTTGGGTTCTGCAAAGAAATAAAAGTCATAGTACATGTAAAAAAGACTGCTTCTGCATTTTCCATACTGTCCCAACTCCCAAAGTCTACCTCTTGCATGCCTAACTAATAGAAGACATAGTATGTTTGCATCAGGCTCCAAGTTCCACAGAGAAAGGAAAAAAAACTCATTTGATCATTTTCCGTTTGATGTTTCAACACTCCTTTGTTTCTGACTCAGCTGCAGAGTTTAAATACAGCAGACATGGTGGTTGTACAATGACAGAAATTGTAATAATTGTTTTATAAGTGTTTTTATTTCCAAGAAGTCATTAGACCTACAGTGCTCTAGGGTTCCTGTATGGTGGAAAGAGACCACCCCAGAACCACCACTCAGCAGGTATTACGTGTGTGGTGGACTTTTCTCAGCACAGCTATCAGCCTGACAGGGTCATTGTGTGTGTTGCTACTATGAGTGTGTCAGGCACAGCTGCATTCTTGCGTTGTTAAACAGCTCAGTCTCACTGTTGGGTTGAAAATAGACCACCAAATCAAAGACGTCAATTCTCTTATTACACACGGTTCAAGAAAGCACACCTGAAGGGCATAATATGAGCTACCAGTGCAATAAGATCACCTGCACATACCCCTTCATAAGGTGTATAGAAATCAGTTGAACAATCCTATAATCTTACAACAGACCACATAATGACAAATAATAACTAGGGCTGCCCTCTAGAAGTCGACGAGTTGAATCGTCAGTCGGAGACCCTTTAAGTCGACTGACAACAGTGACGAGTTTTTTTTTTTCTCGTAAAACAGACAAAAGCTTATAAAAATGCACAAGAACTTTAAGAATGTAAAAAGACATTTTATTAATTATTAAAAGGGAAATAATAAATATATATTTAAGTTCTAACTGGGCTATGACGCGACAACATGCGCTGGCGGTTCGCCGTTGAAGGAAGCTAAAGCTGTGAAGCTGAGAAACACGGGTGGAACGATGTCTCAGAAAAAGTCTGGAGGAGCTTTTGAAGAAGAGAATCCGAACAAATTAAAGGTAATTCTGCTCGTCATTTAGTCAGACATCGAACACTGGTTCAAACCAGTGAGCTGACTTTCGTTTTAGACATAATGGCTGTTTGCGGTGAAGGAAAAACGGACCGAAGACGTTTGTTTTATTATAATTCCATTATTTTAGAACCTAAATTACAGATATTTTTATTTATTAAGTACAGTCACTAATTATTTCAGTGCGGGTGATATAATAATTAAACGGTTTCAGGTCTACCGTTCTCCTTTTCATCTAAAAATAATTTAAATATTGACTAATTTGGTTTTATTTAGGAGTTATTTAGGAGACGAAGGGTCATCCTACTGAAGAAGCTGTTAAAAGTGAAATAAAAAAGACTACAGGCTATAAGTGCTAATTTTTTTAGCATAAATACGTGCTCGCTGCCGGACGCTATATTCTGTAATTAAATCAGGCTCCAGATCGTTCATCATACGCCACGTCTCTTTTAGTTCAAAAATATGTTCCTGTGACTCTGCTGACTTTCTAAATGAGGACATCAGATCTGAAACGTATGCAGATTGATTTACTGATTACTAGATAATGTATATGGAGAAAACACATGAACGAATAGTCGAATCGTCGGCCAGGACAGGCGAATCCGATTCAACTGACAAAATTCTGAGTCGGGTACAGCCCTAATATATATATATTGCCTACATTATTAGAGATACGCTATATGGACAAATGTATCCACACGTTACACATACAGGAGCTGTTATAACATTCTATTCTAAATCCAAAGGCATTAATATGGAGTTGGTCCTCCCTTTGCAGCTATAACAGCTTCCACTCGTCTGGGATGGCTTTCTACAAGAATTTGTAGTTTCTCCTGTGGGAATTTTTGCCCATTCATCCAGAAGAGCATTTGTGAGGTCAGACATTGATGTTGGACGAGAGGGCTTGGCCTGCAATCTCTGTACTAGTTCATCCCAGAGGTGCTGGATGGGGTTAAGGTCAGGGCTCTGTGCATGCCAGTCAAGTTCTTCTACACCAAACTTAACCAACCATGCCTTTATGGACCTTGCTGTGTGCGTAGGCCACAGTCGTGCTGGAACAGAAAAAGACCTTTCCCAAACTATTCCCACAAAGTTGGAGGCATACAATTATAAAAATGTCTTGGTCTGCTGTTGCATTAGAACTTCCCTTTATTGGAACTAAGGGGCTCTAGAGCAACCACTGAAACACAGACCCATAGCATTACGCCTCCTCAGTCAGCACAATGCAGTTAGGCAGGTAACGTTCTCCTGGCATTCACCAAACTCAGTCTCATCCATCAGACTGCCAGATAGAGAAGCATGATTCCTCACTCCACAGAACCTGTTTCCACTGCTCCAGCCTCCAGCGGCGGCATGCTTTACGCCACTCCATGCAACACTTGATATTGTGCTTGGTAATGTAAGGCTTCCATGCCAAGAAGCTCCCAGCACACAGTTTTTGTGCTGATGTTAATGCCGGAAGATGTTTGGAACTTTGCAGTTGAGTCAGCAGAACACTGGTGACTGTTATGCACCATGCACCCCAGCACTCAGCGACCCTGCTGTTACATGGTCTGACCCTCGTGGCTGAGTTGCTGTGGTTTTTAAACTCTTCCACTTCATTAATACCCCTCACATTTGATCCTGGAATATCTAGGAGGGAAGACATTTCACACTTACCACGTATGCACTTTTTGCAATAGTGGCATCCTATGAGAGGAGGACGCTGGCCTACATATTGCATGCCAGAAAGAGAGAGGTCAGAGAGGACAGAGGTCTCCTTAAAAGGTTAAAAGTTTTCATGTTAAGAATGTATAAATAAAGTGCTCTGGTTAACGTGTGCTGGGTATTTGTGTTTGTGTGTTTGCTTTTGAGCTGCTGGCCAGGTTTCCCAGTCAGTGTACCTGGCCACTCTGAGCCACGCACCTGCCTTTTTCCACCTTAACAATGTACGCTGTGAAAGCTCTCTTCTCTCTTCTGATGCCAGCGTTTGTGTGGCTTCATGCCCCTGTAAGCTATGAGATACAGAATGACCTTTTTTTTCCCAACCCAAACATATGAACACAGCAATAGTTGCTTCCCATTTCCAATCACACAATGACACATTCCCAGTCACACAATGCTAGCATGCCTGGAGGGTGAAGGTTACCGTGTGTTTCCTCCAGCACATGTGAAGCACCAAAACATAACTAAATTGCCACTAATGCAGCATCACTTGACAGATCAACACGCTTGGAGGAGAACACTAACAATTCCCTTATGTGAGGTTATTGACACCTAGATTGGCTAACATCATGCTGAGTGATAGCAGGAGAAGGATGGCCATCCAATTATGCACTGTTAGACTCCCGATTAAGGGTGGCTGTCCTGGTGAAAGAAATAATAGAATCCATTAAAATGATCCTATTGGTTCCTGAGAGTGTCGCTTAGTGTGTTTTCCTGATGGGCTTATATCAGTGTGTATTGGACTCTAATGGTTTAAACGGTGTTCTGGAGCTGATTCATAATGCAATTGATGGTTTCCTAATGGGATCTAAAGGTGTCCTACAGAAAACTAGTGGTCTCTAATGGTTGTGACTAGTGGCTCTAATCTTCTGACAATAGAGTCAAGATTTGTGTGACTCTGGAGCCCACAAAACAAACCATCTCTGGCAACCCTTCAAAAACCTTTCCCTTACAACTAGGGATGGGCAATTCCACTGAATTTCCAATCGATCCGATACCAAGTAATACCGAGGCTAATATCTCGATACCAATACCCATACCCATACTTTAAAGTATGTGATTCTCAAAATACAAAATTGTAACAGAAAGTCTGACATGTAATTATTATTAATTATTATTGTGACTATTAAATAAACATTTAGAAATTCAAGTTCTCTCTGTCAGCAGTACTTTAGCTAATAATGAATATACAATAAATAATCAGAAAGAGACGAAGGTGCACCGTGAGCATGAACAAATGCTTGTTTACTCGTCGTTTGCCAGCGTTACAACAATCCTCGAGAGAGAACAACACATCCCAGTGTTCAGTGCATTATCACAACTATGGTATAGTTCAAACAGAAAGGTCAAAAGGTCAATGCTTATAAAATACATTGCACGCTTTCCTTCTTTTTTAATAACAAATCACATAATAAAGTCATAAAGTCATTCAGTGTTCAATAATGCTAAAATCATGTGTTCACTTAAACTAGTATTTATTATCAACTGAAAATTCTGTAAGTAAATGTGTATTGATTAGGTTGACATTTAAAAAGTTGTATTTTGAATAGTTACAGAGGAAGAAGGTGGAAAAAAGTAGTTCCTGTACTACACCATCACTTACAGCACATTTAGTTTGAGGGATATAATACATATCCATCCTGCTAAATAAATAAACAAATAACATTGGGTAATAAGCAGTAAACAATTAATAAACAAATATTATTTAGAAAAGGCATATTGCCCAGTCCAGTCTGCGTATACAAGTGTGCACTGTGTTACTGAGACTGCTTGCACCCAAACTATGGTGCTTGTTGTTTCTGAAATATAATACAAGGTTATTAAGAATCTGCAGAGCTCAACCCACCAGTCTTGCTGTTGCCGTCCAAAATAACTCACTTAACTGGTTTTAATTGAGTCCCAAAGGGCCTCTTCTTGTCTGTGAAGTGCTGCTTTGGAAGGCAGAGCGGGGGAGAATTTAGAGGGGGGTATGAGGGTGGGGGTGATGGTGGTGGTGGTGGTGTTGGGGAAAGTTGGGAGGGGGGGTGCCGGCGCACGAGATCAGTCAAAAAAAGCCATTTTTTTAGTTTTGCCTTGTCTTCTAACAAACTGGCCATCAAAGCAATGTTTGGATAAGTGAGAGTTCAGCTGGAATGCCTGAGCAGTCTGAAGAGAGAGAGAGAGAAAGTTGCGGGTGCATTAGCCTTCACCAGCAAGTCAAATTACTGCACATAAGCACTGCACTTATGTTCAATGCCTTTTGAATGCTGCTAAGTGATTTAGTCACGTGTGTAGATGCATATGAATGTGCTTTAAGGTTCGAGACTTTGTAAAAGCTTTTTGCACAGTCTGGTTTAAGGCAAGGTCAAAGTGCATATGAAAAACATAGGATGCCTTGAACATTTGATGTTCTCTTATTTATTTATTTTTCTTTAATTTCAGTCACTTTTCACAGCTTTCTTCAAATGCTAAATGACATGAGGAATAATAACACATGAGGAAGATACAATATAACCAAGCATTCATCACCTTATATATATATATATCATGGGTTATATTGTGTATTTATTGTTTCTAGGAGGATGCAGTAATATACAGTACTGGGTGAAACCTATAGGCATCTGAGAGAAAGATATGTAAAGCTATGTAGCTGGACATGACCAGTGTCACCTACTAGTTAGGTCTCACCCTGTCACATGATGCCACAAGGCTGGGAGGGTGTAGACGAGCATATGTGGCACCACATCTAACCAATTTTGTTATGTCATCCAACATACTTCTGTGATGGGTAGCATAGCCCAGAGTGATTTGAAGGGGAAAGAGGGAGGGCCATTCTCTCCCCCAGAGAGTGAGGCCAGTTATGCTCCTGCAGTTGAACTTGGTAGGGTCAGCCTACTGTATTTAAAGCTGTATAGTGTTACCCATTCATTACATACTACAATGGGCATGAGAAAGCTCAGTGTTAACGAGCATAACGGTGGTGAGTAACATAGTAAGTAAATCGCTGTACATTTGTCTGTGTTTTGCCTAATTAGCTGTATAAATAGCCTGCCTCTCCTTTAGCTGGGGTTTTGTAGAGACAGCATTTGTATGTTTAATGCATGTTTTGTCAGAGGACTGAGATGAAAGAGAGAAATAGTCCCAAGCAGAGAGAAAAAGAGAGAAAGAGAGAAAAGTACATGAATTACAGTTCCCTGGACAAAAAAAAAAGAGTCACCTTGCGTATTTAAGGTGGTAGTAACGTCTGGCTCCTGCTGGTGGCGCTGTACAAGGATGATGGGGCTATAAATACCTGCGGGGTGTGAGTGACATGATCCATAGATTGGGAAGTGCTACAGTGCAGTGAAATGTCTCGTTCCGTGTGTGGTAAATAGCTCCAAAGCAGATGTTAATGATTGGCTAAAAGGAGTGACTGCATTTGAGCGTGCCAAAGACCATAGTGTAAAGGAAGTAGCTGAATCTGTAGGTGTATGGAAGCGTACGGTCATACGGGTCTACCAGCAGTGGCTAAAATCCCAGTCTACAGGGAATTCTCCTTAGAAGTGTACCAGGGAAGGCATCCACCAAATCTGGACCAACTGACCAATTCTATAAACCAAGAGTGGCTGAACATTGGTGTGGCCTACACCCAGAAACTTGTCCAGTTAAAAAGATTAATTACATGTATAAACCCAAACAGGGTAACTGAAGTGAAATCAGTTTATGGAAGAATGGAGGGATGGGAAATAAACAAATGAAAGGAAAAAGTGAACAACAATTGTGGATGGGTAAAATGAGCTATCATGCAATCTATGGTCTGTTTCCACAGTGTTGCTAGTTGCTAGTATTACTTAGCTATGTTTGTTTTTCCAGCATCATGGTCTAATTTATTTAGTTTCTGGTTTAAGTTTAGCCACCATGTGCAATAGTTATTATAGTCTATGTATACTAATTATAGTTAATCCCTTTATTAATCTGTCTGAGTGTGTTACGATCTCTTGTTCAGACTATGATTACTGGAAATCAGTGGTGGACGAAGTGCACAAACCATGTAGTTGAGTTAAAGTAGAGATACCCAAGGTAAAATATTACTCCAGTGTCAGTAGAAGTTCCTCCCTTTAGACCTCCACTGGAGTAACAGTACTAAAGTATTTTCCTTCAAATGTACTTAAGTATGGAGAGTAACAGGAGCATGATTTATTATGGCTCTAATGTCCTATTATCATTTCTGGAACAAGACTCTTAATCAGCTCAGTGTAGGTGAAGAGACTCGGTGTCTCTCAGTCCACCAGTCTTTAATAGAAGCTCATTCATCAGTCTCACACTTATGTCTATTCAAATAGCACAGAACACTGAACGAGAACAGGTTCCATTAGCTAGAACCAAGTGGCTATAAAATAACTAAATAAACAGGCAAAGTTTTGGTTTAAGATTTATTTGCAACTTAGTTACAAGTTTAAGTTGAATACAAACTTGCTTTAAACAGAGATTTGTTGGTCTATTTAGCCACAAAGTCAGGAAGAATCTGTTTGATCTGTTTACTGATGCTTTGATGTGTGTTTGTCAGGCAGTGTTTGCATTAACCCCATCCTGCTTTACCTATAGTACCTTCCTCCAGGTGCTCCTTGATGTAGTCCAGGCCTGAAATGGACATTTCCATGGATGCTAAGAATCCATGAATAAGCTTGTTTCATTTTGACGTATTATGTTTTTATATGCAGATAAACCGAAAGGAACAACAAATTTCCCATAATGCAGTGGAGTAAACAGTAAGATATTAGACTTTGAAATATAGTGGAGCTTTAACTTTATTAAAAAGACCCCCAGAATGGAAACACTTCAGTAAAATACAGACACACGAAAAAACTACTTAAGTACAGTAACTAATTACATTTACTTTGTTACTGTCCACCACTGCTGGAAATGCTCTGATATACCCAGTTTGTCATAACTCTTTTAAATAAAGAACTTTCAAAGTGTCAAAAAACTAGAGCATTGAATTGCTGTACCATTTTGTAGTACTGAGAAAGCATCGAACATTATACATACACATTATAATCATACATGTTATAATCATTTATACATGCACATGTGTGGGGCTGTTTGATTATGACTGATGGTGAAAGCCATTAACAGTTAGCGCTTAGCCGTGGGACTCGTGCAACAACGTCAGATAAGGAAAGGTGCTTCAGTTATCACATCCAGGGCCTTCACTCACATACTCCCCGGCACAGAGCCTCGCAGTCGGAGAGAACGCTGCCTCTGTCACTCTTTTCTGCCCTCCCTCTGCGCCTGCGCTCACAAAAGCGCTAATCTCCCATCAAGGCTCCGTGCCAGGATTTTGTCTTTAATCAATTATTGATGTAAGAAATAAAGCTCTTTTTGGAAGGTGCTTTGTACTTTAACAGATTAACAGATTGGCCTGTCTGATGGGGCTTGTGTTTGCAGTCAGGCTGAAAATTGAACTTTTTAAGGAGGAGAGAGGGATGTTGTCGGGCTTTGGAGGAGGGAGCTTGGTGTAGAACAATGAACTACCTCCTCACCAGAGAGTTACACACAGAAGACAACACAGGATCCCCCAGCCCCACCCCATCTTTCTCTCTCACGGTCTCATGCTGTTGCTCTTTTTTCTTGCTGGTTTGCTTCCTTTCTTTATTTCCATTCTCTGTCTCTTGCTAATTCTTCCTCCCCGTGTTACTTCCTCATATACTAGTGTGCACTTTCAAGCCAGTACATGCAAGACTCATACACGTGCACACAGGAGCTGCTGTCCTGTAAGACTCCTGTAATGAGTTCATGCAGGAGTGTCCACGTGTGGAGTTCATTTCTCTGAGCTCGATTAGCCAGCTGAAATCCTTTTATCTTCNCACGTGTGGAGTTCATTTCTCTGAGCTCGATTAGCCAGCTGAAATCCTTTTATCTTCTTTCATAATATATGTCGTTCTCTCTTGTCAGAGCTAAGCGTGTATGTTTGTGTTAAGGCTGAACAATAGCTAAGTGTGTATGTATGTGTTAAGGCTGCACAATAGCTAAGTGTGTATGTGTGTGTTAAGGCTGCACAATAGCTATGTGTGAATGTAAGTGTGTATGTATGTGTTAAGGCTACACAATATGGCTGCACAATATTTAAATCTGCATGTATGTGTTAAGGCTGCACAATAGCTAAGTGTGTATGTAAGTGTGTATGTGTGTGTTAAGGCTGCACAATAGCTAAGCGTGTATGTGGGTGTTAAGGCTGCACAATAGCTAAGTGTGTATGTAAGTGTGTATGTGTGTGTTAAGGCTGCACAATAGCTAAGCGTGTATGTGTGTGTTAAGGCTGCACAATAGCTAAGCGTGTATGTAAGTGTGTATGTGTGTGTTAAGGCTGCACAATAGCTAAGCGTGTATGTGTGTGTTAAGGCTGCACAATAGCTAAGCGTGTATGTGGTTGTTAAGGCTGCACAATAGCTAAGTGTGTATGTGTGTGTGTGTTAAGGCTGCACAATAGCTAAGTGTGTATGTGTGTGTTAAGGCTGCCCAATAGCTAAGTGTGTATGTGTGTGTGTGTTAAGGCTACCCAATAGCTAAGTGTGTATGTGTGTGTGTGTGTGTGTGTGTTAAGGCTGCACAATAGCTAAGTGTGTACATGTGTGTTAAGGCTGCCCAATAGCTAAGTGTGTATGTATGTGTGTGTTAAGGCTGCACAATAGCTAAGTGTGTATGTATGTGTGTGTTAAGGCTGCACAATAGCTAAGTGTGTATGTGTGTGTGTGTTAAGGCTGCACAATAGCTAAGTGTGTATGTGTGTGTGTGTGTTAAGGCTGCACAATAGCTAAGTGTGTATGTGTGTGTGTGTGTGTGTGTGTGTGTGTGTGTGTTAAGGCTGCCCAATAGCTAAGTGTATATGTGTGTGTGTGTTAAGGCTGCACAATATCTAAGTGTGTATGCGTGTGTGTGTGTGTGTGTGTGTTAAGGCTGCCCAATAGCTAAGTGTGTACGTGTGTGTTATAGCTGCGTAATTTGAAGAGAATACTAACGTTATGATTAAATTGCTGTATATTGCAATACAAGTTCTAATACACGATAAACACGTTGGTGAATTATTAATTAATTATTAACGCAGACCGTTGCGATGACTGCACCCAGTGACACACCATGACAACGTCACCAAAGACTGCAACAGTGTCATGCCACACTGTCATGGAGCACCTTTCATACCGTTGGCAGCTCAAAGTGCTTTACAGACAATTGACATCAGTAATGGGAAGGAATACTACTACTGCTACATACACATATATGTATATATACACATTCACATATAAATACACATAAACACATGCAAATACACACAAACACACATACCAATACACACACACACACACAAACACACACACACACACACACACACTTAAATACCATGTTAATGTAGTTTTAACTAGATGCTGAGTTAAAGAGATACGTTTTTAAATGTTTCTTAAACGTGAGCTCTGAGCTCGACTGTCTAATAGAAGCTGGAATTGAGCTCCACAGTTTAGAAGCATACTATCTGAACGAGTCTCTCCATACTTTCTGTATTTTTCAAGGTATTTGCAGAAGGCCAGCATCTGTAGATCTAAGATCACGAGGTGGAACATAAACAAACACATGTATCAGGCATGACAAAGAAGCCTGTTTAATTCCAAGGATAGCTGGAGCAGTGTTTAAATCATGGGAGAGCCAGGGAGAGCTTGGTTTTCAGGATATCTATACTCTTGCAAGGGTTTGTGTGATCAAATGCAACTCCATAGCATCCATGTGTTCACGCTCATCTCTTCTCCTGTAAGCACATGTAGTCTAGTGTGTATGTGTGTGTTCGCCAGGCAGTATGTGCTACAGTGTATCTAACGACTGGTTTTATGTAATATGGTTATGGGCCACCCTGCATTGTAGTCTGTTGTATTGTATTATATTGTTTGGTCTCTAAACGGATCTGTTGACCTTAACGTGATTACTGTGTTTGGTTAAATTGCCTGTTTAGAGAGGACTTTTGTGAAGTGTGAGGTGGACAATAGAGGTCTGTGCGAAGCGGGTTTATCTGCAGGTCCTGCCCGATCTGTTAAATACCTTGCAGGCGGGATTCAATTTGAAGCACCTCAGTCCTTGCAGGGAAGGTTGGGGACTCATGGGGTTGGGTATTATGGCTGTCTGGCCACAGGTGGGTGGGGCAGGCTTGGAAAATTATTGGTCCAACTTCCAGCTGTTGTGTCACAGTACGATCTGCATTTTTTGTCTCTAACTGAATTTCAGCTGACTTGTAGACATCTTGTAGAGTGATTAGCTGATAATATAATACTGACATCGAGAAATAATCTTAGTATTGAAACCAAGCTGCTCCTTTTTTTTCATTTGTGTTTTGTTTGTTTGTTTTTTTTATCAGGTTTGTCGACAGCGACGTCAAGTTATGTAGGGGGCGTCCGTGGCATTTGCATAGTCCTACACCAGAAGAGCGGATTACAGCAAACACAGGCAGGAGTGGATAAGGACCACATGCATAGCCCAAAGAAGTGGGTGCGGGTGGGCATGGCGTATTGTTGAAGCAGGCAGTTTTGTATTGTTGAAAATGGTTCTAGGTTTTGTGGACAGGTGTGGGCAAGAATCCCTTTTCAGATTTTGTGAGTTGCAGGTGAATATGATTGGTTGTGGTGGTTGAATCAGGCAGACAGACGCATTAATAACACTGTGTTACAAATTTGTATTTTTGGGTACTATGTGTGTTTTCTTAATCCCTCAGACCCAAAATGTCTGGAAAGTGACTATTGATCCCCATAAACTTTGCTCCTGTGGTGAGAACAATAATGTTTGGAAAAGTTCTCTATTCTCCAGAACATGTGTAATACATTCAGTGCTGAGTAGACTTCAAGTAGCTTCTGGAAGTGTGAGAACTCTCAAAACCTTTCTAGAACTGTCTGGGACTGTCCAGTAGTACACATAGCAGGATAAATACGGGTGCATTAAAACGACCATTTCAGTTTATGTTCCAGCTGAGTAAGTGGAGAGTGGGCACAAAGCGACATATATTTCTGACGGTATCAAGAGGCCGCTGCATCCAGCAGACGCGTTTTGCTAGTCTGAGTCACTCCATGACAGTCTGGCATGACACCATTGCAGTCTTTGGCGACACTGATGTGGTATTAAGGGCAGTTGTTGTGACGGTCTGTGTGCATGTAGTCCTGCATTGTGCAAGCATCTGCCAATGGTGCTGGCACTAACAGGATGACTCATGGAGGACATCACTGCTCGCTGAACGTTTGTAATCATGGCTGTTGGGTCAGTCAGGTACAGCGATAAGGCCTGTCCTTGCTTACGTCACATGCGCGGCCGAGTGTGAAACTTGAATCGTAAGCATGTCTCACAATGTCAAACCTACCCACCAAGTTTCATTCCTGTTGGTCAATTCCTTCTGGGTGCAGCTATTTGTGCAGCTGTTCTTTTGCTGGTAAGTGTTTTTTTGCACTCGTTTTCTGAGGGGAAAGCCAGAGATTCTATATAAGGCCATGAAATTGTTGAAAGGATGTTTTGCAGACATGCGTGATTCCGCTAATTAAATTCCAGTCTTCTATAGAAGTAGAAAAGTCCTTAATGAAATCAGTTGTTGCTGTGGTTGGCATGAATACTTCTTTCATTAGGTGCTAAAGCTTTAGAGTATGTCTCTGTCATATTGCCCTTGGGAACTACATGTAAGATTAATAGAGTAATTAGGCTTTTGCTTCATTTGTTTTTCATTTTGTTGATTATACAAACAGAAGCTCTTGTGAGTCATTATTTAGATATAGCTCGCGTGTTCACGGTTTTTCTTTTGATATGCTGTTTCCTACATCTTGACCTGTCTGGCATGAAAGTTAAGACTACTAAAGAGCCTGAATATAGATACAACTAAAAGAGCTGAGTTTTATTTTCATGTTTTAAACAGATCCATGAAGATCTTTTCATGATTGACTGAATATGGTAGGTCACTCTATTCACTTTTACAGACTTATTGTTTTTGTGCTAACATTTATTAGCATTTACATCAAAACAGAATAAACAGGCAGACAGATTGTAGACGTAGCATGGTTCAAGTAAAAACTAAAGATTCTCCCAATTACTAAACTTTCTTTGCATGAATGTATTAACCATAGCTGTAAAGTATTCCATTAGAACTATATTCCAAAAGCTACATATCCAGAACTTTATAGTTGGAAGCTGTGAGGGAATCTAAAGCTGTAAAACAGTTTTTTAGCAGCTGTAAAACCTGTCGTTAGCATCTTTCGTTGAATCATGGAAAGCCGACAAGTAGAGTCAAAATTTCACAGACATAAATGAGGTGACAATGAAATACTGACATCAAGTAATTTGGATAATATGGTTACCGTGGAGATCCATACATCTGCTACTGTAGAACATTCCCAGAACACATGCAGGAATGTACCAGGTGCAGAATTACACATATTGCATGTGTGACTAGAGATGTGTTGTATTTGATATGCCCTGTAAGGTGTAGCACAGTATGCTCTGTGAAAGCTGTGTCTTACTCGGTGTCTTACTGTCTCATTATCTCAGGGCCCTTATTTTATTTTATCGTATGTCTTGCGTTCGTCTATTTTATGTTTACTGTTTAATACGTTCAATACACTCTTGTTCTTGTTTTAGTTGTAATCTATTTATTGTTAAATGTATATGTGCTGCAACTTGGGTCGGAGAGTAACGCAGTTTCAATCCTCTGTATGTCTTGTACATAATGTGGTATTGACAATAAAACTACTTGACTTGAATTATTTCATAGTGGATAAACTGATGAGCCAGATTTTTAGAGACTTGATTCAAAGTAGACCATATAGTATTCCAGTCAAGAGTAGTGGCAGCAGAGGAAAGCTGTCATTCCCAAATTTGTTTAGTTAGTAATTCTGGATCTTATTTCAACCTTTTTTCTGCTGTGGTCTGGCATTTTCTGAAACGTTTATGCATATGGACATTAACAATGAAAATGTTTGTGAATCATAAGATACGATGGACAGAAAAACCTTGGATTTTTGCTCAGCACTTTACGTCTGTTAGCATCATTATGTCAGTAAATAAACATAAAGAGTATCAAAGAGCACAGTGGCATGTAAGGCCATGGCCAAGTCAGGAAGTTAAATGCATACATACGTGGCACTGATGAATCTTGTCACGTCCTGTCTCGTCTTGCCCCCGTTTGTCTCCGTTTTCTCTGGTTTTCCGTTTCAGTCTCTTTTTCTCCTGTCACTTCCACGTGTCTTTTGTTCTCCTGTGCCATGTGCCACTGTTTGGTTTGGTTGTTTGCCTCCTCCTGTCTCCGCCCTCTTGTCTTGTCCCTCACCTGTCCCTAGTCTGTAGCTCCACCCCTTCCCAGGTGTTCCTTGTTAGTCCTTGATCATTTATACTCCCTGTTGTTCCTGAAGTATCTGGGCCTCTACATACGGTTTTACACTCTATGCAAATGTTTAGGTATGAGGTATCTGGAGTTTCACATATTCTCCTTAATATGAATATGGTACATGTTTAAGAAGAGGCCCCTCTCTTCTTCTCTCTCTGAGCTCCAAGCAGATGAGATCATTTCCACAGAGGGCCAGACGTTTCTATATGTTGTACAAAAACACCCAGCCTATATAACAGAGTGTTTTTGGCAGACAGACCTCTCCCAGGCAACCCAGGGTGCTCGGTTGGACGCTGGTCTCATACTGTAATAAACCTTTTTAAGACAGTGTCAGCGGAGACTTTTGTCATCTTCACCATCTTCACATCATCCCTTTTTAAATAAACAACATTCCCTTTGTTCATGTCAGATGTTCTTATATCCCTGTTCCCAGTGCTTAGTAGTGTCTTGTTTCTTATTTTACTAGTGTCATTGGTTTCTTTGGTTTTATTCTGATTTGATAACATTAAAGACTTGCACTTGCATCCTGTCTCCTCATCTTGTCCGCGCTACAAATCTACTCTCCCTCACTGCTAAACATGAGGATAATCAAAAATGCATAATGTCTGTAGTTTGGATGCTAACGGCGGACGCTTGTCAGGTGTGGCGCATGTGCTGCGTTGTGGCTCATAATTACTATTTAAGGACTGTGATGAATGCACGTTGTATTAAATTGAGCTTTTTCCAATCTAATTTTTATCCACCACGTTTGTAGCAAACATTTAGTACAAGCCACACACGCACCCTGTGTGAAATACACTCAGCATCAAAAGAATAGTTGCCCAAATAGCTGCACCCAGCAGGAATCAACCAACAGGAATGAAACTTGGTGGGTAGGTTTGACATTGTGAGACCTGCTAATGATTCAGGTTTCACGCTCGGCTGCGCATATGATATAAGCAAGGACGGACCTTATCTCTGTACCTGACTGACCCAACAGCCACGATTGCGGACATTCAGTGAGCAGTGATGTCCTCCATGATTCATGCTGTTAGTGCAGCACCATTAGCAGACGGCTGCACCGACGCAGGACTACATGCGCGCAGACCGTTACAACGACTGTCCTTAACACCACGTCACCGTCACCAAAGCTTGCTATGGTGTCGTGCCAGACTGTCATGGAGTGACTCAGAATGGCAGTGGGTCATCTTCAGTGACGAGTCCTGCTTTTGTCTTGGTGGAGACGACCAACGTGTGTGGAGGCACCGTGGCTAGCACCAAGATGAACAGTTTGTTGTCACACATCCAGAAGGCCTGGTGTCACTCCATCTCCACCCCTACCGCACCATCTGCAGGAACTGTGTGAGGATATTCAAGCTGAATGGGAGGGTTTATTGACAGCCCGACGCCTTACTGAGAGACAATACTTCTGTATGCCCTGTATTCTTCTCAGAGTATTATACTAAATCTTCCTCTACCCGGGGTAGATAAAGCAGTTTTTGACCTTGACCTGACTGCTCCCAAATGCTAACACTATTGACTGGCAGCTTTGGCGAGTTTTGATCAGCCGTTGTTTATCTTAGCTTTCTGATTCAGCATGCAGTTTCGGTATACAGGCAGTGGCTGAAGGCTTCTGTATGCAGCTTCAGTATGCAGGCGTAGGCTGGAAGTTTCATTATGCAGACAATGTTCAGGAGATTCCTACGGGGAAGGATGCTGCAGGTGCATTTCAGAAGCACAAATGTCTTTTTGAACCTGAATTTAATAAGCTCATGCTCTGCACAGAGACGTCTTGTAAATTGTCCTACGTTTAGCGGCAGCACCAGCTCTTTGAGTTCGCTCTCGCAATCGCAGTTACTTTGCCTTAGCTGATGGACGTGCCATGAACAATGAATCACTGGCACCTTCACCATCTGCGTCTCCATCAACACAGCATTCAGCGTGATGCTGCTTTTGGTTTGTTGGTTTTTTCCCCCCTGTTTTAGCTTAATTGAGCTTTAAACTGCATTTGAATTCTAAATTGAAAGCATGTTGATGGCTCAATTCAGAGGAAGAGATATGAAAGTAAAGGTCACGCAGGCCCATCTTTTCCTCCTTTGAGTATATCTTTCTAATTGTTTTAGGATCTTAATTTCTGTATGTTAATGATTACTCCGAAGCAGGGTATCGCATCATAGCTGTTTCTTTGCATGGTAAGAGATAATTAAAGATAATTGGGATATTGTCTTAAAAAAAAAAAAGAAATGATTGAAAAACAGCAGGCAAATTCATAAACACTGTTAATATCCTGCTATAAAAAAATATGAGGCAATGTAAGAAGCCATTGCCAAATACAAGCTTTGTTTTTAAGGAGAAAGGGCTTCCAAAAATGGACTTCTGTCAGGGTCTGATGGAAGTGGGACACGAGCAGATTTATTAGAAAAAGGGGGAAACCAAAACACGGAAACGGAGAGACAGGCGGTCAAAAAACACGGCAAACAGAGCAGCGTAGGGAAAAGCAATAATCGGAGTGAGGGTACAGGCAGTAGAATCGGCAACCAAAAGGTCATAAAGAGAGATAAAGGCTTTGTGCGAGCTGAACACAGAAACGTTACTTCACAAAGAGAGAAACAAACAACACAGATTAAATAGGAACAATACAGGTGCTTCAATCAGTATTCAGGTGAGGCTGATCTGGGATTGGCTGCGGGCTGTGAGTGGGACGTCATGTCATCGCCAGGTGAATCCTGGGAAATGGAGTTCGCGGGGTTGTTAACGTGTGAGGGGCTGGATGAAAGTGTGACAACTTCCAAAAATGGGCTTCCAAAAAATGGTTTATGGTGCCTTAGAACCGGGAACTGTATTACACTGGTATAGTTAAATGAGGGTTCCTAGAACTTATCCTAGAACTTACGTACTGTGAAGCTCAAACACTGTTTTCTCCTCCTCCAAATACAAATCCCACATTTAGCAGATTCCAGAATCCTAAAGTGTTACATAACAGTCTTGACTTGGCATATGAGATTGGCATGTTAGCTTCATTCAGGATGTCTTTAAACACTGCCATGGTCCATGCAGTCCATGGAAAGCACATAATGCTTGTTGTCCGTGTAGTATATGATGTAAAAGGTACACAGGTGCCACTAAGGGAGTTAGAAGTGGTTGGCCTTCAGCTACTCATTTCAATTGAATCGACAGGCAAACCATGTGCAGACCATATGCTACAAACAGATGGACAAAGCAACGAACAATGAAAATGGCAGACTATGTTGGTAGAACGCTGCCATATCAGACTGTGAGGTGATGCTGCTACTTTTCATACCCTTTCCAAGGAACCGAACTGTTCACAGGCATGGTTGATGTTCATCTTTAAAGGAGGCAGGAATTGGCCTCCTATTTGCCAGCCTCTTGATCAAACAATCTGTTACTACCTTAAATGCTACAGCTTGTGCAAGCGCCAGAATGTAACTGCAGTGCCATTTAAGGTGGAATGGGAGATTAACAACCTGGCGAATTGGATGCCAACTTCAGCAAGATCCTGGAAAACTTCAAGTCAAATCAAATCATACTTTGTTTGTCACATACATGGTACAACTAACAGTGAAATGCTCTGACAACTGCCTGCTCACATGAAACAATAAGAACATAGAATAGAATAGAATAGAATAGAATAGAATAGAATAGAAAATGGAATGTAATATATACAGCTCTGGACAAATTTAAGAGACCACCTGTAAATGATCAGTTTCTCTAGTTGTACAGTTTCTGGGTTTGTGTTGGACCAAAATGAGCAGTTCTGTTTTATTCTATACACTACTGGAAACACGTCTCCCAAATTTCAGATCAAATATTGTATTTTAGATCTGTTTATTTAGAAGATCACTAATGACCCTCCAGAAGCCTGTTTTTAGAACCATGCTCGCTGTGTGTTTCACCCCAGCCACCGCCCGCCAGTCTTTCTGTAGTTCACTTGAGGTCATCTTATGGTGGTTAAGTGACATTGGAATGAGGCGGCGCTCATCACGGTCAGTAGAGAGTGGTTTTGGCCCTCTGCCAGTCTGTAGCTGTGTTGTCCTGTGTGTTTGCTGCTTGACCTTGTTCTTATGAACCAGACGCTCACTGTATCTGCCAGTAAAGCTAGAACCCAACCTTCTGTTCCTCACTAAGAACCTGCTGTACATGTGGCGATGCTGATTTAAGAAGAAACTGGAGTGCTCTCTTATTTATTTCCAGAGCTGTATATACATTAAATTTACATAAATATACGACATAGAAATATATGACAATTTAATTAACAGTAGTGTGCAGTGTGGAGGAGGACAGTGTAAAGTGCAACAGTGAATGTGCTACATAATGCTGTTCAGTTCAGCAGGAGGTATTTAATAAGTTATCAGTGGTTAAGTTCCTGCACGTGAGGTAGTGAGGTAGTCCTAGTGGCCTTAATTCAGAGCCAAATGGCCTGCGGGAAGAAGCTCCTCCGCATCCTCTCTGTGTTTGCCTTCAGGGAGCGAAAGTGCATCCCTGACGTTCTAAAATTCAACAACTTCAATCCAGAGTTGTTAGTTTGCTCTGCACCACCGAGCAGCTTCGCTCAGCGCTTAACACTGAAGAGACTGAAGAGAGGAGCACCTTTCCACGTTCCACCTTTATTAGCATCACAACCCCAACAGTAGCAGCCATGCTGTGTGACTGTATCACCGTTTGCTGTAGTTGAAGCAGATTTTTTAACATAACTGGAAAGTTTGGTTTCAGTGACTGGACTGAAATGGACATTATGATCTTTTTAACACTTGGTAACTCTTGGTAACACTTTCTATGGATCAGGTATCCGTAATGCATCATAAGAGCATTCATAAAGATCTATACAGCAATCATAATGTTTTATAATACTTGACATCAGCCTTTGTAACTGTACATAAATGTTCATAATCCACTCAACACCATGAGTCTGAAAGGATGTGTAGCTGTTTGAAGTTGTGGCTTCATGTGACGTTGGATTGGTTTAGAAATGTCATATGTCTGATATGTCCATTTTTCTCTCCACTCTAACCCCAGGTTCTTCATAATATAGCTGATATTTCTGCTTACACAGCATGACATCCATTGAAATTCATACACATCCACATTCAAACAATGGTCAAACAGCCACTTGGGTCCACTGACCACTATTTGTCAGCCTGTTGAAGGGTGAATAAAAACTCTCAGCTTAACATGCTCTCGCTCTCGCTCTCTCTCTCTCTCCCTCTCTCTCTCCACCTTTCCATATACTTCATGCATTTATATATATCCCTCAATACAACATCATATACGGTTTTAATCTGTCTTAATCCTCTGTCGCTCTGTTCTGGGCGTAGAAGTTTCCATGCTGTTGTAAACCCTTAACAGACCGTTTCTGGATGAAAGTGTGGGTACGTTTATTCTGATATTATACGTTCTCCCTGATGCCGAATGAAGGTATCTGTGCTCCCTTTGAAACGAAGACATGATATCTTTGGGTCAGCATTGGTCGGCTGAGTCATCTGCGTCCAGGAAATGAAATGCCACCTGCTGCATTGATCTGTGTTGTGCAGCAGAAGTTTTTGATGGTGTGGCACACGGCTCTTTTTGTCCTGCCTTTTCATAACACTGCTGATGTTTTTCTCTTTTCAGCTGGGAGGTGTCACGCTTTCTCCTGTCCAACCTGCGCTGGTGGGTGGATGAGTACGGTTTCGATGGCTTCCGGTTCGATGGTGTAACATCCATGCTGTACCACCATCATGGCATTGGTAAGACCTTCTGCACCTCAGTGAAGGACTGTAGAGGCAGGTTTACAAAGAGAGGAGAAATTGAGATAATTGTCTTTAATTACCTCAAATAATTGAGGTGTTTGTGACATTTTTCGTCCTTGTGTTTCAGGTTTAAACTGTAACTGGTTCAGGTTGTTTTGAAAATGTTTTCAGAACTCAATAGAATTAGTTATAGTACAAACTATAGTGATTGGTATAACATAGTGGGTAACACCTCCACCTCGCATGCTGTAGATTGGGGTTCAATCCCCTACTGTGGCAAGCACTTGGGCAAGACTCCTAACACTACCTTCACCTAGTTGTTTAAGAAATGATCAAATCGTAAGTCGCTCTGGATAAGAGCATCTGCCAAATACTGTGATTGGAAATAAATGGAAATATAAAGCCAGTTCTAAAAGAAGTTGGGGAGTAGGTCAAATGCTAATTACAATATTGGGAAATGTTTAAAAATACATCTTAAACAGGAGATGTAATCAATCTTAAGTAATGAAATGTAAAGGTAAGGTCTTGTCCTTTAAGCAAGGGTGAGTCGAGGCTTGCCAATTTGTCATTAGCAAAAAGAAGCCATATTAGACTGTACCATACACAGTGGAATCCATGTATCACCAGCATTCAGAAACACTTGGATGTATTTCAAAATGACAATGCCAAACCAGATTATGAGTTCAGTATGAAGCACAATGAATTTCTCCCAGCTTTTTTGGAACATGTGGCAGACATCATATTCAAAATGCGCATATGTTTACAAGGTAAAAGGCATATTTGTATCATTCTCATTTTATTACAGGTCAAACAGTATTGCCTGCTCACTGCATTCTGTTAATCAGCATCAGCATTTCACACACTTTTCAGATTTATCTATTTCTTCCCATTCAAAATTGTATCATCGTATATCATGCATATATGCCATAACATTAAAACCACCTCCCCATTTGATCAGCTCCACTTACTGTATAGGAGCACTCTGTAGTTCTACAATTACGGACTTTAGTCCATCTGTTTCTCTGTATACTTTGTTACCCCCCTTTACTCTGTTCTTCAATGGTCAGGACCCCCACCGGACCACCACAGAGCAGGTATTATGTGGGTCAGACACAGCAGAGCTGCTGGAGTTTAGAAACACTGTGTCCACTCACTGTCCACTCTATTAGACACTCCTACCTTGTTTGTCCACCTTGTAGACGTAAAGTCAGAGAGGACAGATCATCCGCTGCTGCACAGTTTGTGTTGGTCATCCTCTAGTCCTTCATCATCAGTCCTTCAGTCCTTCATCATCCATCAGTGGTCACAGGATGCTGCGCACAGGATGCTGTTGGCCAGATAGTTTTGGAGCAGCACTGCTGTGTCTGGATTACAGCCTGTATTTGAATTACAAGGTCCACATATGTGGATATATATATATTTAATAGATTTAATAATTTAATAGAGTCTAAACATAATCAGAAATTATATCTAGTTTGGATTGAGTAGTTTTCCATTAAATGTAGGGTTGACTGTAATTCTTAGATTCATATGGTGGTTGGTGTAGCTCAGTGGATTAACACCACTACCCGCCAGGGAGCCACCACCACGTGTGGGAGACTGGGGTTCGAATCCCGGTCTGGGTGACTATGCTGTGCTACACCAATAAGAGTCCTTGGGCAAGACTCCTAACACTACATTGGCCTACCTGTAATATGATTAACCTTGTAAGTCGCTCTGGATAAGGGCGTCAGCTAAATGCCGTAAATGTAAATATGTTTCTGGCACATAAACATTCTAAGTGCACAAAAAATAAATGTAACACATGAAACATGCAAAGTATAAGACATGGCCTCTTTAAATGCTGTTCGTGGCTTTATATCAAATCCTCTTTTTAATGCCTTCTCAAACTTTCCTTTTACGTTGTGTTAGCATTTCAAGACGGTACTTTTTTCCTGTCTTATCCAGGTGTTTCGTTTTCAGGCAGTTACAGCGAATACTTCGGCATGCATGTGGACGAAGACGCTGTGGTGCATCTCATGCTGTCCAATTATACCCTGCACAAACTCTACCCAGGATGCATCACCATAGCTGAGGTAATGGGCCCGTCCACCCCTATCAGCTTTCGGCTATCTGCCACAGATAAAGCAGATGGTGTGGGACTATTTTAGCTGTACTTTCCTTTATTTGATGATGCTTGTTCTTTGGACATTACTGCAAGTCTGCTGGTGTTGTTTTCATCTGCGGACCCTGAGCCAGTGCAGAAAAAATCTCAAGCAGTACAGAATGCGGAAAGCCAGCAGCATACGAGATACGCGGCGAGCATCATAAAGCAGAGACGCAATTATACATAGCCCGCAAGACTGAAATAATGGATTTGACAGCTGAAGCAACCGCATGAGCAAAGCATCCGCACACAGGCAAAACATGCACATTAGAGGAGTGCATCCAAAAGTTCACCGCTCACAGCTAAGCATACGCTTAATAACTACAACACATTGAGGTAGATGGTACTGAATAGGCTGTTTACTTTTACTGTCTACTGGCCAGTATTCCAACATTTTAGACCAGCAAACAAACTTTCTGTTGGAGGCTTTGGGCCCTTTTCTCTACACAATAATCCGATAAATGCAAATTGTCCAACTGTGACAATAATTTCACCAATGTGCTTACATTCACATTCCCTTAGTACTCAATGCATGTCTATGTGTAGCCCAGGTATCTTATGGATAACAGAAAGACACTTAGACAAGTGAAATAGTGGAGGATAAAAATAATTATTTATTTTTTAAATGGCATACAATAGAAAATTAATAAAACAAAAACAGTCACTAAAATGGAAAATTAATTATCTACAACTATTTATAATAAAAAAAATTTAAGTAAATAATTCTATACTTGGAACATCAGGCAATATTAATATAGCCAATCAACCCATCAAAATTGGAGCCTGAGTATTCTTTTGCTGGACTTTCGCTGTGATTTCCACTGCTATCTACACACCTGCGGAGCGGTAGGACTATCTATTGATATTTTGGTGGATTGATCTTGACTTTGAGGAAAAAGGAATTCTATCTAATTTTGAAACTACTGGTTCATTGTAAACTGTGATTTACATTAAGAGGTTTACATTTACATTTAGCTGACGCTCTTATCCAGAGCGACTTACAAGGTTATTTCTATTGCAGGTAGGCCAGTGCAGTGTTAGGAGTCTTGCCCAAGGACTCTTATTGGTGTAGCTCAGCATTTGCTACCTAGACTGGGATATTTGATTTGATAAGCAGGCAGTTTTGATATTGGGGTCCTGTTGGTTTTTCATATTGACAGTTAAATGTAAATTACACACACACATGTAGTGGCTGTCCAATGAAAAAGCATGTATCTCCATTTTTGTCCATTTTTACTTTTATGCATCATTTGAACACAGCAGCTGCTGTTTACACTGTGTGAAAATCTCATGTTGAAGGGACCAACAGAAATGGGCCAAAGATGCTTGGAAAGACGTCTGGTTCCATTGACTTACATTAGCATTAAAAGAGGTTTTTGCCCTCTCCTGTAAAGTTGCCATTTTGGAGATACTTGTTTTTCTTTGGACAGCGACGATATATATATATATATACACACTAACAAAGCATCGCTTGCTATGATTACTTTCCTGAACTTTCCATGTAAATAATTCTGTATTTTACACTTCCGTTTAGATGCTAACTGCATTTCATTGGCTCTGTACCTGTACTCTGCACAATGACAAAGTTAAATCTAATCTAATTTAAACTCTGGTCCTAATCTTAACCCTAACCCTTTTTTAATGAACTTTTCTCTGAACTGGTTGAACATCTGTAGGCCTAGATGATCTATAGTGACCAGTACTGTACTACACAAACAATCGCTATCCAAAGAAAAACATCTCCATTTTTGTTGATTTTCACTTTTATGCATCATCTGAACACAGCAGTTCCAGTTTACATTGTTTGGACCAATGAACCAACAGAAATGGCCCAAAATTGCTTGAATAAAAGTCTGGTTCCATTGACATTACAATTAAAAGAGGTTTTTGTCCTCTCCTGTAAAGTAGTCATTTTGGAGAGGCATGTTTTTCTTTGGACAGTGACAAAATGCATTTATTTGTTTGTTTGCTGAGTTTGGCATGCTGAATACACCTTAAATCATTTTTAGTGTTTTATTTTATTCTTTTCTAATATATTAAATTCAGCAATCAGATAATAATTGGCACAGTAATTGCAGTATCCTTCATAGGCATTAACGGAGCCAGAAGTTCTCTCACTCTGTCTCCTACTTGGTAAGGGGAGAACCAAGGACAGCAGTTCATTGGTACTTTGGAGCCTTTTAGGCCCCCCTCTGCTCTCCAGAGCCTGTCCAACCTCTTCCCCTTCTCTTCCACCAATTACTATCCCACTTACCCTTTTTCTCCCCTCTTTTCAAAATGGAAATTTCATTTGATTTGCCTCTTCCTCCGTCTCTGTCTCTGTCTCCCAGCGCCTTTATTTAAAGCATTAACACCCTGAGAAATGGAGGTGGAATGGTGAAGTTAATGGAACAGGGATGATAATTGGGTAATTAGGAGCTAGCGGTTAGTGAGGAGAACAGGGAGCTCTTCAGGAGCACCATCCTGCGCCTCCCTCCAGCTCTGCCTTTGGCGCTCCCATTCGCCCTCCCTTCTCTTTTCCCCCTGTTCTTTCTTTCTCTTCACTTCTCTCACTTTTTTTCCCTCCCTCCTACCCTCCTTGTCCTCCCTCTGCTTTTCTCCCACCCGCTCTCACCATTACCTCTCCTGACTCGCCCCAGAGCCATGCCGCTTGTAATGAAAGCAGCCGTTGGAGCAGTTTCTCTCCTAATGTTCAAATTGGTGCAATTTCTGCCCATCTGTCCATGTGATTAATCAATAGGGCAATGTGCTGCACACACACAGAGTTAGAAAATTGCCGCTTCTTTAGCACTTTTGGATCTGGATCTTGGCTAGAGATTTTGTCATCCTTACCGTGTCCCGTTGAACCCCTTTCTTGGCTGTTCATGCGTCCATTCTGTGTCTTTCACGTGCGAATGATGTGCAGGACGTTTCGGGGATGCCAGGTTTATGCAGACCGATCCAAGAAGGAGGGCTGGGCTTCGATTATCGATTGGCCATGGCCATACCTGACAAATGGATTCAGGTAAGCGAGCTTCCCACTCGACGTTAGTGCTGTGAGTGTTGGTTATGTAAGTCATCAAGTAATCAGCTATTTCAAATGAATCAGTATTAGAGTAACGATCAAATGAATGTGGTATTTTGATGATTAATCAGTTTACTTGTTGCTTGCTTCCTCTATGGATGAGCACAGTAAAGGCATATCCATTAAAGGACTCAGTGACCTCTAGTGGATTTCTTTCGCCTAACATACCTCTGCCAATTGGTAGAGATGGCATAATCAGGTTAAGTTCAACACTTTCTCTATTCTAAAGTCTAATCCTAACTCTGACCCTAATCTTAACTTCAAACCAAACTTAATCCTAACTCTGACCCTAATCCTATTAACCTCAACCCAAAACCTTATCTGTACCCTAGCCCTAATCCTACCCATTAACTTTAACCTCAATTAATTGAAAAAAACAACTGTAATTCTCATTTTAACCAAAACCTAATCCAGCTAAACTCCCATTACAGAATGATGTGAGTAGCATGTGTATTACAGTATCACAGGATGGTGTGATGGTCTGTGTTATACCTGTTTTGTGTTTAGTGACCAAATATCAGATCATACAGACATTTCAATTATGCAGTTAATTAAAATCTTTGGATAATCTACAAAATGTATTCAGATGGTTCACTGCTGCTACATCATTAATATACTGTTACTATGTTACTGAGAGTCTGCTGAGTGTTTATTTTATTAAAAAATTACCTCTTCGAATACAGTGTCACCCTTCTGCAGTATCTTGTGTCCACAGTTCTGACTACTTTAAGCATGCATGCATCCAGACCTGAGCATATTTATTTAGCCGTCCCTTACTGTGGAGCTGGCATGTGACCCAGGGCCTTTTCGAAGGTGAAAGGAAATGTACTGATCTAGTTAGCTGTC
>CM067490.1:3170378-3205782 GCA_034552555.1 Semaprochilodus insignis
TGATCTAGTTAGCTGTCTGAGTTCAGAGGGTAATCAAACTCAGCCAGTCATTTCAGTACTCATGGTCTCCCTCTTCTTTATCAATTCACATCCTTTGCTTTCTCTCTTCTTCCTGGCTGAACATAGTGCCCCCTCTCTGCTGAAGGTGTAAGGATCTTTATGTGCTGAAATTCAGGGGTAGTTTTTTTGGGTGGCAGTTCAGACATTAAAATGGTAGCTTTGTGAAAAATCACATTTACACTGTTTTCTTCTTTAGCCCAAATGTAGTCAATCGGCCATAACATGTTGGATGTCTGAAACTTGCTTCTTTAGTTTAGGCACTGGAGCTATGAGGCTAATATCGCTTACAAACAATGGAAGCTTATAGTAACCAGTTAGCATTGTCCAAACCCCCCAAAACCATGTCCAGTTTTTAAGCTCTCTGATCTAGACTTGCTTATATATGGAGTCAAATCATATTATTATGACCACCAGTTAATATCCAGAGTAACCACTCTGTGCAGCACAGACAGCAGCTAAGCAGGGTGGGAATGATTCAGTAAGGTCCTGGTAGGTTGTCACAGGTATCTGGAGTCATGCTGACTGCGGTGCATCCCACAGCTGCTGGAGGGTGCATGAGGGACAATCATAGGGCGAAGACGATGATTGAGGTGCTCCCACAGATGCTCAAATGGGTTCAAGTCTGGGGAATTAGGGGGCCAGGGTAGTACTTGCAAGCCTTGGTCACGCTCTTCCAACCAATGTCGGACATTTCTAGCCGTGTGACATGTGGCATTGTCTTGCCGGAAGACCCCATATGTCCAAGGGCAGACAATCAGCGTGTATGGGTGTAGGTGAATTAATTCGCAAAGATGGATTCATACTCGGTTGAGAGTGTCTTCCACATGGATAAGTGGGCACAGAGAATGCCACAAGAATGTGACTTCCTTCATGAGCTACGCACTCCCACTGTCGAAAGTAGCAGTCGGTCATAATAATGTGACTCCACGCTGTGCAGCAAACTGCTATCTATAAAGATAAAGTATTAAAAGTACATCACATACATTCATTCATTCATCATCTATCACCGTTTGTCCTACTGGGTCACAGGGGGTGTGGGTAAAAGGCAAGAAACACCCCGGACTGGTAGCTGGTCCATCACAAGGTAGGCACACAGACATACAATTTAGAGGCAATTTAGTATCTTCAAATCGCCAGTCCTGGACTGTGGGAGGAAACCGGTGCAGCCAGGAATCAAACCCAGGCCCTCCTTGCTGTGAGGTGACAGTATTACCCACTGGTCCATTTGTGCCCTCCCATATCACATACACACTCTAAGACATGAAATCACAATTTTGTTGACTTTACTTAACAAATTCATGTGAGTCAGTGAAACTCAGTCAGTTGTGTTGTTTCAATGAAATGAGGTGAAGTAGATTTACATAAGTGTTTGGTCAGTGTAGTATTTCCCATTGGTTCCTGGCATAATCTATTTGCAAATATTGTTTTTACCCATCATCTTTGTGTTGTCTTTTCCCCTGGCCTGCCTTTTTCCATTGCACGTTGTGCTTATATTTCAGAGTTCCAACTGCCTAGCCACATTGCTGTTGGCTGTAAGTACAAGTTACCATGCACCGTACTGCTGCACCGCTAGTGTAAAAGTGTAATTCTATGACAGCACAGTACAAACTTAACAAAATTATATATACCTAAAAATGATCAGTCCAGTTATTTAAAACTCATGTGTGATTTATCTGAGTACATATAGAGTACGTATAACTCAAAAGAGCATCTTAAAATCTGCCTCACACAGCTGCATAGAGCCACTTGCCATAACATTTAATTTAATTAAATCCCACATTTAATTTGGGTAATATATGAAAATAACCCATAAAGTTCATTAGAACTTATTCAGATCACTTTAGAGTGACGTACTTGAATTTGTTAAGTATGTTTTGCTCAATCAAGTATTTTTAAAGCTACTTAACGCAGCTGTGTGCGACCAGTTGACATGACATTTTTAAGTTATTCCAACATTTCATTTTTTTATTAATTGAATGCGCTGAATTGAACATTTTGGAAACAAAATAAACTTAAAATGTGGTGTGTGCAAAAGCTATGCGTTTTATATTTTGGGTTTTATTACGTAAACTCAACACATAAATAGAAACTTGCAGTAAATGTAGCAGAAAATGCAGTATTTAAGCGTGCTCCCCGTGGAATATCATTTCACATGTCCACAATGAACAAAACATGTAATTTGACAGAGCGTTCAAACTTCTGCTTGCGACTTTATCTAAACTGGCAGTAGCAGTCTTCTCGAAACCTGATTTTTGTCTGTAGTTTTGTCTATTTTTATGCTTCAGATACCAAACCCGTCTTCCCAATGTCACACCGAACAGTGATGCCTATCTATCACATCAGGCAGTGATGTCATGAGGATCAAAGAACTGTCAGTGCCATTGAAGCAGGCCATGATGAAGCTAAACAATCAAAACAAATCAATCCGAGGTGTAGAAGGAATCTTAGGTGTGTCAGAATCCACTGGTTGGTACATTGCAGAGAAGCGAGAAAGACACTCACTAACAAAGATCCATAGCATACCACAGCAGTGGATGATAGAAGAATACTTATTGAAAAGATATTGAGCAGCATGAAGAGAATTTCACAACAATCTCAGACGTTTTACTACATAGTGCCAACAACACTTCTGTCTGGTACAGACTTTCAATGGCGACAGCAGGTGTGTGCTTAGCATCTTAGGCTAACCATACACTAGAAGACTCTGAAAAGATTTTCAAAAGACTGAAGTCTGACACCCTCTCACTTCTAACGGCAATGTGTCATTAGTCACAAAGTTTGTACTCACAGACTTTTGCTTTTGCAAAGACTGGGGACTTTGCTGGGTCACTATTTGCAAGACTGACAAAAACATATGATAATATTAAACACTACTGACTTTTTATGAATGCAAGAGTGGAGTGGGAACTACATATAGCTCTGGATTTTAGTCTAGAGCAGCCCACTACCACCACAGTGACCACATCCAACCACCCACCCACCCATAACTCCCCTAAAACTGCCATCTCGTGGTCTACTACTGTGTCAATGCCTTTGCACACTGGAAAATACATTTAGCCCTGGATTTTTGCCTAGACCAGCCCACTACAACTACAGTGACCACATCCATCCACCCACCCACCCATAACCCCCCTAAAACTGCCATCTTCTGGTCTGAGTCAAGGTCTGTGCAGACTGTGAACTACATTTAACCCTAGATTTTTGTCTAGACCAACCCACTACAACTACAGTGACCACATCCATCCACCCACCCACCCATAACCCCCCTAAAACTGCCATCTCGTGGGCCACTAACGTATCAACGTCTGTGCAGACTGGAAACTACATATAGCCCTGGATTTTTGTCTAGACCAGCCCACTACAACCACTGTGACCACATCCAACCACCCAGCACCATAACCCCAAAAGCTCTCCCACTAGATGTCAAGGTCAGTGCACTCCTGTATTCACCTGGCACATGCCAATTGTCCCAGGTGGTGTCCATTCATTTTGTATAGGACTACAACAGGATATAGACCATGCGTTTCTCTCTTTCTCACTCTCTCAGCAGCCCACACACATAGCGGCCCACTGGGAATTGTCCTGGTTCCTAATGGCAAGTCCATCCCTGTCTGAATGTCATGGCAAGAAATAGCCCGACTTCAGCCTGTTGTGACCATCTTTCTGACCATCTGACAGTCAATCAAGATGACAGGAGCATGTCACAACTTTAGAAAAACTCTTATGACATAGGCTACCATGATGTAGGGCTGCATCGAAACAAGCAAGATGGAGGAATTGAACTTGGTTTATGCTTTGAGTAGAATTATCTTTACTGCTGTTTGACAGCTTGTAATGGCTGTGGTGTTCGCAACTCAGAGACACCAGACAGGATGAGCAATGGCCCACCTAATGAGGGCTGAAATCTCTGTGCCACCCCAACATTGTCCATCATGACTAAGCTGAAGTTGGCTTATTGTTCAAATTTCCAGTTCTGCCTTAAAAGGCACCAGAATGGCACTGGTTAGTGCAAATGTAACAACAGTTGACCATTGTGTGTTCACCGTACGTAAAGTAACAAGATCAAGTGGAACAGGACTGTGTGACTTGCAGCTTGACACGTCATCGTTTAATTGAAAAGCCCTTTTCCTTCATCCAGTTTTGCTTTTCGGCTCTAGCGATAACTTTTCCACCACAACCTTTTCATAAAGCGCTAATAATGGATGGATGGAAACTTAGGTAGTGATATCTCTTGAAGAGTCGTTTGGTGCATGGTCAGCATTGACTGCCCAGAATACGTTGACCTAAAACGCACTGCTATAGTAGTAGCAAGGTTGTTCAGGGCTAACACATTGCATGTTTTGACTGACTAATGGGAGCAGTTGTGGGCTGGAGGTTGGCGAACCAGCCCTATGACCAGAGGGTCACCGGTTTGATTCCCTGTACTGACAGAACGTGACGGAAGTGGCCTTGAGCAATGTACCTAACCCCAACTACTCCCTGGGTGCCGTGGATAGGGCTGCCCAGCGCTCTGGGCAAGTGTGGTCACTGCCCCCCAGTGTATGTGTATGTGTTTGCCAGAGTGTGTGTATGTGGGTGTTTCACTTCACGGATGAGTTAAATGCGGTAAACAAATTCTTCTGTGTGCAAACACAAATGGCAAAAGTATGGTTCTAGTTCTAACTGAAGATATGAGTGAAGGCAAAAAGCCACCCAAATGAGCAAGAGGTATCTAGTATCTGGGGCTGGTTGTGGGTTGTAGACTTCAGGCTGTCATTGACTGCAAACCGAGTACTACACAACTGTTCAGTTGCCTATGGTCATTTGAAATCAGACACTGCACAAAGAAGCGAGTGACCACCGATTTGATTGTTCAACTTCCAGTCAAATTGGCCAGTAAATACGGGTTTGTAGTTTTCAAAACTGCGTTATAAGATACAGAGAACATGTTGAAAAAGTTGTTGAGACTTTTCTGCACCAATTTCTTTGGTGAAGTACATTTTTGTCTTTTTCCTTGAAGCTGAAAAATGAACAGCTCGTTGGCTCTTTTGGCAACAAATGAAATAGATGAAGTGTAGGAACCTCACAGTCAGTGTTTCAGATTCAGTGTGTTGGAATACAGAGTCAAAACAACAAAAGCTCTCACTGTTCCCACACAGACAAATACAGCTGTCTTGCTATATGTGCTAAAAACTGTCTGTATGTCTGTATGTCTCTTTTCTTCTCTCTCTGCCACGGTGTTATTCTGTCATTACCCACTGCCCTTTTCCCCATCAGCCTCTTTCTCTGGTTTGCATCTGTCGGGGGATTGCTGGGCTGTGACAGGGGCCAGCCACGCATGCCTCTTTCATGAGATTAAAATGTCCCACGCACCAAATCGATAACTCTGATTAAGGACAGAAGGGCATGAAGAGGGGAAAAAAGAGAGAAACGTAGGAAAAAGAAAAGGTCCACTATCTGTAATGAAACCTCACTAAAACCTAATGAAATCATTAGAAGGCATCCATAAAGAGACCAGCTGTTGCATGTCCCTAGGCTTATTCATTTCTCTAAATGAAATCAATAGGCTGATTAGCATTGTGGTTTGATATCTGCTTGGGAAGGGAGAGTGGAGCCAGGTTAGGCATACTTGCCCGAGCAGAATAGGTAACTGGCCAGCAAAATTAAATCAGGGCTTATAGCTATGCAGGCTGGTTGTAGAAGAGGGGATTTGTGTAGGAGCGTTAGCGGGCCAGATGTGAGAGAATGTAGGAAAATGGCTCCAAATGTGCCGTCATGCTGTCACAATGTGTGTCTGATATTAACAATCAGTTTACTGCGGCTATACAACTGCCTACTAATTGCACTATCCTTGCGAGGTGCAGGGTTTAAAAGGCACAGTGAAGTTGAAGAGCTGTAAACAAGCCCGGGACAAAAGGGAGGATGCGAGCTCAGTGACAAAAGAGAAACGGTACTACTAAATGAATCTCCTTCCCAGTATAACATTCAAACACACAGAATTTAGGAAACAATGACACAAACTGTAGGCAATTACTGCGTCCGCACCAAGGCCAGCTTTGTGTGGTGCCTTCTCATGTACGTGCATACGGGTCTAGGACTTGTAGCAGTCTTATTAATTTGATAAATATCTCTTCAACACATTTTTGAAGCCTGGTCCTCCATCTATTCGCTCCATCTGCTGCCTTTGTTAAAGCAGGTCTCCAGACAACATGCTTTTGAGATGCTACCATTCCTTTCCGCCTTGTTTTATGATATGGAGAAACTTGTTGCAATCCAAGAAATTATATATTGGCAAGTAAAATGATCATATATTTATCTGATGCATCTTAAAATTCTAATTTAATTTTGTGGTTGTTCTCTTTATTATTTAACTTACTTCCCGGGTGGTTTAACTTGTTTTAAATGGTTTTAATAAGTCAGATTTTTCTCACTATATCAGAAGATAATTTGGCTTGTTTCAAACACATCTCTTCAACTAAGTTCAGTTATCTGCCAATATAGTGAGAACATTTGGCCTACTAAGATCAACTAAATGTCTGGAAATAAGTTACATCATTTTATAACAAGCCTACAGCAATCTTAAAATGAGAAATATAACATGTATCAACTAGATATTGTCACACCTCCAGGTCCTCCCTCTGCTCTTGCGGTGCCTCCAAACTACAACTCCCAGAAGACATTGGTGTATGACATCACTGTCACATGTCCCACAGCCACCAATCAGGACTCAGTCTACAGCTCACTGTCTCTCCTGAATACTAATGACTCTCACCTGTTCTCCATTTGCTTGGTGCTTATATACCTGTTTGTTGCACACCATCCTTTGCAAGGTATTGCTGACCGGCTGTTCACATACTTAACGGTGTTTATCGTTTTCTGCTTTCCTGCGTTTGACCTGCTTCTGTTTTTTGACCCTGTCTTTTGATTGTCGCTTTGTATTTCGTTTATTTGGACCGTTTACTCTCTTGGTTTCGACCCTTGCCTGTCTTTTCACTTTTGCCGTTTACCTTCATTGGCAGTGTTCTTCAACTGTTTTAAGCCATCAGTGCTAAGTGGAGCAAAATCGACAGTTATTGTCTGCAATATATAGTCTAATATATATCATCACTGTCCAAAGAAAAACAAGTATCTCCAAAATGGCAACTTTACAGGAGAGGGCAAAAATGTAATTTAACCTTAATGTAACTCAAAGGAACTAGACTTATTTCCAAGCAGTTTTGGGCCATTTATGTTGGTCCATTCATCGTGAAATTTCCACACAGTGTAAACGACAGCTGCTGTGTTGAAATGATGCAGAAAAGTAAAAATCAGCAAAAATGGAGATACATGTTTTTCTCTGGACAGTGATGATATGAAATTTCCAGTTGACCATTAAGCACATTAAGTTTGTTTTATTACCTTAAAAGTCTTAAAAGTTGCTTGCATTGTCTTCTACTGACAAGTAGTCCCAAACACATTGACCAGTGTGGATCTGCATTCTGGGGTGGTCAGTCCATTTGGCTTAGAAATGCAGTAGCTTTGTCTGTTTACTTTTTTAAAAGCTTCTTGACTGCTACGTACTGTCAGACCCACAGTTTCGAGGTGTCTCCTCAGACAGACAGAAACACCTGTGATTTTCATTGTTGTTATTATTATTCTTTTTAGATCTGAAGATCAGGGATGCATTCAGCCCTGACCCAGCACAGCAAAACTTTATTTGCGTTGAACATTTGCATTGTTTTGTGCAAGTCTTGCAACTATGGCAACTAAGAAGGCCATTCCTGGCATCCTTTTTGAAGAATTTTTGAATGATTTTTTTGTGATTTTCTTGGCGATAAAAAATTACAATGAAATTCCTGCGACAAGCCTGTCTTCTAACATCCTCAGTTGTATCGTACACCAAGCTGCAGCGGCCACATATGTAGAGGATTTTATTGGATCGCTATGTGCGCACTGCCTTTTTAGTATGGGGATTTTACATATACAGTGCTGCTGATTGGCTAACACCTCTGACACACCCATCCATCAACTGAGAAAAAAACGTGTATCAAAGCCCACTGCACGCCGTTTCAGACTGGTTTGACGAAACGTGTTGTTCAACCTGGAAACCATAGCAAAACAGTGCACAACCTTTTGAGATTACATGTGCCCTGGAGGCACGCATCCACAAAACCTCTCAGATTAGGAGAGCTGATCTGGGATCTGTTCTATAAGGAGAGCCTAAATAAGACACAGACCTGATCCTGGAAGTCAGGACTCCTACTTTGTGAATAAGTACTGTTTATCTGATGGTGGTTTTTAAATGATACATAAGAAGCTCATATGCCAGGCTGATAACATGTCCTGGTTGCACCTGAAGCTGGTGTAAAAGGCTTAGTAGTCTGCACCTGGCTCAGACTGAATGTGAGTGTGCAGTCTAATATGTTACTGAAACATACACTCATTATCAAAAGAATCGCTGCACCCAGAAGGAGGTGTGGGATTGCAGTGCTTTTGGGAAGGAAGATAAAAGTTACCAGGATCAATAAATGATGATAAATTTAGACTGATATGATCAATATTTATTGAGATACACATACAGAAGTCTGTCTCTCAGTATGGCGTTGGGCTGCCGTGTTTGCTAACCCAACATACCAGACATCTCAGCATGGAGTTGTAGAGGTTCCTAATGGTGTCCTGTGATAATTCATCCCATGCAGCTTGAATATCCTCACACAGTTCCTGCAGATGGTGCGGTAGGGGTGAAGGTGTCATGACACCAGACCTTCTGGACGTGTGATGTGTTACAACAAACCGTTCATCTTGGTGCTGACCACGGGGCCTCCACACAGGGATTCCTTGGTCATATCCACCAAGACAAAAGCGGGACTCATCTTTGAAGATGACCCGCTGCCATTCTGAGTCACTCCATGACAGTCTGGCACGACACCATTGCAGTCTTTGGTGACGCTGACGTGGTGTTGAGGGTAGTTGTCGTAGCAGTCTGCATCCATGTAGTCCTGCGCGGTGCAGCTGTCTGCCACTGGTGCTGACACTAACAGGATGGAGGGCATCACTGCTCACTGAATGTCTGCAATCGTGGCTGTTGGGTCAGTCAGGTACAGCGATAAGACCCCTCCTTGCTTATGTCACATGCATGGCTGAGCAAGAAACTTGATTCATTCGCATGTCCCACCATGTTTCATTCCTGTTGGTTGTTTCCTTCTGGGAGCAGATATTTGTGCAACTATTCTTTTGACGTGTGTGTTATTTAACTACTCATTTGCTATTTGATTATCAATGAACTCTGAATTTAAGGCTCCACATTTCAACATTAAAACAGCAGATCTTTATTTTAGTCTGTTCTTCTTCTGAGGGTCTTGTGTTTTCTCGCTCTAGGTGTGGGAGTGTGTGTGTGTGTGTGTGTGCGTGCTTGTGTGTGTGTGTGCGTGCGTGTGCATGCATGCATGCATGTGTCTGTGTGTACAGAGCAAGGTTAAGGAGGCAAATGGGCCCATTGTCTGTAATTATCAGCAGTGGCACTAGAAAACAGATTAATGTCCTTATTGGCCCTTAAACCACCACCCCCCCCCCCTCACTCGCCACCACCACTATTTGTTTAATTTGTATTCAGGTGCTGATCTGATTAATTTGCTTAAACAAATTGTGTTAAATAGTCTAATACCCTCCATAACTCTATCCCCTCCTCCTCCCCCTCCTCAAAATCTCTCCTCTGGTACTGCTCTCCAGATGCACAATTAAACACATAATGTACAATAGAGCTGATTTTATCTTCCTCAGTGGGAGGAAGGCACTGAGCGCCTTAGCGAGGTTTTCCGAGCTGGAAGAAAGCTCAAAGATATTTTTATTTTTCTCGTTCAGAGAGAGAGACAGAGAGAGAGAGAGAGAGAGAGAGAGAGATGTGGAGGATTCAGACGGAATAAAATTGTGCCGTTTCTCTGGATGCGGGCTTGTTTATCAAGAATGCAGAGCGCTCGCTCTTGTCAGATGGTACACTAGTGATTGGGGCTTATTGGGAAACAGCATGTACGGTAATTGAGTTAATGGCGCAGCGCCTGCAGTGCCTGCTCCGTGTTTTCCATTTTCTCTTTTAAACTGCGGAGTTAGGGTAAAAGAGCCGGGTGATTACAGGCATGGGCTGTACACGGGTTAGAGAAAACGAGAAATGGCTCGGGCTTTCTATTCAGAATGCAGAACGGCAGAGCCGTGAGCTCTTTCCCAAGGCCTTCATGATAACCTCTTTAGCAGGGGTTCGGGCTGAAAGCACCTGTTCCCCCTGTTGGCTTTAGTGCAGGTGTTATTCCAGTAACAGCTCATGCATGTAGTTAATGCTCCAAGCAGTTTGAATGTGCATCCGCACTAGATAGCCTAAAATGTGGGTCCTGTAATGGGGTCTCTGCTTCTGCTTAGTGGTAGGTTTACTCTTGTAGACATCACGACTTTGTCGTTGCAGCACATTTTGCTGCTTGTTAACTGTTTCCTCAAGTCTTGTGTTTAGGCTTTAGAGCCATGGATGTGTCCTCATAGTGGCATCTGTCCGATTCCATAGCGTCAACTGTGTCGACTGTAGCCAGTCTGCCATCTGCTGGGCTGTTCAGAGGTTACAACAGTAGTGAAGCAGTGGATTGTGGTGGGATGACTGTGGTGAGGAAAACTACAGCTCTAAACTCACAAACAACAGGGTGACTAAAAAGGTTTTGGGTTCTGTAGGTGCATTGTTCTTTGAACAACTGAGTTGGAGGCACCCAAATGAGAGGTTCTTGGGGGAACCTATGGCATGGCTCCAAAGAACACTTTCTTGGTCATTTTTGTTATTACGGGTGTAGAGCATTGGCTTTTTGCATCCTCCCATCATGAACCATCGTTCTTTCTCAGGCTCTCTTGACTGTTCCATAATTGCCATGAAGATAGAAGCATGATTTTAGCAAACCAGTAACATGATGATCATATTCTGGAATATTTAGGGCTGTCTAAGAGCACTGAGTACTGATATCCCACCCCAATACTCCACCTCCAGCATGCAAGATATCATGAATCATGAACAACACTGTAATGAAAATGAAAGGCTGATATAATGTATATTATAAAACATCTCTGAGATTGACATTGCATTAGATGATACACCTCTCTATAATGTAAATGACTAATGTAAAAGAAACGCATTTGGGGGCGTTCAGACAATGTTTTTGTTAGGCGCTAAACGCGCTGCGTCTCAGGCTTAAAAAGAAGATGCAGGATGCGCTTCTTAAAGAGGGGGAGTTAATGCATTTGACTGACACAAGAAAGCAATTTGAGAGATGAGTCATAAACAGTTCAAAACTGACTTATAACTGACTAAATAAAAGAAGTTGAAAGCTCTTCACCTTCATCTTGTACCGAGTGTTCAATGACAGCCAAGTCTTGCTTTTTCTCCATTGGTGACTAGAGAGAAAGAAGCCAATCTTGATGCATGTTGCTCCATAGATGACAATGAAAGGAGTCTAAACAGCTGAATACCTTTTTATGCTTTTAAAACTGCTTGGCTGTCTGCTAGAAAAGACTGTTTCAGCAAATCGCAGCTGTTGGAATTAAACCTTGTGTCTCGGTTTTTGTCGTTTTTTAGTTTTTGGTGAATTTTGAAAGTCCCTGTTGACCTTCACATTGTGCATAACTTTCATGATGAATATGCCAAAAGAAATGACCAAAATGAAGTGGTAAAAAAGTCTGGTTCCTTTGACTTACATTAAAAGTAAGCTTGTTTTTTCTTTCTCCTGTAAAATGATCGTTTTGGAAATACAAGGTTTTGATCCGACAGCATCGAAATGTTCTTTGGGAACAAAAGAACCGGGGGAACCAGGGCAGAAGGTCATATGAACCCACCCCCATGAGTCTGAAAAGGGCCATTTTAAGGGGGACGTCTTAGGCCTTTCTGTGTAGCTTTTGTGTTTATTGTGTTCAACAGTCTGCAAACTCTCTCCCACAGAAACGTTTCTCAGCCACGTTATAATTCCAGCCTTTCACTCTGGTACAGAGTGACATCATCTCATTGCCTGTCTACCGGGCAGCTTGGCATGTCCTCACACAACACACAGAGAGCTAAAGAAGTGAAAACCTACCACTCTGAAACGTCCTGCTCCAGTTTGCAAAGGTGGATCAGGTCTACCAACTTCCACCAGACTTTTGGGGATCAGACACTGGCTCAAACTGATGCAGCAGAACTGATGCCATTGTAAGAACAGCCACAGCAGTGTGGGACCGGAGCTCTGGCAGTTGACCATTCAGAAAAGAGTAGGTAAGCCGACCAATCAGGGAAGGCTGAGCTTATACAGGAGCTCTAACAGAGCCTTTCAGGCAGCCTTTCAGTGATATAGACCTGATGATATGAGAAAGTTCTTCAAACAGGTAATTAAACAGATCCCAAGGTGCTCTCTGCCAATGGTTCATGTATACTCCTAAATAAAGATGCAATGAAAGGTTCTTTAGAGCGATACCCTAAAAGAACCACCTTTGGTTCACTACAGCAGTGGTTCTCCAGTAGGTCCTCAGGAACCCAACCCCAGATGGTCCATATTTGTGCTTTATGTTGCAAGTTGGGTTGGAGCTAAGATGTGGGGATCCCTGAGAACTGCTTTGAGAACTACTGTGGTAAAGAACCTTTGACTGGATGAGTCTTTAAAGAACCGTTTCTAGGAATGAAATGCGAGCATGAAGAACTGTTTTACAACCGAATGAACCTCTGTGTAATAGGAAGGTTCTATACCAGTCAAAGGTTTCTCATAGAAACGTACATATCTGAGACAAGAACCATTTAGAAACGTTTGCTTTGAAAAGTTTAGTGGTTTCAGACCAAGCCTCAGTGCACTAATGCTCAGGTGTTCCAAGACTAGCCTCAAACCTCCTCGCTCCAGCTGTTGACTCATTGCCAGCAACATGGACTACCAAGTTTTGTTTGAAGACGTGATGGCCCAGACTCAGCCTGAGGGCTAAAGAGTCCAAGAGAGATTTCCTCATAGCATGCCATTATTCCATCTCCCCTCATTCCACTCCTATTCTAACATTAGCATACCACACCTGTAAGTATGGCGTACCTGCGCGGTGCACCTACAGCCCTTTTTCATGCTTCTCTTTAAAGCAAGACGAAGGCTCTCTGAAGGTAAGCCACTGCGCTTTGACATTCAAATTCATCCGCACTTTTAAAGTTTGTGGTGTTGTTGTTTTCCAGCAGGCTTTTTGAAAGCCTTCAAGGTCGCAGCACGCCGCGGCAATAACTTTGATGTGTTTCTTTGTTTATCTCTCTCTCCTCCTTGTTGCTTCGACAGATTCTGGCAGCTATTGGACGTGCTGCCGATTATTTTATCGGAGCATTGAAGAGTTGGAGATCACGTGTTGGGATGCTCCTCGGGTTCCTCTGAATTTTATACCCTGCATTACTTTGAAATGAGAGGAGAGCGAACCTCATCGCCACTATTCCACGCTTTACCATATATACGGCTTAAAAGCGCAGTGCTATCGTACAGTATGCTTTGCCAGGATAGAATCGGAGATATTGCTTCTGTAAATCAATGTAAGGTGGGTGTTAAAGTCTGGCACACTGTTAGAGGAAGATAGGCCTTGCCAAGTAGTCAGATTCCTTGAGAGTTAGATTCTTTTGTTTTGATTGATTTCATTGATATCTGCCAACTTGTCTGATAACAAGCAAAGGCTAACTTTCAGAAAGAAAGTTTCTGTCTTCTGAAATGGAGGGATTTGGGCCTCCTTCTGTTTCTTCCCACTTAGCTGCTGTGAAGAGAGGTCAGCTTAGTCAACAAGATTGTGCTGGGCCAAATTTGGCTGTGAAATTTGCACAGATTGCAAGAAAATCATTGTAAAAATAATCATTACTGGATCCAGGAGATGATGGTCGGTGATGTGCTTATATAAGCTTATGTAAGCTTGTAAGGAAATGGGTGCTGCAAAGGGAGATCCATAAACCTGCTGCCTCCCTTCTGCTTAGAGAGGAGACAGCTTTATAAACCCAAATGGTAACTAAAAAGAAACTTTAAGGAGGCTTGACACTTCAAACGTTCAAAGCTGTTCCAGAATAGTGTTGACTGCTTTTGGTAACTTAAGTGGGTTTATATAGTAATATATAAGGCAGGCAGCTGTCATAGTGTTGCTACTAGGTTTCTGTGGTATTTCAGCTTGTTGTTAGAGCATTTCTTGGTGTTTTTTAGATGGTTTTACTCAGTGGTGGACAGTAACTAAGTAATTATTTACTGTACTTAAGTAGTTTTTTCATGTATCTGTACTTTACTTAAGTGTTTCCGTTCTGGGTGACTTTTTACTTTAAATTCATTACATTTAAAAGTCAAACATCTGACTGTTTACTCCACTACATTATACGAAATTTGTCGTTCCTTTCAGCTTATGTGCGCACAAAAACGTAACATGTCAAAATGAAACAAGCTTATTCATGGATTCTTAGCATCCATGGAAATGTCCATTTCAGGCCTGGACTACATCAAGGAGCACCTGGAGGAAGGTACTATAGGTAAAGCAGGATGGGGTTAATGCAAACACTGACTGACAAACACACATCAAAGCATCAGTAAGCAGATATAACATATTGTTCTTGACTTTGTGGCTAAATAGACCACAATATAGAAATATGTACACATGCACTTATGACTGATGAGTGTCTTTTTTTTTCTGAATGTATACGAACACTGTTTCCTTTTATAGCAAATTAGTTTTAAATTAGTTTAGTTTATGTTTATGAATAGAGACCTACAGATGTAATATAGTAAAAGGAAACTCATTAGTGAACCTGTGTAAAGAGTTCTTATTAAACTTAAACTTGTAACTAAGTTGCAAATAAATCTTAAACTGATACTTTACCTGTTTGCATAAAGTTATTTTATAGTTCTAGCTAATGGAACCTGTTCTCCTTCAGTGTTCTGTGTTGATGATGATATGAATAGACGTCAGTGTCAGACTAATTACTGATCTTCTATTAAAGACTGGTGGACTGAGAGACACTAGAGTCTCTTCACCTACACTGAGCTGATTAAGAGTCTTGTTCCAGAAATGATAATAGGACATTAGAGCCATAATAAATCATGCTCCTGTTACTCTCCATACTTAAGTACATTTGAAGGGAAATACTTTAGTACTGTTACTCCAGTGGAGGTCTAAAGGGAGGAACTAATACTGATACTGGAGGAATATTTTACCTTGGAGATCTCTACTTTAACTCAAGTACATGGTTTGTGTACTTCGTCCACCACTGGTTTTAGTAAGGTGTTACCAAGCTGCTGCTGTGGTGTGTAAAGTGTCTGGGTGTTTAGGGGTGTTTCCCATTACCAAGAATGCAAGTAAGGTACTTGTGTTCCTGGGAAGAACATTCTTAAGGAGTTACCATGCACGAAGGTGCTGTGTACTTGCTATCTTGCGATAGCCCACTAAAAGTATATTAAGATACTGTTAAATCGCTGATAGATAGAATCCAAAAATAGTATCTAGTGTATCTAATATGACTGCTTGTGTGTTTCTATGCTAAAACAAATCCAAAGCTCGCCAACTGACCATGATAACAGTGGCTTGTTTAAATGTTCACGAGACAGCGACGGGTTCAACTGTGATAAAAGCCTGGAATCCAAATAAGTGAATAGAACTGCAGCATATTGGACGATAGGAGAGAAAAAAAGTTGTTGCTACAGCCGTCAATGCTGAGTTGAGGTGCTGCCCCAGGATGAGAAGACTACCTGCACTGTTAAACAGAGTCTCATCCTTACAAAACGCCAGAACAAGGTTTCATATCAGGTATTATTTGTACCAAATGAGCAAATATTTGACGTCTTTAAAATTGATTTCTCACTTCATTTTTTTCTAAAGCAGATTTAAGTGCACTGTTTACTTATAAATGTACAGCTGTGGGTTTACTCAGCTGCAGTGAATGCTGGGTATTTCTGTTTATCCGTGTCATCAAGTCACCAATCAATGCATCCCTGGGTGTCAGAGTGGAGTAAGAACGTATCAGGGTACCTTGACTGCTCTTGGTACTGAAGCTCTTGAGTATTGGAATGCAGCTTGGGCAGTGGAAATTACATCAGGCAAGAACTCAGAAGGATGAAAGAACACGCAACATATTGAGAAACTGCCCAACTGTTGTTAGGCCATCGCTATGGTATGCCAGGTGGTCATTAAGGCACTTTCAGGCTGTTGCTGTGTTATTCCAGGTGATTGCTAAGTTGTGGCTAGGCTGTTGCTGTGCTATCCCAGGTGGTTGTTAAGGTGTTGCTAGCATTCTTGCATGACGTTGACATAAGAGAAGTGTCCAGAAACATTTAGGTATTTATTGTCTGTGGTGGAATGACAGCTCAAGATTTAAACATCATATGTTGTATTAATGAAATGCACATGCCCTGCGCATTCCTTCTTACAGAATTGCTTCAATGCAGTTATGGTAGTGGGCTTTCTTGTGTGATCACCACCCTCTAGGTTCTGCTGTAGCACTTCTATAGGTTTACGGCCTAGACCTCGATTCAGCAATTCAAAGCTGGAACATTTCATCTGCGTTAACCATTCTTTGTAGAGTAGTTGGTGTTTTTGAAGGATCCACTGACGGATCCTTTGATGGAGCCCCAACATTCTCCTATAGAATTTCTGATACAATCCAGAATTCATAGCTCCATCGAATGATGGCAAACGGTCCTGGTCCAACAGCAGCAGAACCAAAACCAGCAAAACCTACCACCATGTTTCAACAGTTGAGATAAGGTTCTTATGCTGGAGTGCTCAGTTTTACCAGACAGAACATTTTTCATTTAAGCCATAAAAATTCATTCTTGTCTTATTTGTCCACATAAGAATATTTCCATACATCCTATTCTTGTTCAGTGTGATGTGGACTGATGAACACTGACATTAGCCAGCGGACAAGAGGCCTGCAGGTAGATGATAGCTTGGGTTTCTTTGTTATCTTCCAGTCATTTTTTTGCATGACATTGCATGCAGTAATGAATGTGTGCAGTCGAGAGTCAGGTTCATGTTTTCTTTAATAGGGAAGGATCGGCTGCACTCACACCTGCCATCCAGCTGATTTAACCTCCTGACGATAATTACATTGAAGCAGCACTGTATGTAAATGATTTCTATTCTATTCTTCTGCTCTGGTACCTTATTCAAAAAGGAGTCCAGGCTAAATCACTCCCTATAACCTAATAATCAAGAATGGGTGAAACGTTCTCGTTACTGTGGCTTTTGTTTTGACTGATCCTCCTGAGTTGTGAGTCCAGACTAAAATGCTCATCACTTTAAGATGATGCCTAACCACTGTATGCTTAATAAGTGGATATCTTCCAGTGTGAAAACAATGTTGTCTACTAGACACTAATACTACACGGTATATGCTATGTACTGATCTTAATTGTATGAGTACAGCACGCTAGTACACCCAATATTAGCATACTGCTCCATTTCTTACTAACAGAAGTGATGAGGCGTACGTCATACCAATCTGGACTCTGAAGGCGGCGCTTCAGCAGAGGTTTTTATTACAAAACTCAAACAAATAAACACATTATTTACTAGAATACATTTATATTTGCAGGCTGTTGTGACAGATTCGGGTTGAATTCACATTTATACACCATTTCTGGTCCTGCCACAACCGCAGCTGTCGTTGCGTCGCCGTCCGCCATTTTTTCTTCTGAATTTTCCGGAGGTGAGAAGCTCCTCCCTTTTCCATTTCCTGTTGCATTGTGGGACAATAGTGTCCATCATTACCACACTTGACTGGTTCTGAATGTTCATTGTGGATTTTTGAGTATACTCAACTTTTACATTGTATCTTTACTATATACTACAAACTCTAAAACTAGTTAGTATTAATTTTAAGTGCACGACTCAGACTAAGACTAAGGTTGTTTTTGTAGCTTAGTTTTGTGTGTATAGACTGCAGATTGAAGGTCTTGAAACTTTATCAACATAAAAACCTAAGGTTTTTCAGAATATAAGCTCTTTTAAGAGATCATGCATTTAAGAAAAGGAGATGGTGAATTACACTCATCATCAAAAGGATAGTTGCACCCAGAAGGACGTGTGGGATTGCAGGGCTATTAGGAAGGAAGATAAAGGTTATTGAGCTGCATGTACAGAAGTAGTGTCTCTCAGTATGGCGCCAGGCAATACTGACGTCTCGGCACAGAGTTGTAGAGGTTCCTAATGGTGTCCTGTGGTGATCCATCCCATGCAGCTTGAATATTCTCACACAGTTCCTGCAGATTGTGTGGTAGGGCTGGAGTGACACCAGGCCTTCTGGACAACCATTTATCTTGGCACTGACCACTGTGCCTCCACGCACGGGTTTGTTGGACGTCTCCACCGAGACAAAAGCAGGAGCCAGTCCATGACAATCTGGCACAACACCACTGCCGACTGTACCACAACACACAATTGTCGTAACGGTCTGCGTGCATGTAGTCCTGCATCGTTCAGCCGTCTGCCAATGGTGCTGGCACTAACAGGACGACTCATGGAGGGCATCATTGCTCACTGAATGTCCACAGTCGTGGCTGTTGGGTCAGTCAGGTACATCGATAAGGCCCGTCCTTGCTTACATCATGCCTGGACGAGCGTGAAACTTGAATCATTCGCATTTCTCCCAATGTTAAACCTACCCACCGACTTTGTTTCCTGTGGGTTGATTCCTTCTGGGTGCAGCTATTCTTTTGATGATGAGTGTACATCGCTAAAACAAATAAATGAAGACTTGAATAACAGCTGGTGCTAATCAAATATATTTACCATACTGCTTTAAGAGTGCTGTGTTGTAAATCAGCCCAACACTAAATCATCGAAAGTGACTATAAACCTGACCGGCCATCTTTTATGATTTTGGACAAGGGCAGCAGGATAGTAAAACAGAAGACAGAGTTAGCATGTAAACAGAGCCTTGATTAAAGCGCTTTTATGGGAAACGGTGTCTTCCTCTTGAATCAACTCCTCCATAGTCTTCCGCATAAAGAACACGGTATCAAACAGTGGCTGGGGTGGAGACAGTCTTGCTGTTGTGCTAGAATTTGAATCAGTTAGGGAGATTTCTCAAGCAGTTTGGGGAAGGCAGTGTGTGAGGATGAAAATCATTACATCTGGGAGCTCCTCACATACCATTTCACTCTTGAGTGTTTTTGACTGAGATGTAAGTCTTCTTTGCGCTTGTCTGTGACTAAGAAGGTGAAGGAAAATCATGAGGTACATCGTCGGCTTGAAGGATCCTCTTAACATTTTCTCTTTTTTCAGTTTGTTTCTGTCAAAGTGAGTTTCCTCTTCTCACTAGAGTTTTAACACAGTCTTCACCTTTGGTCAATCTTTGGTCAATCTAAACTCAAATTGGCTTTAATGACTGTCGGTGTAGTGCGCGTGGCTGAAAAAGTGGGTGCTTATTAAAGAGGGAGAGGGAGGGAAAGAGAGAGAGAGAGTAAGAGAGAAGAGTGAAAGAAGAGAAGAGAAAGCACAGCTCATTTGCTCAGCAGTGAAGCCTCAGGCGAAAGAGTACGTGGGTGGAGACATCTCCCAGCTCGAGAAAAGAGTGAAAAAGATTGAGGGCGAAGAATGCATGCAGAACCCGCCAACTGTTCCAGTTGCCACACCACGCTGGACAGTTTCCTCTGAGGAGGCGAGTGCCACTTCTCTCCTGCGAAAGGAAACAGGTGCTGTAGGTGGGAGATCCAGAACCTGTGACCTTCCTTCATCTCAGCGAACGCACAGTTAACAGTCCCAATAATATAAAACCCAGTGACAATAAAGGGGGCGGGACTGGTTTGATTGGGCCCAGTGGGTGTAGGCCCCCACCACTTTTGTCAAAATCCCCAGTGGAAAAATCATTATATACTATCTGTAGGGAATAATAAAAGGCAATGAAGGAAAGGAGAAAAAAAGAGGAAAAAGAAATGAAGCAGGGAAGGAAGGGAGGAATGAAGGTAGAAAAAAAAAGAAATAGTGAGGAAGAAAAAGAAAAATACAGATGGAACAAAGAGAATGAACAGAAGAAGAAAACATAAGGAAGGAAAAACAAGAAAGAAACAACAGACAGAGGAAAAGACAGGAATAAGAAAAATAAGGGCAGAAAAATAAAGAAAGTGATGAAGCAAAGAAAGAAAAGAAGAGAGAAAAGGAAAGCAGAGAATAAGGAAGAAGAAGAAAGAAAGAAGAGAAGAATGAAATGAAGAAGTATGGATGGAAGGAAGAAGAAAGTATAAGACATGACAAATAGAAAGAAAGACAGGAATAAAGAAAAATGGGTAGATAAAGTAAAGCACATAATGAAGAGAAAAAGAGAAAGAACATGAGAATGAAATAAGAAAGGAAGGAAGGAAGGAAAGAAAGAAAAGAAAGAAGGACAGCATAAAAAGAAAGATACCAAGAACGTAAGGGCAAAAAGGAATGAAAGAAAGAATGAAGAAAGGTACGAAAAGAGAGNGAGAAGAAAGAGAAAAGAAGACCAACTGCAGAGGCTTGATCTTCCAAACGCGTGAAAAAGAAAAAGTCTGAACTCCACTCTTCTCTGGCGTCCGTGGCCTGGAAGTGCATGACCAAGCACAACCATACACACCATGTACATAAACACAGGAACTACAAACAGTTACACAGCTTATCAAAACCGCAGGCGTAAACGTCAGAATTACGCAGAGCGACCACGAACACATTAACGTCTGAACTTCATTGCTTCTGCATGCAGAGCAAGATACAGGAGTTTCCTGACGTACCCTGAATTTTGTGTTTGTGAGTCTTTCTCAGTTGTGAGCTTGAGGCTTGTAATTACGATCACTGCTTCACTTACTGTAGCCCATCTGCACATGTGGTGACCTTGTCTGTTATCTCCCATGCAACTTCAAGAAACTGGCTAGCGCCTGCTTCATCAACATGCCTGTCGTCTGTTTTCACCACAGCTAAAGCGAACAAGTGCAGTCGCCATTCGTCATCGATTAGGTGTGCCGTTACATCGAGGTAGTTATGGTTGCTTACTGATGTCCAATGGTCTCCAGCCAGTGCAACACATGTAGCTTGTGCCAACTGCTTTGCTTTCTTTGCCCTTTCATCAGCATACAATTCATGAATACTTGTGATAATAGCTACCCTCGAAGGCGGCGATTTACGGGAGCCAGTTGGGGCCAAACTGATTAATATGTGTTACATGACGCATTAAAAAAATTAAGGCGTTAAAGTTTCCAGATTAATCACACATGTTAATGTGTTAACGTTGACTCCCCTAATATATATACAGGGGTTGGACAATGAAACTGAAACACCTGTGATTTTAGTGTGGGAGGTTTCATGGCTAAATTGGACCAGCCTGGTGGCCAATCTTCATTAACTGCACATTGCACCAGTAAGAGCAGAGTGTGAAGGTTCAATTAGCAGGTAAGAGCACAGTTTTACAGTTTTGCTCAAAATATTGCAATGCACACAACATTATGGGTGACATACCAGAGTTCAAAAGAGGACAAATTGTTGGTGCACGTCTTGCTGGCGCATCTGTGACCAAGACAGCAAGTCTTTGTGATGTATCAAGAGCCACGGTATCCAGGGTAATGTCAGCATACCACCAAGAAGGACGTTTTCCTCCACCAGCATCACGTAGTGACCTGGCCACTATCCTGCAAGAAGAATGGCTTAAAATCCCTCTGACCACTGTGCAGGACTTGTACATGTCATTCCCAAGACGAACTGACGCTGTATTGGCCGCAAAAGGAGGAGGAGGCCCTACACCATACTAATAAATGATTGTGGTCTAAAACCAGGTGTTTCAGTTTCATTGTCCAACCCCTGTATATTTATATATATACCTTGCATGCCTTTACAGGAATTTTAAAAAATAGCTTTATATCTTTGGCTAATCCATCAGCCTATTCAGTTATAAATAAACTAATATGAATTAGGGCTGGGCCATTACACAATAACATCATCTATCATCCACACCCCATGGTCCACACCGTCAGCGGGGACACTTCAGTCAGAGGATCCTGTTTACAGCCTTACGTTACTCTTCTGAAGGCAAAACAGCCAGTTATGAAGAGAACATAACATGTAAACCAGTTAGAGACAGTCTGTTTGGAGCAGTCAAGTTCAAGTAGGAGTTTATCATCTTGTTGCATTTATTAGACACAGATTTCATCGCTAACAACAGCTTTCTCAAGAAGTCATTACAAAGCCCCTGTCTCATGTCTGCTGAAGCGCTTCTCTGTTTATGCTTGTAGCATTGCTGTTCTTGTCATAATTTCGTTTTCACTTGGCTGTTCTGAGAGCTGCAAATGGCACATTTTCCCAGAATGCCTCAGACGTGTTCAATTAGACATAAAAACACTTAAACTTTCGGAACTTTCTTTGACTTGTCAAAAAACGGTGATGACCGATACTTTAATTCTCCAACTGAATGTAACCGCCATAATTGCATATTGCACTTGTCATGTGGAAATTACAATGGATAGGTTGGGAAAGTAGGGAAAATGACTGGATGAGTAGGGGAGGAAGGGCTGTGAATGAACTGAAATCTGACAGACCTCAAACCCCACAACCCCAGCGTCATCATCCATCACAATGCTTCTTAGTAGACATCGTCATATGCCAGTTGGATAGACATCGACTGCTGTAATCTGAATTGGCCATGCAAATCAAATAAATAGTAGCTTACAGCTGCAGTCTTCCAGTAAACATACCAGGACATAGCAGACATGACATTAGCCACATTTACGTGCAGACTGATATTCTGGCATCCAGCGTTTGTTGCTCTGAATGTTGCATTCTTGGCCCTCTTTTATAAGTACATGTGTTTTCAGTGTTATACACTCATCATCCATAGAATAGTTGCACAACTAGTTGCACCCAGAAGGAATCAACCAACAGGAATGAAGCATGGCGGGTAGATGTAAGCAATGACAGGCCTTATCGCTGTACCTGACTGACACAACAGTCACGATTAAGGACATCATGTCCTCTATGAGTCATCTTCTTAGTGCCAGCACCATTGGCAGACGACTGCATGACGCAGGACCACATGCACACAGACCGTTACGACAACTGCCCTTAACACCACGTCAGCGTCACCATAGCCTGCAATGGGGTCGTGCCAGACTGTCATAGAGTGACTCAGAGTGGCAGCGGGTCATCTTCAGTGACGAGTCCCGCTTCTTGGTGAAGACATCCAGCAAATCCATGTGTTGAGGCACCGTGGTCAGCACCAAGATGAACGGTTTGTCCTGGTGTCACTCCACCTCCACCCCTACCACACCATCTGCAGGAACTGTGTGAGGATATTCAAGCTGCATGGGATGGATTATCACAGGACACCATTAGGAACCTCTACAACTCCATGCCGAGACGTCTGGCATGCTGCATTACCAAACACTGCGGCCTGTCGCCATACTGAGAGACAGACTTCTGTATGTGTAGCTCCATAAATATTGATCATATCAGTCTAAATTCATCATCATTTATTGATCCTGGTAACCTTTATCTTCTTCCCAATCCCACACTTCCTTCTGGGTGCAGCTGTCCTTTGACAATGAGTGTGTTAAGATTATTCCAATATGTTTTAGTACTTAATAAGCTTTTCAGTGTAATACAAATATGGAAAACCAAAAATCATGTCATACGTTCCTTTTTATTAGCTACGGTAGATGGAAAACAGAAGCCAGGTTTAGACAGGAAAGGACTGAATGTTTAAACAGCAAACTATTAGGAAGCTGAACTTGGAATATTAAAGAAGAGGTCATCTCTCTCTCTCTATTGACACGACGAGGGAGAGAGAGAGGGTAAAGAGAGGGAGGGACAGGGAAAGCGTAGGCGGCCGTGCAGGGCACATTGATTGGCTCCTGCTCGCGGCTTGGCTGTATCGATTGAGCCCCCTCTTAAAAGGCTGCAGTTTTATTAAAAGGTTTCTTGTATCTGCCTCTCACCTGTCGTCTCTAATGATGCCGAGTGAGAGATGGAGGGCCTTGGGGTGGTGAGGGGGAGCCCTGTCTGTCTTCTCCACACAAGTCACTACAGCTCTCTCAGACGGGTACTTTAAGTTAGTTATCGTAGTTCAAAGTGATAGAAAAATCAAACTGAGACATTTTTCCTCTTATCCCCAGATTGTGTCAATCAGCCAAGATGTTTGGTATCTGAAGGTTGCTCCATTAGGTTTGCACAGCCTAATGTAGCTAACAAGTAATGGAAGCTTGCGCCTCACCAATAAGCAACTTGCCTAGGACCACATGAAGTTGGACAAATTTATACAACTGATCCGAACTCAAGCTTCAAGATGACTGATACTACTGCTGTTAGCTGTCTGGCGTTTACTTTGAGGTGTCTGGGACGAGTAAGGTGACTAGATTTCTGAACTGGAAAAAAAACCCAGGGACATTCCGAGATTTTGCACTTATAATAATTCCTATTCGTATTATTTATTGTGGCAGTAAAAAAGACTGACCCTGAATGCACCTCTGGGCTAGCTCCAGTTCTGGAGAGACAGGGACAGCTGCTATAAATATGCCATATATGTCACATATGGATTACCTTGTATTTACCTTGTATTCTGAACAGACATTTGTGGTCATGCTGTGAACTTACTTGACACTTGCTGGCTTCTGGTGGAGTTTTACAAAGCGGTATTCTCTAAAACCAGGTGAGCAAGTGCTAGAAGTAGTCAATAGACAGAAACTCCCAGTCTACAGGAATTTCTCCATAGAATTGGGCCAGGGAAGGCATCCACCAAATCTGGCCCAACTGCGGAATTCTTTGATGCAAGAGTGTCTGAACACTGATGCGGCCTACATCCAGAAACCTGTCCAGTCCATGCCAAATCCAGTCACAGCTGTTGTTGGTGCTCGTGGAGGTATTGCACGCTATTAGGTACGTTTCAGTCTCGGGTGACTCATTTTTTGTACAGTGAACTTAACTGCATATTGTAACTCCATTGAGATGCTATGTCAAAACAATGCAATTTACACTTGTAAATTGAATTAAACCTCATGGCAGTTGTTAAGTAGCTGTCTTCAAAACCAAAGCAGAATAGAGACATAGCAGAATTGTTTGCAAGAGAGAGAGAGAGAGAGACAGAAGAAAGGCTTGACCAATGATACTCAAGACAGTAGAGAGTTTTTAGCTGATACATACTGCGAGTGTTCATGTGTGTCTTCTTCACTCTGACCTCTGGCAGGGAAGTGTTGTGCAAGCGTCACCCTCAGGAGTGAGCCTACTGCTCTATAGATCAACACTCTACTCTGTCCCTCTGTGTCTCCCTCTCTCTCCCTCTCTCTCTCTCTCTCTCTCTCTCTCTCACACCACTACTCTGAAACCGATAGCCCGCCAAAGTGAGGCGGCGTATGAGAAAGCGCTGACAGGAACGCATCTGCTGGGGGACAACATTTAGAAGTGAAAAACAAATATTCCCCAACAGGTGTGTTTGAGACGTACGTGTTTCATTTGCATTCATTAGGCTGCGGGTTTGAGCTCACGGAGCTGAAATCCTATCGTTAAGAGCTAGCCCAGACTGCTCATCGAGCACTTATGTTGCCCTCCATGCCCTGCACGTATCAGCTTCAAGTCAAATGCGATCGATGACTCATCCCTGCGCTGGGAGAACGCTGCACAGGAGTTTTACACTTTTTAAAAATGGCCCTTTCGTCCTCTCCTCCTCTCCGGCACTTTCTGACTGCAAGTTAGTCCTTGAGCGAGTCAAGAGAGAGACACCTGCGGCAGTGACCGAGCTGGTGATCCTGAAATGACTCCGCCATGTCTACACCCAGCCAATGACCCAAACCTGCCAAGAGCACTCTACTCACCGTCCCAGAACTGCACATGGTAACCACAACGTCACTGACTTGCCCCGAGGACTAATGTGAGAGTTTGGCCAGAATTCAAATTGACACAATTTCCCCTTCCCACAGTTATCCTGAATATCCGTCAGTCATGTTTTGCTTTGGAATTCCCTCAGTTTTGGAGTGGAGCTGTGAATCCAATGTAGTTAACAAGTAATGGAAGCTAATAGGGAAATCGTACCTGTTCTCATCTTCATCTTCTCAGGGTCCTATGTTCTTAGATTTCCCTATAATCCCAGGGTCCCGGGTTCTTATGTTTGCAGGGCCCTACTTTCTCTATGCTCTTTTTCTAATAGCTCGTATCTCAATGTGATACTTAAAGACAAGTAATGAAGTGGTTCCCTACATCATATCTGGGGTCCAGGGGTCACTGTCCATACACACTGGACAATGAGAAATAGATGTTTTTGATAGGAATGCAGTCACTCCAGCTAGGCAGCTCTTTGTAATGGCATTCATAAGGAGAGCATAGTACACATGAACCCTGTTTAGTTCTGTTGCTATATTGCCAGGAGAACGGTATTTGTCTGACTGCATTGTGCCGAGTGTAAAGTTTGGTGGAGGGGGCATTATGGTGTGGGGGTGTTGTTCAGGAGTTGGGCTCGGCCCCTTAGTTCCAGTGAAAGGAACTCTTAATGCTTCAGCACACCAAGAGACTCTGGACCATTTAGTGCTCTCAACTTTGTAGGAACAGTTTGGGGACGGCCCCTTCCTGTTCCAACAAGACTGCACGCCAGTGCACAAAGCAAGGTCCTGACCTCAACCCGATAGAACACCTTTGGGATGAATTAGAGCGGAGACTGAAAGCCAGGCCTTCTTATCCAACATCAGTTTCTGACCTCACAAATATGGTTCTGGAAGAATGGTCAGAAATTCCCATAAACACATTCCTAAACCTTGTGGAAAGCCTTCCCAGAAGAGTTGAAGCTGTTATAGCTGTAAAGGGTGGGCCGACCTCATATTAAACCGTATGGATTAAGAATGGGATGTCACTCAAGTTTATACGCGTGTGAAGGCAGGCGAGCAAATACTTTTGGCAGTATAGTGTATATAACAGATGGAGTAGTATACTACATACAGCCTCATTTGAATATAGCAAATTGTTTGTCATAGATTGGAGGTATTATGTAATGCACGGTAGGGCTGTAGCTTCAAATAGCAGTAATAATAGAATGGCTCTATGTTAGGATATGGTTAGGATTCCCCCAAGAAGAAGTGGCAAGGGCAAGTGGACAAGTGCATGTTTAAACTGAAATAACTGTCTCCTAATTCAAAACGGACATCCCATTTTTTTTGGAAACTCAGTTGTATGGATAAAATGAAATTAATTAAAAAATTTAATCTAGTTGAGGTTTAATTCAGAATGAATTGTGTTAATAGAGAGTATGTCCCCTAATTGATGCAGTAACAGCCTCTATTCTTCTCAGATGTTGGAACATTGCTGATCCAATGGCCATAAGAGCAATAGTCATGTACTGATGTTGGAGAATATGTTCTGTACTATAAATAGCACTCCAGCTCATCCTAAAGATCCTGGAGGTTGCTCCGTCCCTCCAGAGAACACAGTCCACATATGCTTGGCATTAGGCTCATGTGTGGTTGCCCCAGAGCCTTCAATTCTCTTGGCATCTCCTAATGAGATTAAACAAGATGTGGGTTGGCAGTGGGTACACCTTAAAGTTGCTGAGTTTATTAATTAGAAGTGGTGTCTGGATACTTTTGGACAGTTTGCATAAGGAAGACAACATTATGAATATCATACAAACAAACTCAGTTGTAGGAAAGGTTAAATGGAGAGTAGCTGTTATATTGAGGATGTGCTAGAAGGTTCCATTGTTTGAATGATTGAATGCCATCTGTGGTAAAGTTTAGCAAAGCTACAAATATTACGTTACCACTGAACAGATTATCATTCTGAACTGGAATGTGTGCTTTAGTAAGAAAAATCGAATCAGAATCTTTATATCGCCAAGTATATTACACATAAGGAATCTGTCTTGGTGAGAACACACGTGTATGACATGCAACAAGAACACAGACTTTAACAAATGTTTCACTAAGGGAAAAGTACAATAATATACAATAAATAGAATAAAGGAAAAGAATAAGAGTAATAAAGAGCCAGGAAAGGAGCTATATAAGAGATGATATGAATATCTGTATTTATATGTATCTGGATATTCCATGCGTAAGTGAGTCTGATCAGACATATATTATAAAAACTATTATTTACAGAATCTGTACAACTGTGCAAATGAGTGTTGTGTTACTGAGGATTTCCTGTAATACAGTGAGATTCAGTTCAGGTAAAAGTTTCAGTTTATAGTTTAAAGCACAAGGTGACCACACTGGTTAATGAGGGTTACAGCTCTGGGGAAGAGGCTGTTAGCATGTCGTGTTATGCTGGTTTTGAATCGTCCTGAGTCTTCTGCCAAAGGTAAACATGCCTAAAGGCCAAATTAATGAGGGAACATAGGGCTGTGCTGGTGGCATCCCTTCTTAATAAAAATAATGTGTGGGAATAAGGTGTGGGAACTGTATCTTAACGCATGTCCCCGACTTATTAAGGAGTTTGAACTAGCATGGCTTAATGATCTCATTCCCACAACTTACCAAGTCATGTCTTACTTAATTACCTTGATTGCACACACCTTACTAAGTCATCCCCACCTCTTAATTATCTTGTTCTTTTCACACCTTTACTAGTTGTGGCTACAACTTTATTATGCCGTTTCTAGGACTTATGAAGTCTTGACCACTGCTTCATTATGCCACAACTTACTTTGTCATGGTCATTACTTAACAATCTCAGGCCCGTGCTTTTCAAGTCATGAAACTGTTTAATTATCTCATTCCCACACCTTACTAAGTCATGGCCACTGCTTAATGATCTAATGCCCATATATTACTAGGTCTTGGCCATGACTTAATTATCTCAGTCCCATGTCTTACTAAGTTACAGCCACTGCTTAATTATCTCATTCCCACACCTAACTAAGTCATGGCCATGACTTAATTATCTCAGTCCTATGCCTTACTAAGTCATGGCCACTGCTTAATTATCTCATTCCCACACCTTACTAAGTCATGGCCATGACTTAATTATCTCACTACCATGAAAATAGACAAAAGTACATCCAAATGTCAGGCTTCATAGCACTTTGGTCTGTTTTTGAGTTGGCAGTATATCATTTGGAGTGTCAGAAACATCACAAGTCTATTCAGGGCACTTACGTATGCAATGCGTCCATAACTTAATAGCTGCTTGCAGTTCCAGTGCAACAGTGAAGAAGCACACCAAATATGTCCTGGCTACATTTGATGGTCTACGTTTGGGGTAAGGGGGAATTGTGTAAATTAGATTTCATTGCTTTAATGTAGTCAGTGAACCACTGTTGCACAGCCAAGGAGAGAGGGACAGAAGGTGAGAGAGGGTGATAATGAAAAGAGTGGCGTCTCAGCCGAAGTGATCTTAACCTACTACTGTACGGTGGGACTTCTCGCATGTTGGATACCATGCGTGCCCCACGGTGAGTCCTGAGCTGAATAATGCTGTGTTTTCGCCTGGAGCCGGCCCAGGGCTGGAGCGCTGACCTCCACATCCAGCCACGGCTCACGAGAGCAGCCTCCGTGTGTGTGCAGCTTGTCGTTCAACTCCCTCACGTGCTCCAACAGGAAGCAACCAGGCCTGGCCATTCTGGCTGCCATGGAAACACCAGCCCGGTTTCTTTATATGTCTTTTTTTGGCGCTGGTCCCCCAGTGCCTGCTCACAGCGGCCTGGTGCTTTGTGGTCTGCCTTGTAGCCTAGTCCTTGGCCAAAAGAGCAGCTAGTCCCAGGGCTGGTAGTTCAGACTTTTGTGTTGTGGTGCTTGAGACACTTCAAACAAAATACAATCCAAAGAAAAGTTGCTCATGGGGTTGAAATACTTCTGCTGCAGGGCAGCTGAGTCCCTTCGCTGAGGCCAGGGTTCAACGTCTCGCTGTGCCATATGCTATTGGTAGTGAGGGCACCCTAAGATTATGACTCCGAGGGCTTTCTGTAGGGGGCAGAATTTATGAGAAGGATGGAGACATGTTCAGTTGTTCTCCTTCAACTATGTTAAGGTGTTCAAAGATACCAAATTAGGCTGAAGAATGAATGGTGTTAATAGAGAGTATGGCCCCAAATTGCTGCAGTCACAGCCTCTATTCTTCTCAGATGTTGGAGCGTTGCTCTGAGGATCTAATGGCCATAAGAGCATTACTCCTCTACTGGTGTGGGATGATATGTGCTGTACTATAAACGGCATTCCAACTCATCCTAAAGATCCTGGAGGTTGCTCCGTCCCTCCAGAGAACACCGTCCACAGATGCATGGCATTAGGCTCATGTGTGGTTGCTCCAGAGCCTTCAATTATATTGGCATCTCCTATGGAGATTGAACAAGATGTGTGTCCACCGTTGGGTACACCTTAAAGTTGCTGAGTTCATTCATTAGAAGGGGTGTCTGGATACTTTTGGACAGTTTGCATAAGGAGAACAACATTGCAAATAACAACATTAAGTTCATATGCTGCAAATGATACATCATTAAAGTGATGCATGTGTCCAGAACTGGAAGAAGACGTGTGAAAAATACTAAGTATTTTCATTTCAGATCCTTAAAGAGGTGAAGGATGAAGACTGGGACATGTGGAACATCGTTCACACGCTGACCAATCGGAGAAGAGGCGAGCACTCCATCTGTTATGCTGAAAGCCATGACCAGGTTGGCTGAAGCATTAATCACAAGTTTAGTTACTAACACAAACATTAGTAACCTTAGAGTGTCAAACAGAGTTTGGTGAATGCTGAATACTGATTACACCATCCTTAAAGTTCTCAGTACAATGTTCCATTACAGTGCTGTAAATAATGCTTTTAAAGGTATCATATTCGGAATTCATTTAGAATACATTCAAAATGCTTTTGAAATAGGGACGTAACGATACACAAATTCCACAATGCATAATTTGCATTATGACGTTGCATTATGATGTTTTTCGATACAGAAATCTACAGAAATAAACTTTTAACATTTAATTTTGCGTTTACAAACCAGTTTCCAATAAAGTTGGGGAGCAGTGCAAAAAACATGAATAAATACAGAGTGTAAGTACAGCAGGGGTTAAATGCAAATCGTGTAAACTTTATATTTCATTATATAACCTTATATAAACCTTATATAACATATATAACCTTATATAACATATTACAAGCATGACATATCAAATGTTGAAACAAAAATTTTATTGTGTTTTGAAAAATATATGGCCATTTTGAATTTGATGCCAGCAACATGTTTCTAAAAAGTTGGGACAGAGTTCATATTGGGACAGAGTTCATGTTGGGACTGAGTTCACTGTCTCTTTGTTTAACAACACTCTGTAAGTGTTTGGGAACTTTTCTCATTCTTGCTTAATATAAGACTTCAGGTGCTCAACAGTTTGGGGTCGCATTTGTTGTATTTCTGTTCCATAATGTGCCAAATACAGTATTTTCAGTGGGAGACCAGTCGGGACTGCAAGCAGGCCAGTTTAGCACCTGGACTTCTCTCCTACCAAGCCTTGCCTTTGTAATACATGCAGAATGCGGTATAGCATTGTCTTGCTGAAATAAGCAAGACCTTCCCTGAAATGGACGTCATCTGGATGGCAGCATGTGTTGCTCCAAAACTCGTACATCATAATATCGTTCTTAATTAATGGTGCCTTTACAGAAGTGCAAGTCAGCCATGCCTTGTGCACTAATGCCTCCCCCATATCATCACAGATGCTGGCTTTAGTCAGCTTCCATGACTTTCAATGATTTCAAATCATTCATGTTACTGACTTGTTGCCAGTTAACTTAATCAGTTGTGAGATGTTCCATCAGGTTTAGCATTACAAAACTTCAGCAGTCTTGCAGTCTTTTATTTTGCCCTGGCTGACTTTTTTTTGGAAATGAGGTTACATTTATTTTTTGGTTATTCCAAAAAGTTTTGTTGTTGTAACTTCCACTGTTATTTCTAAGAATATATAAAATATATAATAAAAAAGAATATACGTTTCTAAGAATATACAAAAGTGCAATATCTATGTAATATTTAACAGTTTCAATACTAAAAGAATTGACAATAATAAGCCCATTAACATTCAGGTCTTGTGCTTGTTCATAAGGTATAGAGGTAGACTCTATAATCTGAGGGGCCCACAGAAGGCCCACTCTACAACCGAATAGAGGTGCAAATCAGTAGTATTAACGCTATAGATCCAGTTAATTATTTATACTGTATGTTTTATTTTATTTCAGTATGTTAAGTTCAGCATATAGTTTTTTATTAATATAGTCATAATCAATTGATAGATTGATCAGTGCATTTTTACCATATATACTTGCCTGGAGTAAGAATATTTAAGCTCATGAAGTATCTGGAAAGAAAGCTGTGGAGGTCACCTCTACGCCTCATCTTCCTGCTAGGCGCTGGTTGGGGACAAGTCGTTAGCCTTCTGGCTGATGGATAAGGAGATGTACACCAACATGAGTGCGCTGATCGCCATGACGCCTGTCATAGACCGTGGCATGCAGCTGCACAAGCTCATCCGGCTCCTCACTCATAGCCTCGGGGGGGAGGGCTACCTCAATTTCATGGGTGAGTGTCATTAACCAGACACACACACACACACACACACAGATACATACGTATATACACGCAGCCTTGAAGAAGGAAGTTTGGTTTAGATGATGTTTCTCCAGAGTAAAAGGATGCACATAGAAATGTGGAGTTTAAATTGTGAAGGTGGCCGCAGCAACACATTTCCCGTTTGTTCTAACTTAGCAAGAGTTATAAAGATTTGTAATGTATGTTATGTCATTTTAATGCTTGCTGTATATCATGGGGCTACAAAATATATCTACATATCTACTTTATATCCTGCCAAGTCATTTAACAAAGTGACTGCACACTGCTTCACAGTGTTTCAGTACTGTTGTCTGGTTTCTGTAAATGAATGATCTTGAACTCTACATTAGTCTCTAGATCATTTAAATCAGGACTTGAACGCCAGCTGTCACTGGCAGAGGTGCGCAAGGGTAAAACTTTTATGGTAACACTTTACTGTGGGGTGTTATCCTTAAGGCTTCAAGATACTTACATAAGCATGTCATGACAACTGCATAAATGTTTATAACTGCTAATTCTAACAGGCATCATCAGTGATAACAGCTATTTTACACAACTTTGGCCAAAATTGGCAAATGTAACCTGTAGTGAATGACACCTATTGGAATAAACTTTTATATAGTATATATTATATTATGGCAGTTGTCATGACAAGCTTAGGTAGATGTCTTGTAGCTTTATGAACAGTACCCTACATTACCCTATAGTAAAGTGTTAAAAGCCTATGTAGGGGTCATGTAGCCTTATGAACAGTACCCTACGCCCTACAGTAAAGTGTTATAAGCTTATGTAACTCATGTAGCCTTAAGAACAGTACCCTATACCTTATAGTTCCCTACAGTAAAGTATTACAAGCTTATATTGCTTTATATAGGTGTCATGTGGCCTTATAAACAGTACCCTACACCCTACAGTTCCCTACAGTAAGGTGTTACAAGCTTATGTAGGTGTCATGTAGCCTTATCAACAGTATCCTACAGTAAAGTGGTACAAGCTTATGTAGGTGTCATGTAGCCTTATAAACAGTACCCTATACCGTATAGTTCCCTACAGTAAAGTATTACAAGCTTATGTAGGTGTCATGTAGCCTTTTGAACAGCATCATACAGTAAAGTGTTAGCACTTTTACTGAAAAGACGCAGGCAACAAGTAGCATAAAAAGCAATTTCAGCAGAAGCACAAAACAGCAGGTAGAAAAACTTAATCAAAGGAGAACTGCATCAAAACCTAGAACATTTAACAAGTATCAGCATGGGAACTGAAGCTTGGGAGGCTTGATTTTTCTCTGTTTGATGCACTTTCAGTCTAAAATAAAACACCAAAGCTTAACAGTCGCATCTGTAACCAATCACACCAACACAACATAATACAATTAAATGCCAAAGGAGAATTACAAATTCTATAGGAATGGTAAAGTGAGTAATACAGAAATGAATCATATCAATTCCACACTTGTACCTTAGTAGAAGGAAAAATATTAGCTTTGCAGGACAAGAAGGGGCAAAAACATTCTTCAGTTTCAGTGTATGTTCATGTAAAGATTTTTTTCCCAAGCAGTTTTGGACAATCATCCTGGTTCAATCATCATGAAATATTAACACAATGCAAAGAACAGCAGCTGTCAAATGATGTGGAAAAATAAAATATAAAAAAAAATTTGCGGGATTTAGGATTTGCTTTAGACAGCAACAATATACACACACACACATACACACTATGTGATTTTGTTGGAGATCCTAACCATGGGCAATAATGGAGTTTCCACCCCCACTGTTGGAGCTATAACAGCCTCCACTATTCAGCACAGGTCTTCCATGAGAGTTTGGAGTGTGCCTGTGATAATTTGTGCACATTCAGTCAAAAGAGCATTTGTAAGGTCAATGTTGGACAAGCAGGCCTGGTTCACAATCAACGCTCCAATTCATCTCAAAGGTGTTCAAAGGAATTAAAGTCTTGACTGCACAGGCCACTGGTGTTCCTCCACAAACCACTGAACTCTGCAAACCATGCATTTATGGAGCTTGCTTTGTGGCACAACCATGCTGGAACAGGAAAAGGACTTTCCCCAAACTGTTCTGTTGCCACAAAATTGGAAGTATATTATTTATTATTATATTATTATTTATATGATGCTGAAACAAGAGAGCCTAATAGAGCTCAAGTCATAGTCAGCTCCACTTACGATATAGGCGCACACCCCCACAGGACCACCACAGAGCAGGTATTATGTGGGTGGTGGATCATTCTCAGAACTGCAGTGACACTGATGTGGTGGTGTTGTGCTGGTGTGAGTGGATCAGATGCAGCAGTGCTGCTGGAATGTTTAAACGCTGTGTCCACTCACTGTCCACTCTATTAGGCACGACTACTTTATGTAAAGCCAGAGACGATAGCTCATCTGCTGCTGCACAGTTTGTGTTGGTCATCCTCTAGTCCTTCATCAGTGGTCACAGAATGCTGCCCACCGTACACTGTTGGCTGGATGGTTTTGCTTGATGGACTAGCAGTGACACTAAGGTGTTTAAACACTGATCCACTCACACTACACTCTACCGCCATCGAAAGTAGGAAGTGGTCATAATAATGTGACTCGACTGTGTATAAACAACAACTAATAAATCAACATAAATTCTATTGATGTTCTTGCAGATGTGGTGGATTCATCTGCCAGTGTTTCTCTTGAACTGCTTTGGATCAGATGTTTGGGCTAAGAATTACGGGTGACACCAGTAACGTCCTCAAAAATGATCTGCATGCAGCATGCATTACTCAGCAGTATTGGAGGGGTCCTTCTGGTCCTTCTGAATGGAACCTTCACTGTCTAGCTATTGGCCTAAGGTGTGACCTATAACCCTATAGCGCTACGACTTCAGACCAGAGCACGAT
>CM067490.1:3209724-3226535 GCA_034552555.1 Semaprochilodus insignis
CTACGAAAAACTTGAAAGTGCTTACAGCTCATAATTTCATATATCAGATCATAGTTTCAAATATCATTAAGAAATTGCTGTTAGGTGGAACTGCGGAAGCCGAGACACAGTCTGCAAGACTAAGGAAAGTGCAATAATGTTTAGCTGGAGGGTGGCGTACCACTCTACTGTTAAGTGTTGCCTGTACAAACATGATCTGCATGGAAGTCACCAAAAGGAAACCTTACCTGTCACCTAATGTCTGAGGTACACAAAAAAACAACATCTAGATAAGCCAGAGGCATTGAGAAAACAACTGCTGTGGACTAATGAAGTAAAAACAGGCCTTGTATATGGAGAAATGAAGGAGCAGCACTCGATCAAAAGAACACCTACCCAACTGTTAAGCACGGGGGGTGGATCTATTATGCTTTGGCTGTTTGTCAGCCAGTGGCAAGGGAAACATTGCATGGGTAGATGAAAGAATGGATTACGCATAATATCAGCAAATTCTAAAAGTAAATGTGACACAGTCATTCAAGACAGTGGAGCTAAAAAGAGGCTGACTTCTACGATAGCATCCACACCATACCTTAAAACTGACCAGGAAACACAGGCTCTTTTTATTATTACAAATTAGAGAATTTAAGGACACAATAACAAAATGTCTTAATGTGTCAAAATGTTCCACTGCTGCTCCTGGAGGACCTCTGTGGTGCACGTTTCCCTTGCTCTAACACACCTTAATCAGCTCATTAGCGAACCTTTCCTGTCTCTGTGGTTGAATAAAAGCACTGAAAAGTCCTACTTAAGTCAGAACACTGCTTCTGTACTGAGAAATCAATTTATTAAATATTAAAAATAATAACAAATTACTCAAGTAGAAGTAAACAAGGTGTTTATTGGAAAAACTACATTAGTAGTCAGATTAGTTGCTTGAAGCTATTAGAGAATTACACCAAGAAGGTCCAATGCTTAAAGTTTCACTAAGTTTTACTTGGATAAGCTAATAAGAGAAACCATTAGCTTAGCTTAGCTAAATTACCTCGCTAAGTAACGTAGAAACATAGCTAACATAGTAAACAGGCACTCAAATAGAATATACAAGCGCTGGCTTCATGAGCTGCTCGCTATTCTAAAATGACTAATTAGAAATTAGCTATGTGAAAATCTAAAAAGCAATAACATAATATAAAACCAATTGTGTTAAAGGAACATGATTGTGATATGATGTAAATATACTACATCTAATTGTCAATCATGAACAGAGCTGTAGATTATTTCAGAATAATTGAGAAAGCTGTAAAGCACTGAGTATCAACAGATAATAAAATCAATATGGTGACCAGTTCAAATACAGTTGTATACAAAAGTATTACATATTAATTTATGTGAAAATATGTAAAGCAAACTGTTTTGAAAGTAGCATTTATCTGTACATGTCAATGCATTGTTACTTCATAATTGATATAAATTTTATTTACAAAAATATTTCTTATATTTTATTAAGATCAGTAATGGTGGAATGTGTTAAATTTGTAGTTGTGAAAATTTTAGATATTAGCTCATTAGATCTTGATTGGTTCATTAGAACTGGTTACACGGTCCAGAATGTTCATTAGGAAGTGTCAGTTGATAGCGATTCCTTAGCATCATGAATTTGTCCATTTGACCGTTTAAACTTGGTACTACCACTCATCAATCATGGGCTGCTCTTAGCAGCTGGCTGAGGATCTGAAATGAAACTGACGTCTACAAAGCTGAGGAAGCCTACGAAAAACTTGAAAGTGCTTACAGCTCATAATTTCATATATCAGATCATAGTTTCAAATATCATTAAGAAATTGCTGTTAGGTGGAACTGCGGAAGCCGAGACACAGTCTGCAAGACTAAGGAAAGTGCAATAATGTTTAGCTGGAGGGTGGCGTACCACTCTACTGTTAAGTGTTGCCTGTACAAACATGATCTGCATGGAAGTCACCAAAAGGAAACCTTACCTGTCACCTAATGTCTGAGGTACACAAAAAAACAACATCTAGATAAGCCAGAGGCATTGAGAAAACAACTGCTGTGGACTAATGAAGTAAAAACAGGCCTTGTATATGGAGAAATGAAGGAGCAGCACTCGATCAAAAGAACACCTACCCAACTGTTAAGCACGGGGGGTGGATCTATTATGCTTTGGCTGTTTGTCAGCCAGTGGCAAGGGAAACATTGCATGGGTAGATGAAAGAATGGATTACGCATAATATCAGCAAATTCTAAAAGTAAATGTGACACAGTCATTCAAGACAGTGGAGCTAAAAAGAGGCTGACTTCTACGATAGCATCCACACCATACCTTAAAACTGACCAGGAAACACAGGCTGAAGCTTTTGGAATGGCCCTCTCGGCCCTTGACACACGGGGCAGACACACAGACATACACATTCACATACACACTCACACCTAGGGGGCTAATTTAGTATCTCCAGTTCACCTGACTGTTTGTTATTCCACACAGAACTCTACACAGAACAGACCCTCAGATGTCCCAACTGGGAATTGAACCCAGGCTCTTCTTGCTGTGAGGCTACCCACTGTGCCGCCATGCCGTTCCACAAGTTAAATTTGTATCCAGCTGTTGGCACCCCTGGCCAAATGACATGTTTTTTTGAGTTTTGAAGTGAAAAGAAACTTCAGAAGATGCTGTTTCTAGCCATTTAGGAGTCTTTCTATTTCTATTTGGGATTTTTTTAGCTACACTTCCTTTCAGAGTGCTTCTAGTTTGGTGATATTCTTGGGATGTCTTAAATGTTCTGTGCATACAAGACGGCCCTGTGCACTTCAAAGCTCAATAAAATATGTCATTTGGCCAGGGGTGCCCAAACATTTGTATATTTGTATACAGCCGTAAAAAATATTCTAATTTGTTACAAGCAAATGAAATAGGTTTTTTCAGCCTAAAAATTGGACTCTGAACAAACGGTTCTTTTAATCAAAGTAATGGGAGTATTTTTTCAGGTTGCACTTTTTACAGGATGGTACCACTGCACAAATTCTGACTGACTAAATTTCTCTAGAATGGATCATTTCATGTCAAACCACTGTAAATGACTTCGTTTACATCTTAGCCATTAAATTTTGCAGAATTTTGGAAAAATGGTGAACTGGAGATACTAAATTAGCCCCCTAGGTGTGACTGTGTATGTGAATGTGCAAGTCTGTGTGTATGTCTGCGATGGACTGGCGGCCTGTCCAGGGTGTTTCCTGCCTTGCACACAATTAGCACTGGGATAGGCTCCAGCACCCCCTGCAACCCAGGAGGATAAGCAGCTTAGAAGATGAATGAATGAATAACTTCATGTTGGTCCCAAAATATTTGGGAAAATTGGAACTGTGAATAAACCCATTGTGTCCAGTTTGGTGTTAGTTTATAACACTGCAGTACTTCACTGCATATGTTGTTATTGAATAACAGTAATATTGATATGGCGAGTGATTGAACGGTAGGGTATTTAGTGTGTAACAGTAATCAAAAGCCAAATGCGAATAGTAAAACATTGAAAATGTACTCTGTGATGAGAATAGTTCCTTCCTCCTCCTAATTACCCTCCACTCCTGTTTAGAGCAGGCCAGGCCGGGGGATGTTCCAGGACAAGAACAGAGAACTAGTGGTTTACAAAAAAACAGTGTGTTCGTTGCAATCTTGTTAGTCTGCAGGCATGTTTTTTTTTATTCGCCACCGTTATTCAGTACATTCTGCATTCTACTCAGGGAAAAGTAGCCTATAAAACAGTCTTAAGTAAAGTAAAAGTGCCTGCGTGGCACTTCAAGCAAAGTTTGGAGAGAAGTGTGCGAAATGAAGCAGTGTGCTCTGGAGGACACTTCTCTTTGCTAATAGATGCTGCAGTGGAAGATCAGAGAGGCTTTGGCCTGACAGCGTGCGGGATGACAGGATGACAGAGAAGCCACATCCTGATGGGCTTTAATTGAATTTGAAAGGGGTGCCACTTTGTTCGTGCGGTTGGGGGGAGTGTGGGGGTGACTTAATTTGAGAGCTGTGAGTGGTAGGGTTGTTTTTTTTAAGCATGCAACGGAGTAAAAGATCCCAAGCCTCCAACACCTACTTTTAGAGACAGCCGCGGCCGACAGCTCTCGACTCTCATCTGGTAATCGCCCGTGTTTTGTGTTTTGTTATGTTGGGTGGTTTCGGCACATTTCGTTTACTCCTGGATGTTCATCTCTCACCTGTCAGTTTGCTTGTGCTTTGCAACCGCAGCGAAAAGGCCTTGAGTTAGAGGTACTCTGGAGCAAGGTCCGGAGGTCTCAGTGAGCTGAAAGCCTGCTCACTTGAAAAGGAAGCCGTTATATTTTGGCAATTGAAGTTACAGCGTGCGGGTGTGATCTTCATTCAGCATGTTAATTGGTAGAGGGGCGTACTCACCCTTTTATATTTCCTTCCTGAATTTCCTCTTAGTAAAAAGCTTAGTACATCATCGCCACAATATCACGCTTTAATTTAATTTAATTTAATTTAATTTAGCAGTTCCCTTATTTCAGTCACATCCCAGTTAATTTGATCCTAGAACTGCTTAACAAAGCAGAAGATATTGACGGAGTTATCCTAAATGCGTGTGGGTAAAAATATTTATTGAAGGGGGGAAAAAAAAGATAAAACAACTTTCAGAATATTTCAGCTGCACCCATAACCTGTAGGCAAATTACTACTTATTTAGTAATTACTAATTACTTATTAAGCTCGCCAGACAAAAACAACTAGTAGTAACTTCAGGCTCCTGCAGATGGTGTTGCACGAGGATGATTGGGCTATAAATACCAGCAGGCTGTATGTGTCAGTAGTCAGAAACCAGCCAATACTTACCAGCCAGAACAGCCAATAAGCTCAATTTATTCGTTTGTCAGTTGATGTTTCAGGAGATTAGATATAACATTGTCCACGTGCATAAGAAGGAAATATTCAAAGGAAAATGAGTGAAAAACACGTTTCCAAAGCTGGGATCTAAAACATCAGAGAAAATGGGGAGTCCCGACAATCATGCAAGACCTGATAGACCACCAAAACTGCCAGCATCAGATAAATCACACTTATATACATTCAAACTTTCATCTTTGAGAGCGGGGACAATATTAAGCTCCACTTTTGCTGCAGATACAAAATATTTAAGATTTTTTTCCCCATGCCATAGAACACTGCCTCCTTTCTCCCCTAGTGGTCATCTCTAATGAATTGACAAAGTGACAAACAGCATGATTACTATGGCATCATTGTATAACTTTTTTATAACCGGCAACTTATAAAGTTAAGCTAAACTTTACTTTCCTATGTGGCAAGTTTCACTTTTCCTCCACAGCTTCCTCAGACCGCGTCAGCTTGACTTGGACTGGACTGAAAGGTATAAACCCTTTGCTCAGCAAGGAAATCCGTGTCATTCTTCAGGGCAGTTTGAAGGATGAGTTATCTTTCATGGTAAAATAGGAATGTAAAGCTGAGGGGCTACTGTATTCCAGCAGTATGTCTACCACCTGTATGTGTAACGGTGGGGCTGAAGCAGACTGCATGTGCTGAGTGGCTTTATTAGGTGCAGTCTAATACTCAGAACAGGCAGCAGTCAAAACACAGGCAGGCAACATCAAAGGCAGAGACAAAAGTAAGGGTCACAACCAGGCAGGATAAACATGAAAGAAACACGGCTCATGGCTAATTAAATCTGAGACCCGCAAACATACAGGGAGAACAAAGGGGTTTATATGGGTGTCTTAATGAGTCCTGGATAAGCTGCAGGTGTGTTGAAGAGGAGGAGAGTGACTGAGAGTGTGTGTGTGTGTGTGTGTGTGTGTGTGTGTGATTGTATTATATATGTACACTACCCGCTCCTGGGTTGGTTCCACCCAGGCTCTACCCACTCACCTCCTCTTCAGCACACCGGCAGCTTATCCAGGACTCATTAAGACACCCACATGTACCCCTTTGTTCTCCCTGTATGTTTGCAGAGTCACATTATTATGACCACTTTCTACTTGTGGAAGTATGTATGGTCTGGGGAATGTTTTCGTGGCATTCTCTGGGCCCACTCATCCATGTGGACGGCAATCTTAACCAATTTGGGTATGATATGAATCCATCCTTGCAGATCACGTACACCCATGCATGCTGATTGTCTTCCCTGTAGTGGATGGGATCTTCCAGCAAGTCAATGCGACACATGGCTAGAAATGTCCGGCATCAGCATCAACAGTGTACAGGCTTTTATGAATTCCATATCCAAGCCCACAGGCAGCACAGGCACCTGGCTACCACATACAGTACAATCGACCTGTGATATGCCTTTCTCGTTAGCAACGAGGGAAACGCTAACCAGGGAGTAAACCGAGGAGTGTCCTTGTCAGTTGTCAAGGCACAGATTTAGGTGGGCGCAAATGAAAAGTTAGTTTGATAGTTTGCCAATATTAGTTTGTTTGTACAGTGTTAGGGTTATTATTGTATAATAAACAGTTTTTCTAAAGGATAAAATGTTTCAGAAAATGTGTCTGTATTCAAATGTGACCCGTATGACCGTACGCTTCCATACACTTGCAGATTCAGCTACTTCCTTCACACTATGGTCTTTGGCACGCCCAAATGCAGTCGCTCCTTTTAGCCAATCATTAACATCTGCTTTGAAGCCATTTACCACACATGGAACGAGACGTTCCCTGCACTGTAGCACCTGTCCTCAATCTATGGATCCCGTCACTCACACCCCGCTGCTATTTATAACCCCATCATCCTCGTGCAGCGCCATCTGCAGGTGCCTGAAGTTACTACCACTTTAAACACGCCAGGTGACTCATTTTTGTCCAGGGAGCTTAACACCATTTTATATATACTGTATTTAATATAGTATAGTAGTTCAAAATGATATTTTGTTAGTGGTTAATCAGTATCTGTCCTGGAATACATCTTTAAAGATGTGGGTTTCTGAGCTGACCTTGAGTAAGAGTTAACGCGCTGCTTTGTACAACACGCTGCTCACAAAAAGCACCAAGATATGAACTGTCACTCTCAGTCTGACCCCTACGCTTTCACCACGGAACTTGTCACTGTACAGTGCACCTCACTTCACTGCCATACTCTGCGACTGTATGCTGATGGCTGTCTGGGCCTGAATTATTTACGTGTGCTAAAACTAAACCATCATAAAAATGTGGAGCTGCAGGACAGACGGAGAGATGCGCACATACACCCATATGCATGTGCAGCAGACCAGATGGCGAAACTGATGTGTGCGTGGCTGCTCGGAGTTAATGTGTAGCTAGAGACTGCTGGTTTTCTCAGTGGGGCACGCGCACACTGCCTGGGCGTCACTTCCTCAGCAGCTCTCTGCTGTATGACTGATGAAAGCTAGACCTGACTGTGGATTCCTTTCGGTGTAACCACACCCAGTGTAGGCCAGGAGTGTTTCAGAGAGCATTGAGTTTTCACTCAAAGTGAAACTTTTCAGACACTGGCACATCTACACTCATCTTGCGCGAGCGTCTTTCAAAGGTCACGCGAAGGCCGTGGCTTGTGCAAACTGCTCAAGCGGTTTGGAACACGCCGCACGCTTCTTGTGATGGAAAGTGAGCTGCTGTTGAGAATGTAAAAAGGGCACTTTTAGCATTGTGTGTCTTCTTATCTTTTACTATGGAAGCATCTGATCTGAAATATTGTGAATGGCTGTTGGCAGCTTTGAAGTGCATGGTTGCTTTGTTGGGAAATCCAGCAGAACCTTCCATAGCTAGTGCAGTGTGGGAAGAAGGTTTCAGTTGCTCATTTTCTGATCTCTGATTGTTGAAAGGCACACATGTGCAAGTCACAAGCAGGTCTCAAGTCTTAACCTTAAAGTTTCAAGCAAGTCCCAAGTTACTGTGGGAAGCTTCAAGCAAGTCAAGTCCTGCTATAAGTCAAGTAAGTCTCACGTCAAGTCATATGGAGTTATGATGCTGTAACTCCAGTTTCCACATTTATATCAGTTAAAGTCAGTGGGTCATAAACAGCTGAATTATATTTTAAACGCCCAATGTTTTCTTGTTTCCTTCTGTGCCGAGTCTGTAATATACAGAACAGAGGTCCTCCAGGACCGAGATTGGAGACGACTGCCTTGACGATGGTGTCGAGATAAAGAGGGTAAAGATCATTCCAGCTGATTTGTGTGACATTTGTTTGAGGAGCATGGTTATATTTATCCAGTAAAACTTGCAAACTATGTGAGTTTCTTCACCCTCCCTCAGAAAGGTAGACAGCTATGACTGGGCTGAGCATGCACCCCTGACCCTGACTCCTCTGCTTCTCCACTGTCTGGAAGTGACTTTACCTCAGACAGTGGAGGCGAGAGGAGGTCTTTTCTGTCTTTGGCTTAAAATTGACACTGAACTCAAAGAGCATCTAATCTCCACCTTGCAGCTTGTTACACATGAAAGAGATGGAGAGGCGAGAAAGGAGGCCCATTTCTTATTCATGAGTTCATTTGGAGGGCTTTTTATGCAAAGTGTTTAAACTTTATGCAAAGTGTTTAAAAGATTAACCTTCAAAGGTGAGCTCATATTAAACCTTGCGAGATGGAGAATAAAGAACCAGTGAGGCTGTTTAAGCCTTGTTGTTATCTTAGCTTCATTGAAAACTGTATAATGTGCGAGCGCAGGACTTAAGCAGATCAGCGGCCAGTATGGTTTTCCGAAAACGGATTCTTTGTTAGCATGGACATGACATCCTTCATGTTTCTCACAGTGGGTGCACTGATGTTTTTTGACTTGGCCAGATGGAACAAATTGGAGTTGGCTGTTGTTCATCCAAAGCAGCCCAGTCGCACTGGTGGGATGTGGTGTGGTTGGTGTTGGGAATGCTCTAATAGACTGTATTATCGGTGTTCACACTTGGGTGCCAGTCAAAGCACAGGAATGAGGCAGCGATTAAACTTTCCTTCTTTTTACTTGCAACTCAAGCTAACGACTAACTGAATTAGCTAGCTAATGACATTAACTAGCTCTCTGGCACTTTTTACTGAAACATCTATGCTAAGGTAAAGCACTAAATACAAACATGTTACAATCCATGTCTGATTAAATGTAAGCAAAAACAATAATAAGAGGAAAGATGTGTAACTTACATGGTAGTTGATCCTGAACATAAACAGAGGAGCAGCAAAGGGAAAGAATTTAAAATGGCGGAGTCGCACAAATGATGCCATACACTTTGTTTTCTGTAATTGGACAAAGGAAATGTTAACCTAAGGATAACATTGGAGAATGCTGGTCTAAGGATGTTGGTCACATACAAAATCAGGACGTGCAGCAGTAATACAGAATGCAGAGCATCAGAAGACATTTTAGTGGGTAGAAGTGTATGTGTGGCTGAAAAGTAATCACACAAAGGAATAATTACTATTATACACATATTTTCTGTAGCATATGTAATACAGCAACATTGCAGTAGTAGCCTATGTGAGAATCTAAACAGACATAGTTCATGCACACACTGCTAATTTCTGTGACCGATAGGCATGAACAGTGCAACTCCTAAATCAGCCCTGAATGGAACAAGTGCAGCGTGCATAAAGGTCCAGTACATTCCCTTCCTCTCAAGCACACAGCCTTTCGTACAGTTGGTCTGTAGGTAGAAGCTTGACCAGTTTTGAAAGCTGATGTGACCTGTTCATCAAACATACAATGTATACAGTATGTAAATGGAACTGACAGCTGGGCTGAACATGGACACAGGCTTAGCAGAGTTCTGATACGTTTATTACAGACTCAGTTGGAAAATGTAAACATTAAAAAAGTCAAAGCCTGAAAATGGGTGCAAAAAAAAACAAGGCAGTAAAAACTACACCTCATTTGAGGAAGCAGGAGAAAAAACACGGACCTGTGGTACTCCCTTTGGGGAGCTCAGCATGTGGAAGGTAGATAGAGCAGGCTTGGATAGAGTTGGGCCATTTGTGGTCTAGATGGCTGTGCTCTGTGGTACACCCAGGCCTGATACTCCCCTGCAGCAGCTGCTGCTGATAGGTCCACTTTGGCCAAAATCTCTCCTTTAGCTCATCGTAGTCCTCTGCCCCTTCAGCTGGCAGGGAGTAACAGGCCAACTGGGCCTCTCCTGTGTGATGGGGGCCAGAATCTGGGTCCTATCCATTTTGTCCCACATTGCTCTTTCTGCTATGGTCTCAAAGGTATGCACGAAAGCTTGTATGTGATCACTGGAGGTGAGTTTGGCTAGTAGCAGCTGGGCAGACCAGCAAGGATCGGGTAAGGCCTGCTGGTGACCAACCTGTTGTAGGACAACTAGGTCTTCTGCCACCACTCTCACAGATCTTGCTGAATCCTGGGTGACTTCTTGCTGTTGGAGGATGGTTTGAAGCAGGTTCTCCAACTTCCTTTGGCCAGCACAATAACTCCAAAAGAAGCTCTCTCTCTCTCTCTCTCTCTCTCTCTCTCTCTCTCTCTCTCTCTCTCTTTTCACCAGTTTCAGCTACTCTACTTCTTAAAAAAAAAGTTCTGGGCTGGGTGTTTATGCCCGCATTCTCCACCAGTGTGTGGGCTTAACACACACACACCAGAGACAGACTTAGCAGAGTTCTGATACACTTATTACGGACTCAGTAGGCAGCACAAAAAAGTGTCTGTATGTCCAGGCCTTTGGTTGGTGAACAGACTTGTGGTAGTCCCAAAGGTTGGGGGATTAGGGGGAGCTCAGCACGCGGAGGGATAATAGAGCTGGCTGTAGCTTACTTGGTGATCACAAAGGAGTTGAGACATCTGTGGTCTGGGTGGCTGTATGCTGCCGTACACCCAGGCATGATACTGCCCTGCAGCACCTGCAGCCACTTTGACCAAAGTCTCAGCCTTTAGCTGATTGGAGTATCATAGTATCATAACTGTAATATGCCCCAAAAAGGGTATGGGTGGCTTAAAGGTGGAAACATTAAGGAAACATTATAAAAGAGACCATGCTATTATGCCTGGGTATAACAAAGCTCTTTATGAAGACAGCCGGAGGCCTCCCACTTTGCCAAAAATGCCTCAGCAAATGCTGTTAAAAATCCACAAATTAGATTAAGATTAAGACAGATTAAGACTATGCTATGCACAGCAGAGGCCATATGTCAATATCCAGTATGCTGCCAACTGAAGCTCATTTGAAATGGACGGATATACAGTGGAAACATGTCAAAGCCAACAAGTCAGCCTATCAGATTGTATATGGGAACAATGGATGTTGTGTACTCCAGGCCAAATAAGAAAAGGAATACCCAGATTGTTATCAACCTAAAGGTCATAGGCCAGGGTCTGGTATGTGGGGTGTATTGGTCTCCATGGCATAGGCAAAGCACCCATAACGCTTTATTGGCATTTCACGTAGTGTCCTAACAATTTGGAATTGGATTGGAATTGGAATGTGTCTATAATGGAATTATCATATACTCAACAATCCTGATTTTCTAAATGCCCTCACAAAAAGCCTGTTTGAAACACCTCAGCCCTTGCCCTGCCAAAATCTGTGCGTGTCACTTTTGAACTGTTTATTGCTTGTTTGTGTGCTAAGTCCACAACAAAGCTGTTCCTGCATCCAGATACTATCAACGCTGGCGTGTGTGATAAAGAGCCTTTAAAGTTGAAAGACAAAATAACTGAACCTATTTAAAGCAGTTAGAAGTGGCCTGTTCCCCAGCTGCATAAGAATACAGATGAGGGATGGCCACAGCTTGGGTCCGGCATGTCCGTCCAGTGTCTGATCTCCTCGGGTTTCCTGTCACTCTTGGGCTTGCGTAGAGCCCTAAACCGCCCACACAGGCAGAGCTCATGCCGTAGAACCATGGCAGCCTGCATCGATCTGACCTCTGGCAGACGTGCTTCCAGCCTTTGATCTGTCAATCAGCGGCTAGTCAATAGTGAGAGGTAAACATTTCTGCAGGTCTATTAAAACTGGCCTTCGCACAATATGGGGTGCATTCGGGGGTGTTTCAGATAGAGTGGCCGAGGGGAGCGAGGAAAAAAAACAGAGCAGAATTACACTGGCTGCGTGTGAGTGACAGCGCAGAAGTTTAAAGTTGCACGTAGGAGAATGAGGCTGCATCCAAACAGGCCAAACAGCGTGCTGCTTTCACTTTCAGCCTGCTTTTGGAATGCTGACCTGCAAGCTGCTGTGTTCTAGCACATGAATAATTGAAGGGGGTCTTAATGTATGGGCAGGTGGACGGCTCTTATCGGCGTGTCTGTATTCAAAGCGGGGGCTGCTGGGATATGCAGCAGTGGGAGACGAGAAGCTTCAGCGTTGGTCATCTCTGCTTCCTCTGCTTAATTATGGAGTCAGAGCTGTCACGCCGCTTTGTGCCCATGTCTCCTCCGCTCCTCTGCTCTTAATCTCTGTCCTGTCTTTTTCCAGCTGACACATAATACGACTCTATCAGGAAAAAAATATTCGCCGCATAATTTCCCCTTTGCACGTAAAGTAAAGTTCAAGACCAAGCCCAGGGATTTGATGGCTCTGATGCGCTGCCCGACTCCTCTCTGCCTTTGTTTATTCTCTTCTACTCTTCTCTCTTTGCTTCAGTCAGAAGCTTTGAGATGTTTTTTTTTTCCATCAGTGCTGCGGTATTGTCTTTATCCAAGCGGCACTTGTTAACAGGAAGTTAAGGGTAGTTAAAGGTGGCAATTACAGATAGAACACTTTCGGATGCGGGAAGGTAACTGGGTGTTACTGAGTATCGACAATTCCAGAAATAGCCAAGGTGAGATTTTTCTAGCTAAGCAGTCTGTTTTTAGATCACCATTTAAACCATATTCAGCACTGCCTTCCTTAAATCACACCACCTGTGATTTAAGGGAAAGGGAAATAAGATGCAGTCTGCTCAAGAAAGAGACATGTGGATTTGGCTAATGTATGTATGTACACCTGACCATCACATTTGTGGTGTTCTCCAGTTGTACTCTTTGTAAGGTCTTGCGTTGCATTTAGCCTGTTTACCATGTTCATATCGTGCGGTTTTCTTGCTCTCTCTTACTCTAAGCTCTGATTCTTGCACCCCTCACAATAAACCTCTCTTGCAAATGCATTCTGCCCTTATCCCAGTAGTTACAGCACCTTTCCCAGTGGCTCATTATGCCCGAATGTTTATATGATGAAGTTTATTTATATAATCAGTGCTACAGTCAACATTGGCTCACTCTCTTTGGGTGGGTTAGAATGCCCTCCTTCTCCCCATCAGAATTTAGAACCATTAACAATTAACAAGTCTTCTGCATTTAACCCGTCCATGAAGTGAAACACCACATACACATAGTGAACACATACACTAGGGGCAGCAAACAAACTTGACCAGGGTAATCGGCAGCCCTATCCACAGCACCCAGAAAGAAGTTGGGGGATAGGTGCCTTGCTCAAGGGCACTTTAGTCATGTCCTGTTGGTTCAGGGAATTGAACAGGCAACGATCCAGTCACAGGGCTGATTCCCTAACCTCCAGCCCATGACTGGCCATCACTCAGCAGGATGTGAGTAATCGCAGACATCTCTTGAGGTAATAGAAACAGCAGTTAGCTGAAATCAAAAAGCTGAAAAACAAAAGTTTAACAAACATCAGTTAAAGTACTCAGTGATTGAGAAGGAAGCCTTAGTCTCTGTTTTTTATGTTTATGTTGGTCCTTCAAACATGCTTGTTATAACCCTCTAGTATTTTTCATCATGGATGCAAAATCAAAATCAAAGATTAATGTGATGATATCTTATGGTCCAGGACTATAACCTAGTTATTCAGCACAAAGAGGTGATGAAAATGTTGTTGCTGATGCCCTGTTCAGAGCCTGAGGTGATGTTTAAAAAATATTTGCACCCAGAAGGAATCAGCCAACAGGAATGAAACTTGGTGGGTAGGTTTGACATCATGAGACATGCGAATGATTCAAGTTTCACACTCACTGTTGACGGAAGTGCATAGAAGAAGGCGCACACCAGCAACATGAAGAATCGGGGAGATCTCAGAACTATGGAGAGGGAGAACTGACAGATTGTCCGACATGCACCCAACAGCCATGATTGCAGACATTCAGTGAGCAGTGATGTCCTCCTTGAGTCATCCTGTTAGTCCCAGCACCATTGGCAGGCAGCTGCACGGCACAGGACTACATGCACACAGACTGTTACAACGACTGCCCTTAACACCACGTCAACGTCACCAAAGACTGCTGATTGTCATAAAGTAACTTACAATGGCAGCGGTTCATCGTCAGTGTTGAGTCCCACCTTTGTCTTGGTGGAGACAACCAAGAATCTCTGTGTGGTCAGCACCAAGATGAACAGTTTGTTGTCATGCATCACATGTCCAGAAGGCCTGGTGCCCCTCCACCTCCACCCCTACCGCACCATCTGCAGGAACTGTGTGAGGATATTCAAGCTGCATGGGATGGATTATCACAGGACACCGTTAGGAACCTCTACAACTCCATGCCGAGACGCCATACTGAGAGACACTACTTCTGCATGTGTAGCTCAATAAATATTGCCCATATGAGTGAATGTTATAGTACACCATGATCTTGTTACTACTGGTGATAGCTGGGACTTTGAAGGGTCTCTGACCATCTGTGCTCAACCAGACATCCAGTATACCTGATAAAGTGTTTGATTTTTTTAAAGGTAATGAGTTTGGACATCCAGAATGGCTTGACTTCCCCAGAAGGGGAAACAACGAGAGCTATCGCTACGCCCGCCGCCAATACAACCTGGTAGACACTGAGCACCTGCGGTACCGGCAGCTTTACGCTTTTGACCGTGACATGAACCACGCAGAGGACAAGTACAGCTGGCTGAGCTCTGGCCCGGTAAAACACACACACACACACACATTTTTTTACTGTGTGCACCCATGCAGACAGTCATATGTCCAAACAATATATGTCTCACCTTGCTAGCCATCTGTTAATCAGTGGTGAGCCCTTCAGCAAGGATAATGAATGGGGTGTCAGCTCTACCGCTCATCTATCTGTACAGCTGTATGATCAGTTGTAGCCATGTAAGCTTTCATCTCTGATGTAGGATGGAGATATAAGCCTGTGTGTGTTTGGTTGCGTGGCTGCTGTGTTTTTTGTCTCTGTAGGCCGTGGTCAGCACTGTGGATCAGACTGATAAGGTCATCGTGTTTGAGCGAGCAAAGCTACTCTTCATCTTTAACTTCCACCCCAGCATAAGTTACAGCAACTACAGAGTGGCAGTCCAGCATACTGGGAAGTATCCTTTCATTTCTCGGCCACTGGATTCCCCTCTGCTACATGGGTCATGTGGAATTGTGTGTCTTTTTGTCTGTGTGTGTTCAGCTGTCTCTTACATCCCTTAACACCACCTCTGAGCTAGTGAACACATCAGCACACAGGCATACATAGAATGTAAATAAAAGATGGAGGACAGGTTTCAATGAAAGGGTCCTTCAGGCCAAAGCTTAAGCCAGTTATAGCACAACACCAATGAGATAAACACAACAGTCTGGAGACACAGTCTCATTATGTGAGTATAGAGCAAGTAGGCCCAATGTCTTTCACCATCTTGTCTCCAAACGACTTGTTTTTGTGGCAGTGTTTCAGTGATGAACCGGGAGTAAGGTCCTCAGTTTTGCATCGTAGCCATTAAAATGCCTTGTCTTCGTTTTTTTGGAGGTCCCTCGTGTTTCATGCTTAAATTTGTAAGATGACGCAATCTGTTGAATTCATACTCCGAACAAATAGGGGGCAGCATATCACCAGAATGTCATCAGAAACAAGGAAATGCACAGTCCCTTCTCCTTACCAGTATAGAAGAAATGTTGCAAGGTCAGCATCAAACTTTATCCCTCTCCAGCGATGGAAAGCAATGCCAGTGTTAACTCTTGTGGTGCTTTTTGTTGTGGTTTTTGAAGTTCAGCTGAGTTCAGTTCAGTTGTCTGCCTTTCCTTGAATGATCGAATCGGGAGCATCAGGACCTTCAACTTTAAATACAAGAGATTAGACTACGCCGTCTGGGCAGCGCTACTTCTTCCTCCTCTCATGTTGGACTGATTCGACTGAACTCTATAGTCACCTCTTAGTGAAACAGACCAACCTAAAGAAAGAGACAGCTCTGCATCAACCGAGGACAATCTGAAAGTGGTCTTAGTTCAGCAGTAGCAGCAAGAAATATTTAAACTGACATTACTATAAATACACATGCTAACATATCTTAAAATACTGGTGATGCTTTATGTGTAAGGACTGGCGTGGGTGCCAGTCTTACCCCGGCCACCAGGGGACAGCAGTGAACCAGCAATCAGTCCTAACACCCTGCACCTGGTGCATGGGCTATGTATACCTCTCAGGAAGTAGTCTGGGTTGCTGGTTCTTTGCCACACCAAGCGTGTGTAAGGTCCTGGTCGGTAAAGGTAGAGGGCTGAGAGTGTTTGAGCTCACCCTCACATCTTTCTTTCCCCACTCTCTTCTAGGCTGAGAGTGTTGGTGCTCCCCTTTCATCAAAAACAAAACAATAAACAAACAAACAAACAAACAAACAAAAAACCCTTTTCTCCTTTCTGCTGAGGGCTGTGAGGTCTTGCCCTCCCCCTCATCCCTGTGCTCGCTCCTGAGAGGGATTAAGGGTTCTCCCACACCTCTGTCTGTCTCTCTCTCTCTCTGTTCCTCTGGCTCTCCTACTGTATAGGGGAGAATACCTCAAGTAAAAGGGGGTAGCTGTGGTTCCCTCATTCGTTTTGTTTATTTATTTTACCAGTTTCTCCATCCCTGACTTCTGGTTGCTTTTGTTGGGAGTTTAACAAGGTTTAAACCTCAGTTAGTTTAGGAGGTAGCCAGTCTCCCCTG
>CM067490.1:3229361-3265738 GCA_034552555.1 Semaprochilodus insignis
TTGGTATTACTTGGTATCGGATCGAATGGAAAATCAGTGGTATCACCCATCCCTAATAATCAGGTCCCTTCTGGTTGGAGCAGATTTTTGGGCTTCCAAATGTAATGTTAATTCACCAGTTTGGTCCCTGAATGGAAAAGGCTGCCATTGCTTCAATGTGCTCATCTCTTCCATTCCCTTTTATAGTCCTCTCATTGCAGGGCTGCTGGAAGGGCTGGGGGAGAGGGTTGGGCAGGTGCAGGGGGAGTAGAAAACCTGAGCTTTAGATCAATAATGCAGTTGTACGTAGTGGAGCAGTCGACAACTCCAAATGGAGCACCGAATACATCGTCAGACGGGACATATCTTACTGATCCCCACCCTCAGCTGCTCCCCCAAAAGGAGTGAGCTTCTAGGGGGAGGCTCAGGGATCTTCAGGGGCTTTTTTCATAGTTCCATAGCTTTTGGAGAGAGGGAGCTGGGTCGATAATTTTGCTGTAGTGTGGCTTTCTTTTGGAGCATGCCTTTCATTCTTTCCTTCACCCCATTTCCCCTCTCATCTCTCCCAGTCTTTTTTTCCTCTCTCTCTCTTTGTCTCCAGTGGAACCCTGCTTTCATGTGCTTCGGAAGCAGGCAGAGCACCTCTAGCTCAGCAGTGATCTTCACAGCTCCAGACAGGAATCCTCAGCCCACGCCTCACTGTTAGGCATGTGCACATAGCATCAGTGCTTTCTTTAGGTTTGACAAAAAGTGAGTGCTGTATGTTTTCACAGGTCTGAGTGCGATGATTGGGAATGATTGTTTGTTTTGCTGCCTTATTACAATGAAATTATGTGCCACATAACAATAAGACTACCCTTATAGGGGGCTGTAGCGTGCCCTTTGCTACACAGGGAGAAGGAGCGATGCTTTTGCAGGAGTTAGGGGTAGCAGCAGGCATTTTCACACATTATGCACAAACACAATCACTCCAAACTCAAAAGCCGCCACTTTTCAGCAGCTTCTAAACCGGACCTTTCAGTCCTTCTCATGCACGAGCCTTTCTGCTGGTCAGTTTCTTCTTCTTCTGCTGGTGCTCATGCTGCTCTCTCCTTCTACTTCCTCTCTGTTTTCCTGCTGCCGAAGCCTAACCAGGATTAGGTGGCTTTCATTATAAGGTAGTCCAAGCACTTGGGTGCAGGGGAAAGAGAGCTTGCTGCTCCACCCTGTACTCCAAAGCTTGGCCACCAGGATCAAACATCAGGCATAGTCTAGTGACCTCAGGGCGGAGTTCATGACTTGGGCCCCATTTTTATGCACCTCATAGCTGTTGTCATTCTCCCACCGTTTCTCATCACGACTGTTACTTGTGGCTTTTGTCAGCGTGCAAACCTGAGACACTGCCTTCCCACAAGCTGTCGCCGGTGCCTGCAGGGCGAGCGACCAACCAACCACAAGACTTTATGAATGATGTTCATTGTTTAATTTATTAATTGGTCATCTAAACTGATTCTTTCAGGGTAGCAGATGGTGCACTCTGGACAGGCCACCAGTTCATCACAGAGGGTTTAACATGAATTTATTAACTTATTAATTAACACCTTTTTAAAAGCATTAATAGCAGCATTCCAAGATTTAGATGCAAAGGTTTGCAGTGATGGCTACGGGGTATGTGGTAAGTCTACATCAGTGTCTTCAGTAGTCTGTCTACCTTGGGGAACAAGCTGTTGCAAAGTGTGGTAGTGGTGGTGCAGATGCTCTAGTACCTTCTGACAGAGGGCAGAAGGGTGAAGAGTCTATGAGAGGGGTGGGAGGAGTCATCCACAACACTTGCAGATGCAGTGTTTGTGGTTGGAAGTGCAGTGCCCTGCGGTCCAAGACAGTACAGTTCCGATTCCAGGTAGTGAAACAGCTGGTGTGTCCCCCTGTAGAAGGTAGTGAGGGGGGGGGGGGGGTAGTAGGGAGGTTGCTGTCTTTAGTGAAGTCATTACTGGACTCTTGAGGTACATTGCCGATGTGCACACCAATGAACTTTTTACTCTCTCCACAGCTGAATTGGAGTGATTACCGCGTTTCCTCTTCATATTGGATTACTGAGTGAGTTTTGTGGTTAATTACATTTACATCTGATTTACAATTTACACTCATCATCAAAAGAACAGTTGAACCCAGAAGGAATCAGCCCACATGAATGAAACTTGGTGGGTAGGTCTGACATTGTGAGACATGCCAATGATTCAAGTTTCACGCTCGGCCGTGCATTTGACGTTAGCAAGGACAGGTCTTATTGCTGTACCTGACTGACCCAACAGTCATGATTGCAGAGATTCAGCGAGCAGTGATGCCCTCCATGAGTCATCCTGTTAGTGCAGCACCATTGACAGACGGCTGCACAGCACAGGACTACATGCACAGAGACCGTTACAACAACTGCCCTTAACACCACGTCAGTGCTGTCAAAGACCGTCATGGAGTGACTCAGAATGGTAGCGGGCCATCTTCAGTAACGAGTCTTGGTGGAGACGACCCACAAATCCATGTGGGAACGCACCGTGGTCAGCACCAAGATAAGCGGTTTGTCACACATCAAATGTCCAGAAGTCACTAGGCCTCCACCCCTACTGCAAAATCTGCAGGAACTGTGTGAGAATATTCAAGCTGCATGGGATGGATCATCACAGGACACCATTAGGAACCTCTACAACTCCATGCTGAGACGTCTGGCATGTTGCATTAGCAAACACGGCGTCCCGACGCCATACTGAGAGACGCTACTTCTGTATGTGTAGCTCAACAAATATTGTCATTTATTGTTACTGGTAACCTTTATCTTCCTTCCCAATAGCACTGCAACCCCACACCTCCTTCTGGGTACAACTATTCTTTTGATGATGAGTATATGCCCAAATGCTTGACACCTGCTTCATCTGATGTTCCCTCTGAAATCAAAGATATCACTAAGGAGTTTGTGCCCTTCAGCTGCAGCTCTTCTGGGAAACTTTACTTTGGATGCACAACACTGCTGAACATTGCTCATATGCCCTTCCAGTGAATTTCAGTGTAGTAGATCAAAAACAGTAGACTGTTGTAGATCAAAAAAAATCTTGTACGTGTAGGCACTGCAACAAATGTCTGGACTGCATGGATTGCTCATGCATGTACATAAATGGAAAAGTAGACAAAGAAAAAAAGCTACACAGCTGCTGTAATGGTGGAAAGTCCTTCGCTGCTGTTGGAGACATATCTGACCTCCACGGAAGGTGGTTTGAGTTATCAGTGTATCATGTTGCCAGGTGTGAACAAGGCATTGTTGAGGTACTGATGTTGGGTGATTACTTCTGGATCACATATTTTCCAAAGGTACTGTGTGGAGCTCCATCATGCCAGAGAACGCAGTCCACTTTTCCACAGGCCGATGCTGGGGCCTTTATACCGTTCTAGCCAACACTAATCTCCATAGAAAAGCACAGTGACCTTGGCTGACTCATGTTTGGCTGCCCCACTGTTTCCCATTCCATTGGAAGTGCTTTGCTATGGAGATTATACAAGATGCCTGCACGCAGCTGGATGTCTGTGTCAGCATTTGGGTGCACCTTAAAGTAGCTGAATTGGTGTCTGGGTGCTTTTGAAGGTATAGTGAACATGCGGTATCGGAAGTTTAGCATCTGCACTTCCATTATTACTTCATTTTTGATGTCAAGGAATACCAAAAAATAGGTGGAATGTAAAGGGTGTTTTATCTTTCCTTAAAGTAAGAGTCCTCACACCATTAACCTTTTAATGAACTTTAAATCAAATGTATCTTCTTCATATGATCACAGATTTTGGCTCAGTTGAAACTTTAGAATCCAAACCTTTTGACAGAATTTCTGAACCACTTGGTTCAAAAAGCTAGTGGGAGACTTAGCTAGTGCAGCCTGTGTCTAAACACGTAGCGATTGGCTAGATGGACAACATGATACTGATTACTTCCGCCATAAACAGTGTGTGGGTAACAACAACCGCCTGTATATCAGCTGGTACTACATATTGACTTTCTACATTGGGGTTTTAGTAGTATCTGCCAAAGATCATGATTAGTGAGGTACTGTATATCACATCATGTAGGTCCTCATCAGTACGGATACACTACCAGTCAAATGTTTAGACACGGTAACTCGGAAGGTTTCCTTGTTTTAGCTTAATGTTTTACTGTAGAATAAAAGTGAAGACATCAAACTATAAAATATTACTCATGGAATTATGCCGTCCACCTTGAAACCCCTCCAAAATGGAACTTTACAGGTGGGTACAACGGCTTTCTTAACCTGCAGTGGAGGGTGATACAACAAGATTGTCTTGTAAGCAGTGTTGGATTAATTTTCTTGGTCTGTCCATTATGAATATTCATTATTCATATACATTATGCAGTTCTTTGCGCAACAAAGTTGGAAGTGTCTAAACTTTTGACTGGTAGTGTAAGTAAAAACCAAAGTTGCAAATACCATGAAGACCAACCCAATTACTTATACCCACAGCAGGTTAGCTCCGCCCATTCATAAAGAGGTTAGAAAGTTAAAAGGAGTATTCCAGCATTGGACTGCATCTTGAATGAGGCACAATACAGGGCAGCAAGTCAGGACTGAGGTTATTAACATATTTGAGTTTTAAGATTTTAAGTTAGAAGGAGTTAGAAAATAGTCATGTACAATGGCTTATGACTGACACATCAAACCGTGCAAAATATAAATGGATTTAATGGCTGAAATGGCCAGAAAACGAGAGAAAAATAAAGTTACACCCTTTTTATGTTTTCATTAGGCTTATTATGAGCATTATACCTTTTACATAACCTTAGAATAACTCCTACATGTTCTGACCATTGTTAACCTATTTTAGGCCTATTATTCAGTTCATAATGAACTATTACTTATTTTTAAATTGAGCTTCCATACAGGCCCTATAGCTTTTACAGGGTCATGCTGTAGCTTGGTTAAGTGGTCAGTTAATTCATTATTCCAGTGCTGTTTTTAAAAGTGAAGCAATGCTCATTATGAGGTAAACATGAGTGCTACATTATTATAGCCTTTAGCCTTTTTAATGCTGTGAATTATCGTATTGCTTGTTTTCAAACTGTAAACAACCTCTGGCCAGCTCAGGCCTACATGCGGCGAGTGGGTGGTTTGGAGCTTGTTTCTAATGGGCCATTTAGCAGAAGCGGGCCGAAACTAGGCTTCATTTGCCCCCCACTTTGCCCCCTTGCTTCAGAGGACCTAGGCCTGCGGGGTGCTGCCGGAGATGAGCCGGCCCAGCTGCAGGCTTCTCATCAGGGTCTATGTTAATCATGACCCAGCCGGAGAGTGGGCTTAGCAGGGAACAAAGACGCCCTTCAGCCAGGACCACCAGCTTTTCCTCCAGTTCCTGCCGCTGCCCTTTCTGAGCACCGCCCATCAGGAGGCGACCAGCCGCCTGCTCAGTGGACCCTCTGGCTTTGAAGATGAAGGCTGGGCTAGTCAGTGTGCCATTCGGACCGCCAGGTAGAGGAATAATAATAGGGGCTCCTGTTGTCCTTCTTAAGAAGCAGCGCTTATTTTGTTTTATTGCAATCTAGCCTAATCATTAAAACACGGCCTTCAACTGCTAGCCAGTATGGGCTCTTCTTTTCAGCGTGATTTTTTTTTTTTTTTTTTTTTAATAATATCCTTTTTAAAATGCCATTTCCTTTCCCTTTTTTTCACCCCGGGCGATAACTCGAATAGGAAAACGTAAAATGCCGTTCATTCAACTGGTGTAACTTTTAGATAGGCCGGCTTTTAAATTTGCATTAAGCTAACCCCCAAATTTTTCTCAACCCACCCTTTTGCTTCTGTCTGCTCCGCTGTAAAAGAATATAGAGTATGTGAAACCCCAGTAGGATATCGCTATGAAAGCCGGACCTGTCAACGCTGATCTGTCTTTGAAATGTGCTTCACAGAGTGTGTGTGTGTGTGTGTGTGTGTGTGTGTGTGTGTGTGTGTGTCCTCTATCCCCTCATTATCTCCCATCCATAATACAGTAATGCCACAGTGAATTTCTTCTAGCCCAACAGAACTTACATCCACGCATGCAGGCCTCAGAACAAATGGGATCTCTGTCTGAGCTGGATCTCTTTCATATCTCTGTGTCATTAACTCCTCTCTTCATCCCGAGTTTTGGGCTGAACGTGGCCTTAGCTACAGCTATAGATCATCGGCACATGGTATCAGCTTGCTAATCCATCAAGAGTGATAGATTGAAGGTGGGGGGATTGTTGGTGGTTGGGAAAAGGATCAATCATTTCTCCTCTCTGTGAGATTATCGACCCGTCCGGGTCTCGGGGGCCGCACAGATCCAGCAGGGGCTTTCAGCCAGTGGGGGACGCTCAGTGTGGAATGTGGCCAAGTGATGGGGGTCTCTGATAGCTTATCACAGTCAGGCTTTCTGAGGCAGGACAGCCCAGGCTGGGGGTAATCAATGGCCGGAGGGACATGCAGAGATGGAGGTGTGGTGTCGCTGTGGTCCACAGTGACCTGAACAACACTCTTAGGCATAGGTGGTGTAACATATATTGATATTCCATTTGTAGTAATATTGAAAAATATATCATTAGTATTATTTTATACTTATTGTAAATGCTGTCATATACAGTGGTGGACAGAGTACACCAACCATGTAGTTGAGTTAAAGTAGAGATACCCAAGGTAAAATATTACTCCAGTAAAAGTCCTCCCTTTAGACCTCCACTGGAGTAAAAGTACTAAAGTATTTACCTTCAAATGTACTTAAGTATGGAGAGTAACAGGAGCATGATTTATTATGGCTCTAATGTCCTATTATCATTTCTGGAACAAGACTCTTAATCAGCTCAGTGTAGGTGAAGAGACTCTAGTGTCTCTCAGTCCACCAGTCTTTAATAGAAGCTCATTAATTAGTCTGACACTGATGTCTATTCAAATGATCAACAGCACAAAAAAAAAAAAGAGAACAGGTTCTCCTTATAACTTTTTGCAAACAAGCAAAGTTTCAGTTTAAGATTATTTGAAACTTAGTTACAAGTTTAAGTTTAATAAAAGCTTGCTTTAAACAGGATCACTAATGAGTTTCCCTTTACTATATCACATCTGTATGTGTCTATTCATAAACATAAACCAGCCAAAACAGATTTACTAAAAAAGGAAATAGTGTTTGTATATGACACTCGCCAGTTACGAGTGCATGTGTACATATTTCTATATTGTGGTCTATTTACCCACAAAGTCAGGAACAATATGTTAGACCCGTATGACCGTACGCTTCCATACACCTGCAGATTCAGCTACTTCCTTCACACTATGGTCTTTGGCACGCCCAAATGCAGTCACTCCTTTTAGCCAATCATTAACATCTGCTCTGGAGCCATTTTCCACACACGGAACGAGACATTCACTGCACTGCACCACCTCTTCTCAATCTATGGATCCCGTCACTCACACCCTGCAGGTATTTATGGCCCCATAATCCTCGTGCGGCGCCATCTGCAGGTGCCTGAAGTTACTACCACCTTAAACATGCAAGGTGACTCTTTTTTTTTTTTTTTTTTTTTTCTGCTTAAAATGAGCCCCGTTTGGCCACAGCTCATATTCTCTGTATATGAAAGGAAGTCATTCTTCTAGAAAGTTTTACTTTCAATACTCAGACATGCCATGAAGAAGGTTCCATCCAGTGTTCCATGGCGTTCTCCAGTTAAACTGTTCTGCACAAGGTCGGGGTTGTGTTCTGAGGCAGCGTCCTTGTAGGCGAGGTTCTTGTACAGATGTTCAGCGAACTCTGCATCTGGGACAGCTGAACTCCAATGTAGAAACTTTTCGCTCTTCATACATTATGTATAGAGCAGAAGGCTGAGGTGGGTGAGAGGCTGGAGATTATGTAATGCTGCATATTTTCAGACACACTGGGGACTGCAGACCACTGGAGTATGAGTGGAAAGAGCTGGAGCAAAGATCAAGCTTGATGTGAAAACCATTCCGAATGAAATATTAGTAAGAGATTATAAAACAGGTTGAAAATCAGGCGCATGTCTCCAACGTCTCGGTGCTTCTTGATGTTTTTGAAGCTCATGCACTCTTTCTGTCTATTTTAGGGATTGGCTTGCTTTGGCTTCAGCTTCACCCCGCCCTTTTATCATCGTCCTCACCTGCAGCTTGTTTGTAAGACTGATTGATGAGTATATGGGGCTCCCAGGCAGTGCACAAAAGGTAGATCCATGATCAAAAAAATGGGAAATTCAAATGCAGCTGTCAAAAGGGAAATCAGGAAAACTAGAAACAAGGGCAACAGCTCGGAAAAGTATATAGACCATAACAGGAGCACAGACAGGAGAGGGTGTGGCCTGGGCAAATAATTATTTAGGCAAATCTGCTTTTCATAACAGGGTAGAAACAAAAAGCAGACACACAGCCATGGTTAGGCCAGGCCTACCCAGACTGATCACAGACCTACTCAGTCTAATGAGGAAAGAATGTTTTCCTCATTAGATTGGTAGATTGATTAGATTTGTGGTTTAGTGGTTTTCCTGAATTTTTTTTTTTTTTTTTTTTTTTTTTTTTTTTTAAATGGTTTCTATGAATATAGTTATTGCATTATGACAATCGGAACGATTGCACACTCCACATCATTCCGGGAATGTGCAAAGTGTAGCCAAAAAAGCAACTGATCCCAAAGCTGCACCTTATTTTCTCAGCCCTTTAATTACTGCTTAGCATACCTTTCAGTTCTTGAGCAGTGCACCAGAGTATCTTCAGCTGTAGTCAAAACATGTGCCTGAGAGAGATGAGAGAGTATGCAGTTTTATATCCATTTCTAAAGAAGAAACAAAAGAAAAAAACTTTTTGTACAGGTTGTGTTTTGGTGGCTGCATTGATTTTGTCTTTGGTCTCTGAATTTGTAAGTACAATGCTCTGTGTAAAAGATAAAAAATAATACAAATCAATAAATAAGAAATGTCAGCGTCCAGTGGCAACACTTCACAGAGAAATGGACGACCTTCCATTGAGATTTGCCATTACACTGCAAGCCTTGGCCCCCGTCTTGGCTCTGGGCTACAGGTTCTGCGCTACAGTGCTGGCCTCGCTAACTTCAGCTAAACTATAGGCGCTCAGCCAGCCGGCCTGCTCTTGTCCCTTCGGACTGTTTGAACCAGGTCAGTGCCCAGCGGCTACATTTCACACTGCAAGCCCTGGGTGTGGTTTCAGCACCTTCAGTGGACACAAATCCAGCATTCCAGAGCTGAGAGTACTGCTTATTGTGTTATGATTTTTAAACCTGATTTTTAGATACTGGGAGGTTAATAACATATATTTATTACTAATCTACATGGACTTTTACATACTAGAAAAAAATAACACATCAAGCGTTATATGTGCCATAATGTGCAGAAGTGTGTTCTCATTCCTCCATGAGCACAAGGAAAACTCATATCTTATAACACAGTAAACAGTGCAGGCACTCAGATGAGGGAAAGAGTTGATATCTGTCGGATCACATCATTTAAGAAAATATGACATAACTGGCGACCATTTAGTCAATGATTTATCTGTTCTTATTTGCAAATTTGCAGTTATATTTTCCATGTAGTAAACATCCTTAACTTCTTCCTTCCATTGTATTATGGTGGGGGGCTGTGGCCTCAGCCAGGAGACTGTAATTACCTGCTTGGCAATTAGGAGTACGACTCTCAGCAGCATCAAAAAAAAAAGAAAAAAAGTAGTTGCACCCAGAAGGAAGTGTGGGATTGCAGGTCTGTTGGGAAGGAAGATAAAGGTTACCATGAACAATAAATGATGATAGATTTAAACTGATATGGGCAATATTTATTGATCTACACATAGAGAAGTAGTGTCTCTCAGTATGGCATGGGGCCACCATGTTTCCTAAGTCACCATGTTTTCTAGTCGTAGAGGTTCCTGTAAGTTGTGGAGTCCTGTGATAACCGTGGCAACAAATCGCTCATCTCAACAAAAGCAGGACTCCTCATTGAAGACCTGCTGCCGGTCTGGCTCGACACCATTGCAGTCTTTGGCGACGTTGACGTGGTGTACAGGGCAGTCATCCTAATGGTCTGTGTGGATGTAGTCCTGCGTCGTGCAGCCGTCTGCCAATGTTGCTTGCACGAACAGGATGTCACTCTGTGCATGTTGCACAATTTGTTTCTCTGTGGGTCGTGTAGGTCTCCCACATCCTCCACGTCGCTGGTGCATGCTTTCTTCTATTCACTGCCTCCAACATCGTGCTATGCTAGTGTCCGTATGACCGGTAAGGCTTGCAATACGCCTTACCGGTAGAGTCCTACTTTGAGACCTCTCTCGAACTCTTCCAACTGCTCGAACTGCTTTCAAACTCTTCTCTGATGCATCCTTCACTTGCAAAGGATGCTACCAACACAAGCCAGAATGGAAAGCACGCACAACAGGATGACCTTATATAGTCAGTCAGGTACAGCGACTGGTACAACATACAGCCTGTCCTTGCTTACGTCACATGTATCTTGAATCATTTGCATGTCTCATGATGTTAAACCTACCCACCAAGTTTCACTCCTGTCGGTTGAATCCTTCTGGGTGCAGCTATTTGTTCAACTATTAGTTTGATGATGATGATGATGATGATGATGATGATGATGATGATGATGATGATGATGTGTGTGTATATGCAAGCATTTTTATTTAGTTTGGTATGTTTTGCCCATATTCTGATCATTTTGGTCACAATCACCAAGCCACAGGCCCTCCAGCACAGATCCGTGGTGAACTACTGAAAATAGATTTGAATCCTGACCTCACAATTGGACATCCCTACATGCGTGCGTCGCTACGCTGCTAGCGTATTATAACGTGAAATAAGGGAAGACTGCCTATGAAATGTGTTCCTCTGTATAATCGTTCATTAAATCCATGAGTGGGCAGATGCTCCAGCCTTTCGGAACTCTGCATAATTAAACTGCGCACTCGAACACTCCCCCGTGCGCTGCCTGTCATATCTGTCTGTCTGCGCTCCCCTGGCTCTGCAGGGCCTGAGCTAGCGCGTCTGCTGAAAGAGGGAAGAGAGAAGTGTTAAAGCCGAGTGGAGTTGGCAAAGCGAGTCGTTCAGGCTCTGCGGGTTTGGTCTGAGGTGCAGTGGAGGGAGAGATGTAAATGGTTTGAAGAGTTTAGACCAATGACCCAGAGGTTGTATGTATTTCCAGTGTGGTGATTCTACCGTGCGAGAGATCTGTTGTCACGGGCTGGGCATGCGTGTGCGAGCGAGCCAGCCCACCGTGGTGCTGTTTTGCACTTGATGGTTTTTGGGCCTTATGAGCTGCATGAACCTGTCGGAGTGTGTGTGTGTGTGTGTGTGTGTGTGTGTGTGTGTGTGTGTGTGTGTAAGAAAGTGTTCAGCGAGGCAGAGCCGTATGGGGGCTCACAGAGCGGATCAGGACCCCTGCCAGACAACCAGAGAGAGAGGGGAAAACCACTAGAGCACAGGGATGTAGATGCAAGACAACATGCAGAGAGAAGAAGAAGAAAGTGAAATGCCTGCAAGGAGACTTCTTTTTTTCCTGAAGATGCTGCAATTCTGTGCATAGCAGGGTAACTGCGACTAGCAGAGGCTTCTCTTTCACAGTCTCTGTTCTGTTTACTGGTTTTAGCCCAAATACCAACCACATCCCCAATTTAACTGTGACAATCAAACCCAATTGAAATCTCTTCAGTTCTCTTCTTAGTTGATCTATCCTTCTGTGCTTCAGTAGGAAGCACAGAAATGGTCTTCTTTACTGGAAGTACCCCCATTTCCCCCCCCTAAAAATGCCTGTTTCGTAACCAACCAATAAATGCTTGAATCTCCAGTGTGAGAAACGACACAAGCATGTCCATTTCAGCTTTTTTGTTCCCTAAAGATGGAACAGTTGTGTGCTAAGCAAAGCAGCATGTGGAACCGCAGCTGGCAGAGCTGTCTGTCTTCTGTTTACTAGTTTGAGCTGAAATACCTGCCAAATCCCCAATTTTACAGTGAGCCGTGCCATTGCATTTGCACGATTATAAAACTATCATGGCAGTCAGTGGATATAATCTCACATAAACGCACCCGCTGTTTGATTCTCTCCTCCTTTGTGTATTACTGAGCAGAATAGGAAGTGTGTACGGGGAGTGGAATCTGTGGATTATGGAGGTAAATTTGGGAGCAGAGATGCTCTTCTTTTTTATGAACCAGTGTGCCACCTGCCTCTCATAGTCGGCGCCCACTGGAGAAGCCACGTTTCAGGAAACAGCAGGCAGCAATTAGCAGCTTTTAGTGCAAAACCCACTAAAGACCGGGATTAAATGCACAGTGTGGTTCCATTACACCATTAGTGAAACTCATTTATTTGCATTGGGCCAAATGCAAGCTTTCTGGGCTGGCTCTTCAGTTTTCTGCAGGATCTAAGAATCACCTTATAGATACAGTATAATAGATGTTGTCAGGATTAACAAACTTAGATCGACGCACGCCAAGCTAAAAGTTAATTGAGATTTATTGGACAGATTGGTAATAAAGCACAACAGCATGAACCAGGCAAACATTACCGAGGGGACCAGGCAGAGAGAATAACCAGAGAGGCAGGCAGGGGTCGAGAACCAGAGAGCAGGAGATACAGGCAGACAAATCCAAAGGAGAAAGATCAAAGCGTAAGCCAGTAAACAAATGGGGAATACAATACCAGAAGGGCAAAACAAACCAGCAACCAGATCAAAGGGGAGAACCGAGAGAGAGAGAGAGAGAGAGAGAGAGAGAGAGACAGAACCAAAGAGAAGTCAAAACCAGAGGAGGCAAAAGAGACCGCTCAGTATGTAAACTGGGTTTGGCAATACTTCGCAGAGTGTATGTGTGTCAGAGGGGTTTAAATGCTAGTGGTGAAATGAGATGCAGGTGTGTGATAATCAATACTCAGGCAAGGGGGGTCGAGAGAATGAGGTGTGATTGGACAGTTCGGGACATGTGACAGTGACATCATCGGGTAATGAACTTTGGGACGTGGAGTTCAGGAGATTGGAGGTGTCAGGGAAACCTGGAGGCGTGACAGATGTTGATATTTTAGTGCTCTTCTTTCTTATGCACACAAACCTTCAGAATGTTCATGTGAGCTCTTGAGGTCAGAGTGTAAATGGAGTCCCTGAGTCTTCTCATAGTGTTAGTAAATGGTGAAATCTCCAAGTTCCTTTCAGTTGTGTGTTGAGAAATGTTGTTCACTCGTTCTTTCAGTTTTCTCACAAAGCTGACAGAGCCTGTCGTGAATGCTGCTTTTAGGCCCAATCATGACAGCATTAGTTACCTATTCACCTAAAGTTAGGTCAGTAAATGTTTGAATGTCATCAAAGTTATTGTTGTACTACTTTACTTGTAGGGCGTGTATAACACATTCATAACATCTTACATAAACACTTAATAACATATTTTAATAAATGTTTACATCAACATTCCTAAAGTGTACATGTTTTACATGATGATATTATAAAGGAGTACTATGGCAGTGTAGTGAGAGATTTGTTTTTCAAAATAAAAGTCTTCATTTATTATGTTGGCAGACTATATTGTTTTCAGTGAACTGCCTCATTTCTGGACAGGCGGAATGAAAATGACCTGGATTTCCTGATTTGGACAGAAAGTGCTTGGACACTTTTTTTTTTTGTCTAGACTTAAATTAAAAATAAGTTGAAAATCCACAAAGCACTTTCTGTCCAAAGGGGTAAAGCCAGGCCATTTTTATTTTCCCTGTCGAGAAATGAGGTATGTTATGAGGTGTTTATGTATGCTTATGTCTGTATATTTATGTAGACACCCTTCAAGTAAAATCTTACCATTATTGTAATATTACCTTAGAATGAATATGAGCTCCACCTGTACACCTTCAGTGGTAATTTGAGATTTTTTACATCCGTCCAAATCATGTGAAAGATATGCATACATTGCCCCCTCATTTTTAGAGGCTCAGAATAATGTGGACAAACTTACAATTCTGAATTGATAGCCTTTTTTAATACTCTGTTGCAAATCCTTTGCAGTCGATGACTACCTGAAGTCTGGAATCCACAGACATCACAAGACCCTGGAGGTGCTCTATAAGGCCTTTGCTGCAGCTGTCCTCAGTTCCTGCTTATTCTTGGGGTGTTTTACCTCCAGTTTTGACCTCAGTCAGTGAAATGCTTGTTGGATTGGACTGAGGTCAGATCAGTGACTTGGCCATTGGACTGGTTGCTTCCTGGTCAATGTCCATCTGCACTGAAAAGTGCTTTTGAAGCTTTTGGTTGAATCTATAATAATATAGCAATATGTATATATACTTCAGAATTCATCCTGCTGTTTTTATCAGCAATCACATTATCAATAGCAGTCGTGGGCTGGAGGTTAGGGAACCAGCCTTGTGACTGCAGGGTCACCGGTTTCATTCCCTGACCCAACAGAACGCAACTGATGTGCCCTTGAACAAGGCACCTAAATTCCAACTGCTCCTCGGACACCGTGGATAGGGCTGCCCACTGCTCCAGGCAAGTGTGCTCACTGCCCCCTAGTTTGTGTTCACGGGTGTGTGTGTGTGTGTGTGTGTGTGTGTGTGTGTGTGTGTGTGTGTGTGTGTTTCACTTCATGGATGGGTTAAGCAGTAGTCAAATTCCACTGTGTGCAAACACAAATGGCAAATGGTTCTACATTCTAATTCTAGATATAAGGGAATCAGTTCCACTGGCAGCAATACATGCTCATGCCATTACACTACCTCCAGATGAGATGGTATACTCTGGATCATGCAGCGTTCCATCCTTTCTCTTTCCATCATGCTGGTAGAAGTTGATCTTTGTCTCATCTGTCTTTAAGATGTTTAAAAACTGTATGGCTTTTTTGGACAAATTCTAATTTGGTTGCCCTGATTTTGGTCTTGGTTTACATCCGTCTGTATTTACTCTGGTTTTTACTCCTCTGGATTGTTGGTTTTGACGCAGACAGTCCGACCTCTGAAAGATGTTCTTAATTTGGTCAACAGTTGTGATGGGTTCTTCTTCACCAGGGAAAGAATTGTCCTGTCATCCACCACAGTTCTTTCATCTTCTGGACCTTCATGTTTCTGAACTGACTAGTGCATTCTTTCTTTTGAAGAATGTACCAAATAGTTGGTTGGGCACAGAACCACCCCACCCCCCCTCTCTCTCTCTCACTCTGACTAGTTTGTTGGACTTCATATGGAGAGTTTATGAGTTCAGACCATGCTTTCAACATATAGTCAGACTCCAGAACTTGGGCTGGAGTTCTGTGCCATTTCTGCCTGAAGCTAGTAGGCCAGACCCCCCTTCTCATAACTCTGGTAGGACTGATATAGGACTGGGGAGCAGGGAGGAGATGGGGTAGTGCTCGGGATTGTGAAGACTTTATCATGGGTCTAAGGCATGGTCCTACTCCCAAACTGCAGCTACGTCATAACTCCATTTAACAGCAACAGATTCCAAATGCAAATACCACACTTGAAATCAAATCTAACTGCAATGTTTTTGTTTGCAATTATTTTTGTACATTTAAGTTCATTCCTCTTATTTTGGTGAACAAGACCAAAAAAGACAAAAAGAACATTGAACCTGCCAGGCTGGCAGGTAGTTGTGGTTGTGATGTCACAGCATATGTATGTTTAATTGCATCTCTTGTGATTTGATGATTGCACTTATTTAAATTGTGATTTTGATAAACAATAATTAATCTTTCAGCCATACCTGAGCAACCATCTGTCCGATTACTTCTGAACCCCCTAAAAAGGGGGGACTGTCACATGCCGCCCCCTCTGGTGCCTGTGCTGTACTACATATGTCTTCTCTTCCTTCTCCACCCTGGCTCCACCCACTCTCACACCTGCAGCTGATCTAGGACTCATTAGGACTTCTATTTATACCCCATTGTTTGCTCTTATGTTGGAAGTTTTTTTTAAGGAATGTGTTGTAGGGATCAAATTTGGAATTAGGGTAGATTTATATAATAAATCAGTGAAGTTAAAATATTAAAAACCTATTTTTTGTGCTGATTTAAATTAAATACTATAAGACACTTTACGAATCAATGTGGTCTGCTTTATTTGCATCTTTAATTGAATTTTTAGTAACTGGCCACTTCTTAGCTACAAAGCTAATGGGGACAGTTGTGGGCTGATGATCAGGGAACCAGGCTTTTGATCGGAAGGTCACCAGTTCGATTCCCTGAACCGAGGACATGACTGAAGTGCCTTTGAGCAAGGCACCTAACCCCCTGGGCACCGTGGATACGGCTACCCACCGTTCCGGCCATGTGTGCTCACAAGCACAGCAGAGCACAAACAAACAAGCCAAAAACTGGAAGTGAGTGATGTCACAGGGAAATTGAGCCTTCCTGACGAAGTTGGCCATGCTAGTTCTCAAATCCAAGCTTTTCCTAAAATAGACATCTACAATGCAGTTCTATATCTCAACATTAGCAGACCACTCAAGTGTGTTGTGATGCTAACCTGCGGCTATAAGATGATGTTCATGAGCCTAACTTCATTGTAGTGCTGTGCTGTTTGTGGTTGTAGAGCTGTTATGCTGTCACTAGCCTAGGTGTGCCTATGCTTGCGTGTAGTGCAATTCTGTCACTAGCCTATCAGCGTGTGTGCACACAGTAATGCATTGTAATGCTGCCCCAGTGGGGGGTAAATGATGTAGTGGCTAATGATTACTCCAGCTAGCAGGGGGTGTTGGGTTGCCCCATCAAGTCGCTGGGGCAGGAAGGGGATAAAATGTGTGTCTTCCACCCTTAAAAGACCCTCTGTTTTCCCTGTAAGTGCGCGAGGTTCTTCTGCTTTTAACCCTACTTAGTTCTGCTTCACAGAGCATACAGAGTTTATACCTCTGGCTGTCGCCGGGCTGACAAGAAGACCCTTAAATGTACCCCAGTAGAATAAAAATGTGGTTAGTTGTTGTTGTTGGTTTTGTGTTGTCTCTGCATGCAGCTGTATCATTTCCCAGTACAGATGTTTTGCTCCACAGCACCACATGTTGTTGCTAGCTGAAAGCAACCCTTATTCATAACTATCAAATGGCTCATCTGTCTCAGAGCTGCTGCGGAGATGAGGGATGAGCTGTCTGAAATGGTCCGAAAAAGACAGAGAGACTGCTGGGTAATTGTAATTATACCCTCATTATTAAAGCCTAATGAAAGATAGTGTTAGCTATTAGACCTATAATTATGTGTTTGCTACTTGTGCTTTTGAAGTCTCTTGAAAGGGAAGTGATGGTGAATGAGAAGTACTGATGAGTGAAAAGTAATAAAGATGATGATGATGATGATGATGATCTGTCAGTCGGGCACTATACATCACAAGGCAGATCTCTTCCATGTCTGTGTTCCTTAATGGAAATTTCCCATAGATACAAGATCCTGCTGAACTCCGACGAGGTGCAATACGGTGGGCACGGGCGAATCCAGCGAGACACCGAGTTCTTCTCTGAGCCTTTGGCCTTTAAGAATCGACCCAGTTCATTTCTGGTCAGTTTCCTTTTCATTATGTTCTCCAGCTGCCAATTCTAGTTGTTGCTAGTTGATTAAAAGCATGCCCGTGGAGTTCCCCACTCACTCCAAATGTAATCCACCAGCCTGTGAGCTGTAGGCCTATGCAGGTTTAGATCACCAATTGGTTTTATGAATGCCTGACTTTTAAACACAAGTAGCCTATAGGTAACGACTTTATACTAGGGGTTGTACAACTTCAGATTTTACCCTGATGTTATGTGATGAAAGTTGAGTCAACATCAATGACATCATGAATCAAACCAAAGGAGAGAATGCTTTGCAACAAGCAGCTTTAAAAACCTGTGAGGTAGATCAGTAAAGCATGACATGCTCTTTCTAGCAAGCTTTGGATTGCATTGCTAGCCATCAGGCAACTGAAGATATGGATCCTGGTACATAGGGGGCATAGGCACCCTCTAAGCAGCCTGGCTAGACGCTTGTCTATGGCAGAAGTCCAGAGAGCTTCGAACTACATCTCCCATCAGCCATCTCCACATGACATCTCACCCATGTGCTCCCAGTCCACAAATCACGACCCACCTTCCCGTTCAGCCTCACCTGAGTTCTAATCCGTGAGTGTTCCTCCTGCATATCTTGTGTTTCTGGTTTTGACTTTCGTTTGTTTTTTGTCTCCCCTTAACTTGGTTGCTGTTTCTATTGAATTGTGTGGGGTTTTTTTTTGGTTTTTTTTGTTTTTTTTAATTTTCTGGAGAAAGCCGCAGATAGCAACATTCAGTATCTGAGTTTTGAGGCACTGTAGATCAGAGGAGCAATGTTGGAAGGAATAAAACTCCACAGGTCAGAGCGATGTGCCACTACCAACGATCCCTGGATCGCACTGCTAGCCGTCCTGAAATCAGAGATATGGACCCCAAAATCATTAGGCTTCTCACCTGTTGTCTTCTCCGAGTCATCTGTGTTGTTAGTGTCATAACTGCGTGGCCAGCCACTAGTTGACTGCAAGCTTAAAGCACCATCACTGAGCAGTCAACTAACTTGTCCAACCCCTACTCTATATAAACACTGGGTCTCGCCAGATCCTGTTTTTGAATTTACTGCATATACCAACGACTGTAGGAGTATTTTCAATGACATGTACACAGTCAGAGCCCTGCTGAATTGTGTCATTTGTACCAATTTTTTCAGTTTGTTGAGCACTTAATGTTAACAAAACCAAGGCAACAACTGTGCCTTTCAGCCTACAAGGTATAGTTACCTCCATTATATTACCCCATTATATCTGGTCAATATTTTTGATGACTTGAATAAAAATATTTTTCTAGGCAGTTCTTTTTCTAAGAAAGGTAATCTCCTTTGGCGGTGATTATTACTACTGTTTATTATGCATTTATAGACGTTCCTCTCATCGCCATGCACATATAGGTTTTATTCTTAGTCTAAAAGATGTAAAGCAGCCGTATCAGATTGTGAGCACTTGTTCTAGGACTGCTGTTGTACAGAGCTGCTTTTTGTCCACGTACTGTGATAAGAAGCCTCTAAGGACGGCTAATGACATCCCGCATGACATCTTACACTTCCGCATGGTGCCTTCGGATGGCTTCCCTTTGGTTGGCATCTCTGTTTCCATCTCTGTAGAATAGAACGTCTTCCAGTTGCAACTGCTCTTTTAAACAAAACCAGTGCTGAGGCCACCACAGAGAACTAGCAGCAGTGGACTCTATATTGTGAATCATATGCTGAGAGAGTTGTTTTTATTATTTGTATTATTTTATGTTACCTGTCAGAAATTAACGTTTGGGGATGAATAAAGTTCTGTTGAATTGAATTGAATCTTATGGATACGATCATGGCTGAAAGTGTTGGCACCCCTGAAATTATTCCAGAAAATCAAGTATTTCTCCCAGAAAATGATTCCAATTACACATGTTTTGTTATACACATGTTTGTTTCCTTTATGTGTATTGGAACAACACAAAAAAAAAAATTAAAACAAAACTCCAAAATGGGACGGACAAAATTATTGGCACTTTTTCAAAATTGTGGGTAAATAACTTTGTTGTGTGATGCTCATTCAAACTCACCTGTGGCAAGTACCAGGTGTGGGCAATATAAAAATCACACCTGAAAACCAGATGAAAAGGAGAGAAGTTGACTCGGTCTTTGCATTGTGTGTCTGTGTGTGCCACACTAAGCATGGAGAACAGAAAGAGGAGAAGAGAACTGTCTGAGGACTTGAGAAACAAAATTGTGGAAAAATATCAACAATCTCAGGGTTACAAGTCCATCTCCAGAGATCTTGATGTTCCTTTGTCCACGGTGCGCAACGTAATCAAGAAGTTTACAACCCAAGGCACTGTAGACAATCTCCCTGGACGTGGACAGAAGAGAAATACTGATGAAAGGTTGCAGCGCAGGAGAGTCTGGATGGTGGATAAGCAGCTCCAATCAAGTTCCAAAGAAATTCAAGTTGTCCTGCAGGCTCAGGGTGCATCAGTGTCAGGGCGAACTCTCCGTCGACATTTGAATGAAATGAAAGGCTATGGCAGGAGACCCAGGAGGACCCCACTGCTGACACAGAGACATAAAAAAGCTAGACTGCAGTTTGCCAAAATGTACGTGAGTAAGCCAAAATCCTTCTGGGAAAACGTCTTGTGGACAGATGAGACCAAGACGGAGCTTTTTGGTAAAGCACATCCTTCTACTGTTTACCGAAAATGGAATGAGGCCTACAAAGAAAAGAACACCGTACCTACAGGCAGATATGGTGGAGGTTGAAAGATGTTTTGGGGTTGTTTGGCTGCCTCTGGCACTGGGTGCCTTGACTGTGTGCAAGGCATCAAGAAATCTGAAGATTACCAAAGGATTTTGGGTCGCAATGTAGGGTCCAGTGTCAGAAAGCTGGGTTTGTGTCCTAGGTCATGGGTCTTCCAGCAGGACAATGACCCCAAACATACTTCAAAAAGCCCCCAGAAATGGATGGAAACAAAGCGCTGGAGAGTTCTGAAGTGGCCAGCAATGAGTCCGTATCTAAATCCCACTGAACACCTGTGGAGATACCTTAAAATTGCTATTGGGAGAAGGCACCCTTCAAACATGAGAGACCTGGAACAGTTTGCAAAAGAAGAGAGGTCCAGAATTCCAGTTGAGAGGTGTAAGAAGCTTGTTGATGTTTACAGGAAGCGATTGAGTTCAGTTTTATTTTCCAAAGGGTGTGCAACCAAATATTAAGTTGAGGGTGTCAATAATTTTGTCCGGCCCTTTTTTGGAGTTGCATGAAATTATATCATTTTTGGCTTTTTTTTCCTCTGTTTTTGTGTTGTTCCAATATACAGAAAGGAAATAAACGTGTGTATAACAAAACGTGTGTAATTGCAATAATTTTCTGGGAGAAGTACTTCATTTACTGGAGGAATTTCAGGGGTGCCAACACTTTCGTAATTGGAACCGTAAGTCATTGGAACCTAAATCATTACACAGTTACCTAAAACCACACTGAGTGTTATGCAATCTTGATGTGTGCTTGATGATGCTGTGTGACATGCTGTCATCTTCATATGGGCTTCAAGATTAATACTGTTAATACCGTTTTAACAATGCAAACTTTTATAGATGAAAGTTTGCCATACAGTTTCAGAAACCATATACACAAAAGGGATGTGCATGAGCACTTGAGTACTCATCTAACTGTTCATTCTACCAGTGTTCAATTACTGAAAGCACCATTTAGGTATTTGTTTTGCAATTAAGTGTATTATTATTTGCTACTGGGTGCCACAGAGGCACAGTGCATAGCAATGCCGGATCACTGCAGAAAGGAACTGGGCCATTTCTGAGTTGTGCATGTGTCTCCCTGTGTGTTTGTCTGTGGGCTTTCTCCAGGTGCTCATGTTGCTAACTACTGTAGCTGATGTTAGCGTGCTCACTGACAACGTTTTGGCACATGGTCCACTAAGGCCAAAAGATCTTGTGTAGAAGATGACCAGTCCTCATCAGCTTCCAGTGGTTAGCTCTGTTAGCTCATTAGCTTCTCTGAATGGGCAGCTTCTGTTACTCATCCAAGATGAAAACCAATTACCAATTGCCTTCCTAATCACATTAGTCTGAAACAAATCCCTCGTTGCTGCGAATTCAAATTTACACTGATCGTCAAAAAAATAGTTGCACAAATAGCTGCTCCCAGAAGGAATCAACCAACGGAATGAAACTTGGTGGGTAGGTTTGACATTGTGAGACATGCAAATGATTCAAGTTTCACACTCGGCTGTGCATGTGATGTAAGAAAGGACGGGCCTTATCGCTGTACCTGACTGACCCAACAGCCACGATTGCGGACATTCAGCAGGCAGTGGTGTCCTCCATGAGTCATCCTGTTGCCTGTGCCAGCACCATTGGCAGACGGCTACACCATGCAGGACTACATGCACGCAGACCGTTATGACGACTGTCCTTAACACCACATCAACGTCGCCAAAGACCGCAGTGGTGTCGTACCAGACTGTCATGGAGTAACTCGGAATGGCAGCGGGTCATCTTCAGTGACAAGTCCTGCTTTTGTGTTAATGGATGTGACCAGTGAATCCGTGTGTTTAGGCACCGTGGTCAGCGACAAGATGAACAGTTTGTTGTCACATGTCACATGTCCAGAGGTCACTCCACCTCCACTCCTACCACACAGTCTGCAGGAACTGTGTGAGAGAATATTCAAGCGGCATGGGATGGATTATAGTGACAGACACTACTTCTGTATGTGTAGCTCAATAAATATTGCCCATATCAATCTAAATTTATCATCATTTATTGTTCCTGGTTCCTTTACCTTCCTTCTTAATAGCAGTGCAGTCCCACACTTGCTTCTGGATGCAGCTATTTATTCGACTGAGTGTAATTTTATAACTTGGCAGGTCTTCAAAAAATGATGTAGCTTATATAACTGATTTTCAGTTCAGTCCCCCACACTCATCATATAGTGTACACAGACTTAAGGGTGAGGGTGAATGTGCAAGTGCATACTGCGATACTGCCCCCACACCTGTCAGGCCACGTTGTTTACACTTTGTTTATATACCTACTAAGCAACACTGTTTAGGATTACTTAACAACATACCATGGTTTGACGCAACTGTGTAATGATTTGGGCAGGCAATGTATGCTATGCTAACCTGCTAGCTATAAGCTTACCTGAATTACATAATAGCAAAACTAAAGAAGCAAACTTCAGACACATCTTGGCTGATCGACTACTTTTGGGGAAGGAGGATTGTGTAAACTTAATTTCTGGCTAAACTACTGCTTTGAACTGCCAAGATGACAGGAGGGAATACAAAAAATAGGCATAAGAGAAATTAAGCTGGCAAAGTATTAATCTCCCTTTGCCTTTTTTTTACGACTATATGATGATATGTGAGGAACTCCTCCAAAAGGCTGCTACAGATATTAATGAAAAACTAATTTATGACTCCAGCACGGAAGAGGCTGCCTGCTCTATACCATGACCCCTAGCATCATCATTCAGAAAGTCTTAAGTGGAATGCATCCCTTTACATCGACCTCGCTGATTTTTAAAAGCCATTTGACTCCATTCACCAGGAGAGCTTAAGAGGAACCATTAGATCATGGTGTGCTAAGTGAGTCAGACCTCTTAGGAAAGTTTTATGCTTATGTGAGCGTAACATGGTTATTAACAACACTCTAAAGCATCTTCAAGTGAAACGTGGAGTCATGCAAACGTCCTGTTTTTTGCCGTTGCTGACTGGGTTATACATCAAACTCTCCCTTCTGAAGAGTTCAGAGCATTTCCTTTACAGACCACTGAATGAGGATATGGAACCGATTTCAAAAGATATCACATACACATCCTCCAAAGAACCTGCAAAGACTCAAGGATGCTTTATTGCTACCAAGAACACGTGAGTTGAGCTATGTCTCAACTTACCGCTGATCAGCAGACCCTTGAGTACACTTAAGCTGAGTTTGTTTACCTTGATTGCCTTATTAGCAGTAATTTTGGTGTCATAAAAAGACTACAAGGCCCAGATCAATAACAACGGGGGTGCTTTTAGCCGATCCCATCCACCTGGAGTTTGGACAAAGACAGTCTTGACTCAAACTCTCAAAAACTTCCTTCTTAAATTTGTGCTTCTACAAAGTTCTGAATAAGGCCAAGGCTTGTGGCAATGGCCGACCCTTTAAAATATACAACAGCCGCCGACCACTTGGGGTATCACAATGACAACCTGTCCAAGAAAACGGACTGTATGTGCTGTCCTAAAGATCAAGATGTGGAATTCCAGTGGCTTGCACATGCCCTGAGGGTGCCCTGAGAGGAAAAAAGCCCAAGCAGCTCTTGGCTGGACCTCTATTGGCAGATAAGTTGGAGAAGAGTGCAGGGAATAGACTGAAATAGACTAGAGGGGTTTGGAAAACTAAGACATATTGACCTCTAATCATTGGGCATCCATTGCCAAGACACTGGAGGTCTGAATTTACATTGTTAGGAGTGGTAAAACAGCAGCTATACACTTAGACAGTTTTGAAAAAGCTGTTTAATCTGTAACTACTTCTGTTATTGGTCTTCAAAGAGTAATACACAGGGTTTCAAATATTTCATATCTCATATAGATGTAGTGTTTTCTTATTCAGTTTCCAATTTAGGCCAATATCTGGACAGTTATCTAGATCAGAGGTTCTCAGTACCACTATTCTGTGCATTGCAAACCAGTTTTCAAGTTGGATCATATGTGTTAGGGCAGGGAATAGTCAAAACCTTGCAGGCCAGTGGGCACCTAGGAGTGGGAGATTGGAAACTCTGATCTAGATGATGGTTTCTGCTCTCATTTGATATGCTTCATTCTCACTGACCTCTGGACTGGACTCTACATCGGCATCTGGCTGGCCTAATGAATGATTCTATATTCTTTTTTGAAGAGAAGAACGTCACTTCATCTCAGTGATTACTGCAGTAAACCATTACTTGCCGTTGATTAAGCTGGTTAAGCCTTGAGGGAAATGATGATGAACCCTTATCGCCATCATTCATATGGAAGCACTGTATTTTCACATCATGCAGACATGTGACATATTATGAAAATACAACATATAAACTATTTACAATGAGAGATCTTTGGGAAAAGAAATGTGACAATCTGCAACATGTTATTATAAAGAATTCCTGAAATAAGACGTATAAATAACCTTTGTAAATCGGTATTGAAAAATATTGCTGCCAATTGGCTTCACTGAGCTGGAAAGGGTTAATGATAGGAGGTTTTATTAGCCACAACAAGAACAATGCAAATATAATATATACTATTTAATAATAACAGGGCCAAATGAGTTCTTTGGAGCAGTGTCAGGGAAGAACTCCTTTGGTTTCCTGAAAGAAGGTCTTTTTAGGGAACTTAAAGTGGTTCTTCTATAGCATCCCTCCAGAGGACATGGATGAGGTGGAGTGGCATGTTGTGAGGTGTTCTGCTTTTAGGCACTAGTGCTGCAATGATGTCCATCAGTGGTCAACAGCTTAGAGAAGATAACAAGAAGAGCCTTGGGTACCATATCTTCAGTTTCCTGAAGCCTGCAATCCAGGGCTTGTTGGTAGGAGCCCATCACGCTCTTCTGTGGAGCTTGGCTTGGTCTACCATTTCTCCACCAATCTACAGTGCTTCAAAGCTCAGATGTAGGTATCCCAACAACTACAGTAAAAAGTCAGGTGTGGTTGGAGAGGGGCCATAACAGCCTACAATCCTACATGGTTCCCTGAATGTTTGCAATGCATTCAAGGGCTTGTTGAACAGGATATGGCTCTGCTGATCTGTTATCAGTTATGCTGTTTCAAAGCGTTTCTTCATGATGTCATTAGCCATTTGTCAATGTTGACTCAACTTTTATCCCTCGACTGTGGCCTGGAGTCATGCAACCGTTCTTTAACCCCTAGTTAACAACCCCTACATTGTACTAAAGGAAGAGTTGGGGGTTATATTATATACTATACAACAAGAAATTGCTTGTTTAATAGATTCAGTCACACATCTGATTGGTTGAGAAGTGTAATGCTTGTGCTGAATGTATCATCTTACTGGGTAGGAACTAGGGCTGTACCCGACTCAGAATTTTGTTAGTCGAATCGGATTCGCCCGTCCTGGCTGACGATTCGACTATTCGTTCATGTTTTTTCTCCGTATACATTATCTAGTAATCAGTAAATCAATCTGCATACGTTTCAGATCTGATGTCCTCATTCAGAAAGTCAGCAGAGTCACAGGATCATATTTTTTAACTAAAAGAGACGTGGCATATGATGAACGATCTGGAGCCTGATTTAATTACAGAATATAGCGTCCGGCAGCGAGCACGTATTTATGCTAAAAATTAGCGCTTCTAGCCTGTCTTTATAATTTCACTATTAACAGCTTCTTCAGTAGGATGACCCTTCGTCTTTCATCTCTCATAAATAATGAACTCCTAAATAAAACCAAATTAGTCAATATTTAAATTATTTTTAGATGAAAAGAAGAATGGTAGACCTGAAACCATTTAATTATTATATTACCCGCGCTGAAATAATTATTTCTCGTTTATCGGCAGGCATATTAAGTGACTGTACTTATCTTTAAATAAAAATAATCTTAACTGTAAACGAATAAATAAAAATATCTGTAATTTAGGTTCTAAAATAATGGAATTATAATAAAATAAACTTCTTCGATCTGTTTTTCCTTCACTGCAAACAGCCATTATGTCTAAAACAGAAGTCAACTCACTGGTTTGAAGCAGTGTTCGATGTCTGACTAAATGACGAGCAGAATTAGGTTTGATTTGTTCGGATTCTCTTCTTCAAAAGCTCCTCCAGACTTTTTCTGAGACATCGTTCCACTCTGTTTCTCAGCTTCACAGCTTCCTTCAGCGGTGAACCGCCAGCGCACGTTGTCACGTGGATTTAATTTTTTAGCAAGCATGCGTCATAGCCCAGCTAGAACTTAAATATATATTTATTATTCCCCTTTTAATAATTATTAAAATGTCTTTTTACATTCTTAAAGTTCTTGTGCATTTTGTAAGCTTTTGTCTGTTTTACGAAAGAAAAAAAAACTTGTCACTGTTGTCAGTCGACTTGAAGGGTCTCAGTGGACTTAAAGGGTCTCCGACTGACGATTCGACTCGTCGACTTCTAGAGGGCAGCCCTAGTAGGAATAACTTGCTTTACATAGAAGCTAATCGTTACTAAGTTTCTACATGAGCACATGTAGAACCAGAAAATGATACATCAGATAGCTTCTAGAAGATACTTGACCTGCAGGCCATTTGTTCAGATTCTGAAGAACAGTGTCACAGCAGGCCAGCATAACATGATCCTGCTGTCACCCCCATGCGAGCTCTAGTGGTGGAACAATTGAATAAACTGAAATTAGCCAGAAACAAACAGAATACGAGGGCCATGAAATGCTTTGCACACCAGCTGTAACAAAACCACATTTAGATTAATTTGGCAAATATAATCTGGCAAAGCTGATCTGAACTTGATATTGCAACAGTGTTATGGCTCAATCTGTACAGCAAAAGGCTAAAAAGGGGGGCTGCTTTTGTTTAGTTTGTTTTCATTTTACAGAACAATGTGACAATCTGGCAACCAAATCACAGTCATGCATATTATTCACTATAAACACCCTCTCGTGCTCTGTTGTTTTAAGGCTGTGTTCAGATTTGGCAGGTTTGGATTGAATAAAAATGGACCCTGATGTGATAGCTCAGATAGTGCTCTTCGTTAGCGCATGTAAGAATCCTACTATCTCAACTAAGTAGGCTGAGATCCCCAGAGTAGATCAGTCTCGGTTCACTTCAAAACAAATGCTGGCCCCAGTACAGACCAAAGATGTCTGAACAGGCCAGAGACAGAGCAAACTGTCGTCTCCTCTCTGTATAACCTCTTTGGTACATGGGAAAGATGAGTTTCTGATGCTGTTTGGACATGTGCATGTATTTTCTCATAAGCTCTGAATAAGCTCTGAATCGATAATTATAGAACGAATAGTTGCAGTTTTAAAAGGAGGCCGGGACACATTTGAAGTCATTTTGAAACACTCGATATACACATTTGACTGAACACAGAAACTGTGTAATGTATTAAGGCACCAAGGTTCTTCAGTTCTGTAAAAGCAATAAGTCACTCGAGGCTGTGTTACAGGAATTTCAGCCTGCTGTGTGCCATGCAAACCCACAGTAACTCAGGGAGTCTTCTGGCTTAATCCTCTAATATCACAAGACAGAGAAAACAAGACCAGTGAGCCCAAACAGAACAGAGAACAGCATGATTCAAAACTTCAGTGGACACCACTGTTAGTGTACGTCATAAAATCTGCCCAATCAGTTGTGACTTTTACTCGTTAATTATTTGGGTTCAGTGTTACATACATCAGTGTGAATGCTAATCAAACAAACTAAAATGCAATATTTATTAAAAAAAATAATGTTTATTTCAAGAACAGAGGAGAGAGTTTGACATTGGGAGAGGGGGATATTTGCTGCAAATAATCAAAGCCCAACGTAGTAATGTTGTGTCCTGTGATGGTTTTATAAGCTCACCAGACACAAAAAATAAGTCACCTTGTGTGTTTAAGATGATAGCAGCTTCAGGCTCCTGCAGATGATGATGATGGGGCTATAAATACCTGCGGGGTGTGAGTGACGGGATCCATAGATTGGGAAGAGGTGCTACAGTGCAGTGAATGTCTCGTTCCATGTGTGGTAAATGACTCCAAAGCAGATGTTAATGATTGGCTAAAAGGAGTGACTGCATTTGGGCGTGTCAAAGACCATAGTGTGAAGGAAGTAGCTGAATCAGCAGGAGTATGGAAGCGTACGGTCATACGCGTCTACCAGCAGTGGCTAAAATCCCAGTCTACGGGGAATTCTCTTCGGAATTGTACCAGGGAAGGCATCCACCAAATCTGGACCAACCGTGCAAGTCTTTGATGCGAGAGTGTCTGAACACTGATGTGGCCTACATCCAGAAACTTGTCCGGTCCATGCCCAATAGATTTGCAGCTGTTATTCATGCTTGTGGAGGGATTACACACTATAAGGTAAGTTTCAGTCACAGGTGACTAATTCTTTGTCTGGTGAGCTTATATTTATTTGTTTTCGTAGTAGAATTATGCAGAGATTACATGACAAAACAATTTACATAGGTAAAGGTCTATACAAGACAGAATAACACTAAGCTAGACTAGACTAAAGGGTGTTATACATCAAATGCAACATAAAAAAATGGCATAAAAATGTGAAATATTCTAACATACATTAAACACACCGGGTGCAACACAATTTCACCAAATAGTTCATGCTGCGATAGACATATGGATGGAATGTTTATGAAAAAGTCCTATACCTTTCACAAAATAGGCAAACTGTGACATTGTGAAGGATTTCCACTGTGGAAAAGCAGAAGGATAAAGGAGCGGTTCATGACCTGAAACTTCATGAACTCCGCACACAGCTGGGATCTCCACAACTTCGTCTTCAAGTGCAAATAAGATTTAATTTGCTGGTCAAAGAGCAGGCAAACTGTGACATGGTGCCCCTTTATTTTGGAAAAGCTAAAGGAGAGTGAGGAGTGTCTTAAACTTAGTGAGTGATTTCACTCACCGCTGGGATCTTGATCTTGACCTGATTTTGGAGATGCAGCTCCACTAAACGAAGCACAAAACAAAAAGCGGAATGTCTTTAAGTGTATATAAGATCTGATTCTTCACTCCCAGCAGATGGAACAAAGGGAGACGCTGGACTACTGTCCATTCTGGAAGAGCTGCTTCACACCATCTAGAAGCTGAAACTCTGAGTGCTTCCGCACATGCTGTTCTTCAGTTTGTCGTCTAGTTTGTAGCTCAGCTAGAGTAGCTTTTGGAGATTCTAGTTCTTTTAGTGCTTGTGAAAAGATTCTGTTTGCTGGGGCACACCTGCTCCGTCACTGTGGCAAGCAGACACAACCATGACATTTTTTTCACAGCATGTTTGCTTTTAGGTAAAAAAGCTCTTTAATTTTTGAACAGGCACCTCAACACAAGCCTTAACAAAAGATAAAAGAAGGCCCAGCACCACCCAACATGCCACATAGCATAAATTGGGAAGGTTGTTTGATTTGCTGGCAAGATGTACTGTCTCCTGTGGTACCATTTTTGAGTGGGACGAATGCAACTGTTTGCTATATTGTGTGGGAAACGTCCCAACCATCCCCCTGGTTCCTACGCCAATGGTTTATATGGGACGTGCAGTCATTCCAACAGATTGCAATAAGCTGCAGGAAACGTAGGGGGGGTGGGATCTGACTTCTGTGCATTGCACCATACAAAAGAAACCACTTCTTGCACAGAGAGACCTTTGAATGCATGGTGACAGGTCAAAGTGAGAGGCACAATGGTTCTATTAGTCAAATCAGATATTAGCTGTTAGATGAATCAGTAATAGAAATGATCGCTAGTAGCAGCCACACCCAGAACCCTTCTGAGGACTGATGGAGGTTCCAAAAGATTTTAACTGTGCTGTGCTTAATCTGATTCATTCTCTCTGTATTTCTGATGCTCATTCATTTCTCCAAGCTGTTTTTACCTGTAATGCGATCATGTCTGCTGTGCAGTGTACAGTTTAAGGAGCTGTCTGTAATCATTTAGACTGAAGAAAGCGGGTTTCAGTTCTAATGAACTCCCCGTCGTGCAGTGACTAAGTAGCAACGGGACCCTGCCAGTCCTCCCACCCAGTGACAGTGTGGCCATTTGCGTCCTTGAGAACACGCAATGGTGTCAGCGCACTGCTCCACGTGTGTGTTTAATCTCTCCAAGTAGCCGGGTGAATTCAATCTTTCATAATTCCTTTCATGAACATTTCCAAAGAAGGATCCGTATGTCTTTGCCCCGTTAAGACTTTGATTTAATTACAGTACTTTTGATTTATTCTTTTTGAAAGCCCCTTAAGCAGCTCTGCGCTGGAAATAGCTGCAGGGAACAGGTCGGATTTAGGACAAATGTAGAATGGCTGTGTTCTACAGGCTTTGGTGGTTCGTTAGACAGCGTATTATAACACACAGGGAGACAATGTGAGAGACACAACGAACGACAGAGAAACGTCCGTGCTCTACATTTCAGAGGGAGAATGAATTGCCATTGCCGAATGTCTTAGAACTTTCAGGAGGCAGATATCACGGCTGATAGCAGTAGCATGGTTTTGTAGGTGTTGTCATTGTTTAGCATTCAAACAGACAGAAGTGTAGAGTGTGGCTCTGAAGCCGTTAATGCAGAATGTCAAATGAAAACTATGTAAATCATGTACATAAGTCAATATTTAATTAAACAATTACATTTGTGTTGTATCTATGAGTTTCATGTGAACACTATGCACTCATCATCAAAAGAACAGCTGCCAGAACCAGAAGGAAGTGTCAGATTGCAGTGCTATTGGGAATTAAGATAAAGGTTACAAAGAACAATAAATGATGATAAATTTAGACTGATATGATCAATATTTATTGAGCTACACATACAGAAGTAGTGTCTCTCAGTATGGCGTCAGCTCCCATGCATACATCTCAGTATGGAGTTGTAGAGGTTCCTAATGGTGTCCTGTGATAATCCATCCCATGCAGCTTGAATATCCTCACACAGTTTTGCGGTAGGGGTGGAGGTGGAGTGAGACCAGCCTGCTTGATGTGTGACAACAAACCGTTTATCTTGGCGCTGACCACGATGCCTTCTCACTTGGATTCCTTGGTCGTCTCCACCAAGACAAAAGACGGACTCATCTGACTCGCTGCCATTCTGAGTTACTCTGTAACAGTCTGGCACAACACTATTGCACCACATTATGGTGGTGTTAAGGGCAGTTGTTGTAACAGGAGGAAAAGGGAAGAAAGTGCTTATGAATTAAACCATATCACCTTCATCTGTCAAGCATGGTGGATGTAGTGTTATGGCTTGGGCATGTAAGCTGCCCATACAAACCTGTTCTCTTGTATATACTGAGGAAGTGTCAGCAGGGTGAATTCTGAGGTGTATAGGGTTATATTATCTGCTCAATTTCAGCCAAATTCTAAATTATTCGAAGGAACTTCACAGTGCATACAATGACATATAGCACGTTGCAAAAGCAGCCCAAATAAGATAATGCATTGTCCTATAATAGCCAGGTTCAACACCAGCCAGGTTTTCAGTCCAATCAGGCATGCATTTCACTTACTGAAGGCAAAAACTTGGTAAAACCGAAGAGCAAGCAGGTACTGAAGACAGCTGCAGGCCTGGCAGAGCATCACCCATGCTCAAGGCATGCAGTGTCTGATGATGTTTATGGGCTCCAGACTTCAGGCAGTCAATGACTGCAACAAATTGCAATTAAGTATTAATAATGACAGTTTAATTCATGACAATGTTCCTACAGTGCTCAATTATTGTATATATTAATGTAGTATACTCATTATTTAATGTGAAATCCAGCATCCTATGGTAGACAGGTAAAATAAAATATAGGTGGACATGACTGTACATTCCACATTCGTTTTTATGCCACATATAGTCTCTTAGGCATGTCAGCATGTCTTGCCACTGCATATACATGAGGAGGGACTGAAAAATGCAGACGATGATGATGATGGCTATCTTTTTCCATCCTTGTTAGTGAATGGTTGGTGTTAAAGGCTGTATTTGGAAGGGGGAAAAAAACTCCTTTTTCCAGCGGAGCATCTGATTGTGACAGGAAATTAATTATTAACCTGTGCACAGGTGCCGAATATGTCTTCCATTTTCGGGGAACTTGCACCATGATTTATTTAAAAGACTTGCCTGAATGTCAGCTTGAAGTTTCTCTTCTCTGGCTGTTTAATGGGGACGATCATTCCCTTTCTCTCTTTTTCTCGCCGCCTCTGTCTCTGGATTAATATAAACGATGATGGATTTAAATGCACGACAGTGGATTAAGTACACTCAGGTTTTTGATAAAATGGCAGGCTTAGCGGCTGGGCAGGTGCTGCCCTGTGCGCCATTTAGCCCGGATTAACCGTTGCTCTGTACACTTGACTTGTCCTTCGTTCTGTATACCTGGCCTGCTGTTAACTGTAGAGGGAGATGGTGTGGGAGGCTGTGAGTGTAGTGTAGCTTAGAGAGGCCTAAGTTAGCTAGCTAATTTGATGAATCACCAAGGAGTTCACAACTCAGTACACTCTTTGTTTTGTGTACAAGAACTAGCTAAAATAACTAGCTAATTTGATGAGTCACAAGGAGACCACAGCACAGAACACTTTTACAAACTAGAGCAAACTGGCTAAACTAGGCAGGTCATTTCATTAGCTGGAAAAGAGGCCGCAGGTTAGAGAACTCAGCATTTTGCAAGGCAGCTTCACTGCAGCACCACAGCTTCACTGTAAGAGTTGGGAGTCAGAGCAAATTAGCCAAACTGCCTAATTTGATGAGGAGATCGCAACTTAACACTCTTTTTTTTTAGAGAGTCGAAGCTAACTAGCTAATTTGATGAGTCACAAGGAGACCATAGCTCAGAACTACAGCATGTGAGTGGAGGGGCAGATCTTTCTGCTCATCACTCAAAGCATTTCTGAAATCACTCCACTCCAACTCCTGGGTTTTAGTCGTTCCTCGCTTGCAAGTCAGTTAAAATGCTCCGCTCCATGTCCGCTCCTGATTACGTAATTTATGTCATTTATTTTTTTACATTTATTTTTCATTTATGATAGTAAATGAAAGACTAGCTAAACTAAGCTTCATCAGAAGACTATCTGTGGCAAGCTGCTTTCACACCACTCACAGTATGAGCAGCACTCGCCGTTTGGAATGCGAATGCCAGTGGGGCTTTCCAATGAAAATAACCTTTAAGGAAGCAACAGGAACAGCTCGACACCTTACTACCATTCTACTGGCCAAAGTTGCCATAGGAGCACCAAGCAAAAACTGAAATCACTGAACTTCATATACCGTGCAGGTCTGCCACGGCGAACTTCATTTCCACTGCACTTGCTGCTGAGCTTCATGCAGGACATATCCACATCTGCACAGTGCATCCCGTATAAACATGTGTTTAAAAGCATAGTGGTGAATTTTCTGCATCCAGTGTGGATGGCTGGACAGGCTAAAAAACTGCAGATGGTAAAACAAATCACATGCTTTTAACATGTTCTTCTTAATCAGCAGAAGATTAGAACTTTGCTGCCATCTGTACGAATTTCCCGTGTGTAGGTCTGCTAAATAGCTCCGCAGTGCAGGCACTGTTTATGAATGGCCATTGCTCATCACTCATGTCACACAGAGGCACTCAGTGTGGAGAAAAAATGGCTGCCAGGATGGAGCGATACTGAAGCAATTTCAGAACAAGTAAGAACGCTGATGCTCCGACTTTATGAAAAGCCACTCCATGTTCCAGTCAACATCAGGCTACTCCGTTCCCACGATGCACCGCTCACATGTTCCTGCTCAGAACGTTTTTGCAAACTAGCTAAACTAGTTAGCTAATTGTATTTGCTGGGAAGGTGACCACAGGTTAGTCCACTCTCATTTTGCAAGCCAGAACAACTAGTTAAACTTTGTTAGGGCACAAAGGACACCGAAACTTTAAACACTCAATGATTGGAATCATCAGTAAGTCTCATGAGAATCATGATCTGATCATCAAAAAAAGAGTTGCATCCAGAAGGAAGTGTCAGACTGCAAAGATACTCGAAAGGTTACCAGGATCAATAAATGATGATGAATTTAGAATGATATTTGCAATATTTATTGAGCTACACATACAGAAGAAGTGTCTCTCACTATGGCATCGAGCAGAGTTGTAAAGGTTCCTAATGGTGTCCTGTGATAATCCATCCTATGCAGCTTGAATATTCTCACACAGTTCCTGCAGATTTCGCAGTAGGGGTGGAGGTGGAGTGACACCAGACCTTCTGGGCATGTGACATGTGACAACCACCCTTTCATCTTGGCACTGACCACGGTGCCTCCACACACGGATTCGTTGGTCGTCTCCACCAAGATAAAAGCGGGACTCGTCACTGAAGATGACCCGCTGCCATTCTGAGTCACTCCATGACAGTCTGGCACGACACCATTGCAGTCTTTGATGACACTGACATGGTGTTAGGGGCAGTCGTTATAACGGTCTGCATACATGTAGTCCTGTGTCGTGCAGCCGCCTGCCAATGGTGCTGCACTAACAGGATGACTCATGGAGGACTTCACTGCTCACTGAATGTCTGCAATCGTGGCTGTTGGGTCAGTCAGGTACAGAGATACGGCCAGTCCTTATGCCACTCCACATGCACGGCCGAGTGTGAAACTCGAATCATTTGCATGTCTCACAATGTCAAACCTNTGAACTTCATATACCGTGCAGGTCCGCCACGGCGAACTTCATTTCCACTGCACTTGCTGCTGAGCTTCATGCAGGACATATCCACATCTGCACAGTGCATCCCGTATAAACATGTGTTTAAAAGCATAGTGGTGAATTTTCTGCATCCAGTGTGGATGGCTGGACAGGCTAAAAAACTGCAGATGGTAAAACAAATCACATGCTTTTAACATGTTCTTCTTAATCAGCAGAAGATTAGAACTTTGCTGCCATCTGTACGAATTTCCCGTGTGTAGGTCTGCTAAATAGCTCCGCAGTGCAGGCACTGTTTATGAATGGCCATTGCTCATCACTCATGTCACACAGAGGCACTCAGCGTGGAGAAAAAATGGCTGCCAGGATGGAGCGATACTGAAGCAATTTCAGAACAAGTAAGAACGCTGATGCTCCGACTTTATGAAAAGCCACTCCATGTTCCAGTCAACATCAGGCTACTCCGTTCCCACGATGCACCGCTCACATGTTCCTGCTCAGAACGTTTTTGCAAACTAGCTAAACTAGTTAGCTAATTGTATTTGCTGGGAAGGTGACCACAGGTTAGTCCACTCTCATTTTGCAAGCCAGAACAACTAGTTAAACTTTGTTAGGGCACAAAGGACACCGAAACTTTAAACACTCAATGATTGGAATCATCAGTAAGTCTCATGAGAATCATGATCTGATCATCAAAAAAAGAGTTGCATCCAGAAGGAAGTGTCAGACTGCAAAGATACTCGAAAGGTTACCAGGATCAATAAATGATGATGAATTTAGAATGATATTTGCAATATTTATTGAGCTACACATACAGAAGAAGTGTCTCTCACTATGGCATCGAGCAGAGTTGTAAAGGTTCCTAATGGTGTCCTGTGATAATCCATCCCATGCAGCTTGAATATTCTCACACAGTTCCTGCAGATTTCGCAGTAGGGGTGGAGGTGGAGTGACACCAGACCTTCTGGGCATGTGACATGTGACAACCACCCTTTCATCTTGGCACTGACCACGGTGCCTCCACACACGGATTCGTTGGTCGTCTCCACCAAGATAAAAGCGGGACTCGTCACTGAAGATGACCCGCTGCCATTCTGAGTCACTCCATGACAGTCTGGCACGACACCATTGCAGTCTTTGATGACACTGACATGGTGTTAGGGGCAGTCGTTATAACGGTCTGCATACATGTAGTCCTGTGTCGTGCAGCCGCCTGCCAATGGTGCTGCACTAACAGGATGACTCATGGAGGACTTCACTGCTCACTGAATGTCTGCAATCGTGGCTGTTGGGTCAGTCAGGTACAGAGATACGGCCAGTCCTTATGCCACTCCACATGCACGGCCGAGTGTGAAACTCGAATCATTTGCATGTCTCACAATGTCAAACCTTTCATTCCTGTTGGTTGATTCCTGCAACTACTTGTGCAGCTATTTTTTGATGATGAGTGTATATAGCTAATTTGATGAACCGTAAAGCCAAACATACAAAACGTTCAACAAATGATTCTCCCAGTTTCCGTCAGGTAGAGTTGGCAGCTAGTTGCCAAA
>CM067490.1:3265751-3325642 GCA_034552555.1 Semaprochilodus insignis
TGCAGCTATTTTTTGATGATGAGTGTATATAGCTAATTTGATGAACCGTAAAGCCAAACATACAAAACGTTCAACAAATGATTCTCCCAGTTTCCGTCAGGTAGAGTTGGCAGCTAGTTGCCAAAGAAACTTTTTGCTCTCTCCTTGTCAGGACAAGATAGCAGGTGAGCGTGTTCTGTTTAGAAGCAGTTTTAATGTTGTTGGAGACAGAACAGAGAGCCAAAGTGCTGATACAGCCATTTTGTTCCCCCTTCTCATTCCCCTCTCGCTCTCAGGTATCTTTCTGTACCGTTCACTCTCTCTTCAAAACTCTCTAAAGCGGTTTGCTGTCTCTAAGAGGCAAGCCGAGAGAGAATGAACCTGAGTTCAGGCGAGGCAGGCTTATCTGCACTGAGCTGTGGTGCACCTACTTTGTACCTACACTCTATGGACATTTTATCAGTTATACCTACCATATAGCAACACTTTCTGAATATACAATTATTGTCTGCATCCAATCTGTTGCTGCACAGTTTGTTAGCCACTCTCTGCTCCATTCATCCATGGAAAGGGACCAGCATATAGGACCACCACTGATAAAGTGCTATTTGTTGGGGACCATTCTCAATACAACAATGATATCAACATCGCAGTGGGTGTTGTGCTGCTATGACTGTAGATATGACAGTGTCGTATTGCTGGGGTTTTGCTACCAACCAACTAACTAGAGCCAGCACTGACAAAGTGCCTAAGGGTGGCTGGTATGGATAACACCACTGCCTGCCATTGAGCCATCACTCCACGTGGGAGAGTGGGCTTCAGTTCCAGGTCTGGGTGACTATACTGTGCTGCACCAATAAGAGTCCTTGGGCAGGACTCCTAACACTACAGTGGTCTATCTGTAATACGATTGACCTCATAAGCCGCTCTGGATAAGAGTGTCAGCTAAATGCCATAAATGCAAACGTACCTACTAGAAACTGTGCATAGTAGATGGGAATCCAGCAAGGTATCTACAAGTTCGGTGAGTCCAGCAAGTGTTGTTCTTTTCTCTTCCTCCCATTTTCCTCTCTTTTACTCTCTCTGCTTCCCGTACTCTCAAGAAAGAAAAGCACAAGGCTGAAAGGATGGTGGAGGTCTCTGGGGCGTGTTGAATACTATGTAAATGTGCAGAGCGATTGAATAATTACGGCCTTTAGATCTTTTTTTCTGATGAGCGCTCGCTTCGCTGTTGATCGCTGGGAGCGTGGCCCTTCTGACAATTTCACCAGAAGGAGGGGAGGAAGAGAAGGAAGGAGAGAAAATGCAGAACAGAGAAGCTGAAGTTAGCTGATCAAAGGAACGAAAGAAGTCCCCTTTTGCTCTCCTACGTCTGAATTCATGAGAGTGTCTGCCGCTTATGGTGGAATAATAAAATAATGACGAGGACATTGAAATGAGACGTATAGAAATCTTTGAAGTTTCCATGCTAGTACCAGATTTCCCTCTGAGCCACATTTACATTTAGCCTGGGCGAACTGACCTATTGCTGGAGTGCCTGGACCAAAGCTCGCCACAACAGATAAACCCCAAAAGTCCAAACACCTGTCTGAGGCATCAGGAGCTGAATGACGTATTAAATGACGTTTTAAACTACTAGTATAATCAAAATCAATATAGAATTACTGAGTGAAATGACAAGGTGTCCTTATGCCGTCATAAGTAACTCTATAAAGGTCAGAGCTGTCCAACATCGTTGGATTTGGAGCTTTTAATATTCCATCATATCTTTGAGCAGATTAACATCACAGTCTAAGAGCATATGTCATTTTTGTGCATGCAAATTTGAAAAATGTTTAGTACTAGATCATTATTTTAATTTTTATTATTATCAAAGGGACATATGCATCACAACATGGAAGGGAATGTGTCACTAGACTGCAGGGGGAAACAGGAGCACCTGGAGGAACCCAGGAGAACATGCAAACTCCACACGGAAAGAACCCCAGACGTCCCGCACTGGAATCAAACCCAGGCCCTTCTTGCTCTGAAGCAACGGTGCTAGCCACTGTACCACTGTGCTGCCCTTGTGCATCAGCAGTCATACTTTCCATCTAGGGCCTACACTGACTAATCAACTTTCCTTCCCAGCAGTGGACACTTTAAGCTCGATGTCGAGTGGTTGCTTGCCTGGTAATTTCGGGGTCAGTGGGAGCTTTGGTTTCCTGTGGAGTTTGTCTGTGTTCCAACATTTCTCCAGCGATCTACAGTGCTCCAACGATCAGAATACTGGACCTTGTTTTCTCAGGTTTACTGAAGACTACAATAAAAAGTTGTTGTGTTGTTGGAGAGTGGCCATTATGCCCTATAATCCTGTTTAAACCGAAGTCTCTCACTCTCTGGACCTCCGCCACAGGTGAGCATCTCGGCAAGCGTGCAAAGCATCCCCTTCTCCTATGGCTTTATTCATGACATCATCATATTAGTCAACGTTGACTCGACTTTCATCACATAACTGTCGACTGTCACAGCCAAACTCATCATAGTCGGGAAAAGTTTTGAGCTGCGGCAGTGTAAATCAGGTTTTGCTAACACAAACTTTCTTATACTGTTGTGCAGGTTGGAAGAAATGTTATTATACTCAGTTATACCTCGTCGTCTCTTGGTCAGGTTTAGTAATGTAATGTCACATTTGTAATTCTGTGTTGTACAACCCAGGAAAAAAAAAGAACACTGAAGTATACTTAATTTAAGTGTACTTGGTATACTTCCTTGAACTATAATTAATGTACTGAAAGTGTGCTATTTTCATATACTATGTAGTTAGTATGCTAAATATAATCAGTAGTGCTATTAAATACATACTTAAATAGAACTAACTGTACTTAGCTGTACTATTTTGATTTTTGACACCTCTTTGATTCATTTAGAGATTGTACATATTAAAGTACATTTCTAGTACATTAAAATACACACACATATATAAGTACACTAAAGTACTAATGAGGTAAAATGTACTTGCATTTAATACCTTTGTAAAATCTACCTGGGAATGCCCACTGCTGAAAATGTCCAGGTCGGTTTTGCTTTGTAAGCTAACTGACATGATGTTGTTTAATTACTTAACTTAAGTTTAATTACATCACTGATGTTAATGCTTCTCTTTACTGTGGAAAAGCATCAATACATACTCATTAACACCTACGAACATACCAAGTTCTCTGACTGATCCACCTTCCTTAAACTCTGCACCGTAAGGGCATCCCATACCATGGCAGCAGGCATCAACAGCCTACCTTTAATGTAGATCATGTCAAGCTGAAAAAGTGCTCCGTCTAAAGAATGACGTCAAAAAGAACGACAAAAATTTAAAAATACTGTGATAAAAACCGTGTAATGTATGTGCAGGGTCTCTAGGTCTCTCCTTTGTTAATGCTGCTGCTGTAATATGAGCGGAGCCCATGACATATGCCCACTAGAGATGCCTTCGAATGCACCTTAAAGTAGAGGAAAGTCATTAGACGTCCTTATTTTCTCCTCGTACTTTCTTCAGGTCAGTGTCTCTACCCCTGTGAGTGGAGGGAGTGGGTTGGAACAGGTCAGGGTTAACAGTAAGGGTGGTCTAATGGACTCCATTACAGTAGGCTAACACTGAGGTGAAAGACTGCGGCAATCAGGAGGAGGAACGGGTCAAACGAGGAGAGGTGCCTGTTCTTGGGCCTCTCTTCTTAGCCTATCCTCTCCTCGTACTCTATACATTTAAAGCCCACCTGAAGGCACCGCTGACCTTTACTGAAAGCAGTGCCTTAAAACCCCGGAGCAGAGGGCAGAGGGGGCACTTGGCCATAGCAGAAACTGATACAGTTTCTAATCTTTAAAGACTTCTTTTTGCCACTTCATGAGCAGAATTTAGGCTTTCGCAGGCCGTCATGCTCAAGAGGCGGAAGAAGTGAGGCAGAAAAATCTAAGAAAAACAGTGTAATAGACACTTTCTGATGCACAAAGTTGATGCGTCTTGCATGTATTTCCCTACTATACCCTGAAGTGCCACTTATCCCAGAGTAAGAATGGTAAAAATGAAGATAATGAAAGTTTATGAGGAGGAAATGAACTGCTTCTCTTTCTATCTGCAACCAGTACAATGGGCAAAAAAACTGCGCCGCTAAACGCCAAGGTAAATTAGGGCTCAAATTTTCTCTGGAACCTTTGTAATACTGCTGACGGATGACGGATACATCACATTTTAATGGAAACGTGAAAGTGAAAAGAACAATTTCGAACACATTATCACCAGCATAGATTTGCTGGAGGGGAAAAGCTCTTAAAAGGATCAAGCGGCAAAAAAATTTACTGTACACACAATTCATTCTTGAGTTGCAGGTGTTGCTCCGCTTTGTAACAACACTGTTGGACCTGAACCTGACCACAGCCTAGTCCAGCCTTGACTAGGCCTAGGCCCATTGTTTTAATGCTCTAAATGTCAGTAATGAATCAGACAGGCCTGGCTGGCGGCTGTTGAGCTGGTAATGGTTTGCGCTGTGTGATTAGTAGCTGAGGAGTGCACTGAAGGACGCTTGTGCAAAGAATCAATGAGCCTGTTAATGCCGCTCTGGCTTAAGGTGCCTTTTTAACAGATCTGCCTAATCGCTGCAGGCATTTTAATTGAGCAAGATATAAGTGAGTGTAACTCCGGCTACGGACGTCTGACAAAAGCATTCATCTTGAAGTCCTATAACACCTTCTGTCTCACTCTGAGGTGCCTAATGGACACATTATGTCTCTATATGAAATGAGAAATTGCTTTTACAGATAACTTCCTCTATTTGACCCATATCTTTGAACGTTCCGCTCTGAGCATATTTAACGTTGGTTCACAGGAGTTCACCGAGTCTGTGTGTAGCATTAAAGGGCAGTGTAGCCGATGTAGTTTCTAAAGGAATAAGTTGGCAAAAAATCTAATTAAGCATATTTCCCTTTACCCCTAATAACGCCAGTCAGTCTAGACATGTTTGATGTCCAGATTTTCTCCTTTAATTTAGTGTTAGAAGATGTTTAATTAGCCTGCTACTGCAACGTTTTTATTTGTACATGTGTACATTAATATACAAGCATCATCAAAAAATGAGATGCACCCAGAAGGAGTCAACTGACAGGAATAAAACTTGGTGGGTAGGTTTGACATAGTGAGACATGCGAATGATTCACGTTTCACGCCAGCCGCGCATGTGACGTAAGCCATGATGGCCCTTATCGCTGTACCTGACTGACTACATAAGGTTGTCCTGTAGCGTGTGCTTTCCATTCTGACTCGTGCTGTTGTGTTGCACTTAAATCTCGTGACTGCAATTTCAATGAAATAGTATTTAAAGAGAACGCAGTCAAAACTTGGACGGAAGTATCTTCGGTGTATGTATGTGAACTTCATCTTCATCATCTTTATGGGTATAATGTGGATTTCGTATGTGCGTGTGAAGTTAGTATGTACAGATGTGGTCTGAAAAGCTCCAGTGAAATCTGATCTGACCCCTCTGATGTTTTTGCGTGATAGAGCTCTAACTTGCATTTGTGGATGCAGTGATGAATGGTGTTCATAAAGAATGGTTTTGGGAAGTGTTCCTGAGCCCAAGCGGTGATTTCCATTACAGCATTGTGTCTGTTTTTAATGCAGTGCTGCCTGAGAGGCTGGAGATCACGGCCACCCAAAATTGGTTTGCTGTCTTGTCCTCCGCCTGCAGAGATTTCTGTGAATTCTCTCTTTTAGTGATATCTTAATGGTACCATAGGTGGTTAAATCCTTAGTTTATACATTGAGAAAGCTTCTTCTTGAGTTGTTGCACTTTTTGGCTGTGCAGTCTTTTGCTGAGTGGTGACCCCTCCCCATCTTCTGAAAGACTCCGCCTCTTTGAGCAGAGCTCTTTTTATACCCAATCATGCTACTGACTTACTGTCAGTTAACCTAGTTAGTCATTTTTGAGATGTTTTTCAGTTTTTCTGTACATTTTACTCTTTTGGGGTTGTAACTTCAATCTTCTTATAAAGCCCAGAACAGCCCAGTAGAGTGAGGGGTGCTCGTTGAAGTGTGCTACCACATTCAGGGCACAGTGTGTTAACAGCTTTAGGGAAACCAAAATTCAGTGTTTGTGTACGAGAAGTAAAATTCTCAGCACACGGTCCTGCTCCACCCTGAGTACTGTGTTTTGAACTACTGCAGTGACATCCAGTGGCTGCCAGCAGACCTGCACCTGTTTTCTTTCTCCACCAGTTTCTCTTCAGTAGGCATTAGAACATCCAGTTCATTCCAGCATTGAAATCATTCTTATTGTATTCGGAATGATTCAAATACAGACACAAATTTGTACGTCTAATGACTTTACACCCTTTAGGTCTAATTATACATGTGATTAAAGCTGATTTAGCACCAGTTAGCCATTTAAACATTTTCCAGTCAGTAAACCAGGAAGAAAGTCAGTGCTTTTAAGAGTTTGCTATTTGGGGAATGATAATGCAGCTACTGTAAAAGACAAAAAACAGTAGTACCACCACAACCTTGAAAGAAAGCCCAAGAAGGAAACCAAGAAAGACCGCGTGGCTAGAAATGATTTCTGAGGATATTACCATGCTATGTTCCATTAGTGTTTTCAGCAGGACGTTTTCTTTTGGTTCCCAGAATGTTTTTTCTAAAGGTAGGAGAACGTTCTCTAAAGGCATTCTGTCTTCTCAGACCTCAGTGACATCCATAAAACATCTTCCGCATGTTGCGCTGGGAATGAATTCTTCTTTTGTTATCATGTAACATTATCTGTGGCTCTGACAACATCCTCAAAACATCCTCTGAAGTTAGAACATTTGTCTTAGCATAGAACATTTAACCTTATAGAACCGTTATCTGAAGTTATAAACATCTTTAAAACGTTCTTTGAACATTAGATTAAAAAAAATTACTTTAAAACTTTGCAAAATGTAGTTGATCACCAAAACTGCCACCTACAGAAACAGTATTTAGAGCTTTCATCTTAGAGTGAAGGGAGAAATTTAAGCTTTAGATCTGAAAACGTTCACAAGTGTTTCTGTCCATCCTTCCACTATGAGAGGACACCTCAACGCTATTGTCTGAGGGCATTTTCACACTAGAGGGTTTTTTTACAGACCCATGACCGCATGGTCTGTGAGTTTGGTACATTTGGTCAAGTGTGAAAGCTGTTTTTGAGCCCGGGAGCATCTCAGAAAGCTGCTCTCAGGAACCTCCCAAAACCAGTGGTCTGGGATTCACTTCCTGTGAACTCCGGAACGGAGGAAACTATCCGTCTCAGGCACATGCAGGGTGGCATGGTTGGTTCATTTTGTGAGATGGGCGTGATGGCGAGGAAAGGTTTGTTATGGACAATAAGTGCTGTTCTTTGCCGCTTGAGTGTCCGTATACAATGATATTGATTAAAAAACAGGAAATGGACGAAGGTAGTGCCTACCATTTGGCTTAGACAGAAAAAAAATGATAATAAACAGAAAAAATACGAAAATATGCAAATTAAACATGAAACAAGAAGATTATTTGGCAAAGAAAACAAATAAAAAAGCTAATTAAACTGACAAAAAAAGAAAATTTGTGACTTAAACTGAGAAAAATGCAATTTAAACAGGAAATTTTTTTTTAGCAGATTTATTTAAAAAATAATAATTTTTATAAATAGAACCGTTTAGGTTCCCTCTCTCTCTCTCTCTCACTCTCTCTCTTTCTTTCTCTCTCTCTCTCTTACACATGAACACATTCACAGTTTGTAATTCATCCCTCTGGTCAGATGTTTCCATAGGAACCCTGGGAAGCAGCCTTTGCTGGAGCAGTGATTGTCTCTTGCCAGTGTCAGAAGCCTGGGTGAAGTGGTTCATTGGCGTGGGCTGCTGAGCTGGAGCTTTTGGGTTCAGGCCTGGTTAATAAAGTCTTCCAGCAGCTCCCTGAGGAAATCAGCCTCTACCTGCTACACACAAGTGCCCCTTCCTCCCCCCTTCTTCACACATACTCTGCCCTATTCAGGAGATATTTGGACTAATACATCCATTTTTCCCCCTCAAAGAGAAATGTCACCAGCCCTGTGTAGCCTGCACCGTATCCAATCAACTGTTGGCTTCCAGCAGACTGCAATAGTGCAGCGATCCCTGCTGCTAATCTCCTGCCATGGCTTCCTGAGGCTAGCTGGTTCACTAATGAAGATGGCATTGTGTTGCTTCCTGAGGTCCCCCTTTTTTAAATATGCAAATAAATGGCCCTAAAATCTGTCTGTTTCAATGGCCACTTCAGTTCATTAATCCAGCCCGCATGCTAAAATCCCATTGAACTAACATATCCATGCTACACCAGAGACGTTATGAAGGAGGAGATGGCTCACTGGTGGGAAGATGTATGGGATGGCTTGTAATGCTAATCATGGCTTCGGTTTACAAAGGGAGTCTCCCTCTTCACAAAGATGAAATAATCGCTGGTTAAGCCACAAGTGGAAGCTCACTGTGCAGATATAAGCTAACTAGAGAAAAAATGAGTCATCTGAAACATACCTAATAGTGTGTAATACCTCCACAAGCACAAATAACAGCTTTGATTCGATTTGGCATGGACTGGACAAGTTTCTGGATGTAGGCCACGTCAATGTTCAGACACTCTTGCATCAAATAATTCCGCAGTTGGGCCAGATTTCGTGGATGCTTTCCCTGGCACAATTCCGAGGAGAGTTCCCCGTAGACTGGGATTTTAGCCACTGCTGGTAGACCCGTATGACCGTACGCTTCCATACACCTGCAGATTCAGCTACTTCCTTCACACTATGGTCTTTGGCACTCCCAAATGCAGTCACTCCTTTTAGCCAATCATTAACATCTGCTTTGGAGCCATTTTCCACACATGGAACGAGACATTGAATGGCACTGTAGCACCTCTTCTCAATCTATGGATCCCGTTACTCACACCCCGCAGGTATTTATAGCCCCCTCATCCTCGTGCAGCTCCATCTGCAGGAGCCGGAAGGTACTACCACCTTAAACATGCAAGGTAACCATGTTTTTGTCCGGTGAGCTTAGATGCATGCACAGTAGACAGAACTAAAATAAATGTGTTTTGTGTGTCTGTAGAAAGTTTTTGGCAATGCTTGTTTAAACAGACACAGTCATGTGTTGACCACTCTGTTGTGCTATTGGCAGCTGAGAAGGCCATTCTTGGCGTCTTTTTTCCAAGAAGTTTTGATCCTGGTTTAACTGAAAATAATAACTAATAACTACTCATTACATAAAAGACAAGCATGTCTTCTAACGTCTTCCAACTGCTGCATTTGTAGTGGACTTTATTAGAATCCACTTTGTGAACTGTCCTAACTGGGGTGCCTCCTACAGTCCAAACACATGCAGTCAGGTGAACTGGAAGATGCTAAATTGCCCCTCTAGGTGTGAGTGCATGAGTGCATGTATATGTCTGTGTGTCTGCCCTGTGATGGACTGGGGGCCTGTCTAGGGTGTTCCTGACTTCCGCTCAATGAGTGCTGGGATAGGCTCCAGCACTCCCTACGACCCAGAAGAATAAGCAGCTTTGAAGATGAATGAATGAATACATGAATGAATTGTGTGCACTGCCTTTTTAATTTGATGGGGCTTATATACACGTCACTGTTTATTGGATAACACCTCTGATGCACCTACTTAACGAGAGAAAATGTACCTCAAAGCCAAAGGCTTCAGCAGAACGCTGCACAATGTTTTGAGATGCCTCCGGTCCTTAGTGGGAATGAGTGGAAACGACTGCCTGGGGTCTTTTCCTGAATGGCAGTAGAAGGGACAGGCTTTCCTTAAAGGACTTTTCTTTTATATTAACTGCTGCCAGGTTGTACCATCTCTACAGAGCGCAGGCAGTGTGTTGCTACAAAACTCTGGTGCAAAAATTGTCACTTTTTATAATTATATAAAATTATTTTGTCTGATTACAAGACAAGTACATGACTTATGTACTGTGTACATCTATCTGAGAGTGTCTTTTCTGTATGTGCCCGCCAGCGATATCACTCTGTCAGTGCAAACAGGCTGAAACAGGCAGTTGGAGTGGATACATGCCCTTCACACAAATGTGGCAGCGTGAACCAGCAATTAGCGATCTGAACAGCCTCATTAGCTTTTACTTGTATTAGCATTACTTGATTATTGCAGCTACAAGTGTCGTCCTGTTAGAAATAGTCGTTTCCTTTTAAGCATGTCATTCAAATTTCATCATATGTGAACGTAAGCTCACATAAATTGAGTCAACTGAGTCACAGGCTCCTGCAGATGGCGCTGCACGAGGATGATGGAGCCATAAACACCTGTGGGGTGTGAGTGACAGGATCCATAGATTGGGAAGAGGTTCTACAGTGCAGTGAAGGTCTCATTCCATTTGTGGTAAATGGCTCCAGAGCAGATGTTAATGATTGGCTAAAAGGAGTGACTGCATTTGGGCGTGCCAAAGACCATAGTGCGCAGGAAGTAGCTGAATCTGCAGGTGTATGGACGCGTACAGTCATACGGGTCTACCAGCAGTGGCTAAAATCCCAGTCTACAGCGAATTCTCATCAGGTTTGTGCCAGGAAAGACATCCACCAAATCCGGACCAACTGCGGAATTCTTTGATGCGAGAGTGTCTGAACATTGATGTGGCCTACATCCAGAAACTTGCCCAGTACATGCCAAATCCAATCACAGCTGTTATTTGTGCTCGTGGTATTAGATGCCAGTAGGTGTGTTTTTTGTCCAGTGATCTTATTTCTGTTACCGAAATTCAGTTAATATAAATATCACATAAGATCAGCTGAATCGCAAAAGAGCTGCAATATATTTGCAGTTATTGCCTACGTTGCCTCTGTATTTAGTTTTTATGGTTTATGTTATAATCAAAAACACAAGCATTAACCTGATACTGGTTGGAGACCAAATTTGCCGCAAACTGTTGCCTTTTCATTTCAAAAGCTGCACTACTGAGTTACAACTAATTGCAAAGTTGGAAAAACAGTAAGGTTGGAAAAAACAACAACAAATTTATCATCACGTCCCATCACAGTGTTGCGTTTCATAGCATGCAAAATAAATACTATTTGCAATTAATGATCCATTCTGCAAGCAATTTGACAAACTTGTTCTGTCCATTCCAAATCAAATCACAGCTGTTATTCATGCTCATTGAGGTGTTACACGCTATTAGGTATGTTTCAGTCACAGGTGACCCATTTGTTGTACCGGGAGGTTATTTCTGTCTGTAAACGACCTTCAGTTAATATAAATATTAATAATAATGATATATTATATACATTTTAAAAATTAGTTTTATTGTTTTAAGTTATAGTCAGTAATGCCAAAAAAGTAACCATTAATCTGCTTCCGGTGGGAGACCAAATTCCCCACAAAACTACACTGCTGAGTTGCAACTAATTGCAACTAACTGAGGTTGGAAACAACACCAAATTTCCTAACAATGAACAAACCCTGAACTGAACACTGCGGGAGCCACTTTAAACACTAGGATCTGTATTCATAAGGCCAGTAACTGTCAGACATGTGGGGGAGTCTGATTCAGGATCAGTCCTGCTTTGTGAATACCGATGCTGGTTTTGTCTGAAATGGCTGTTTTCAGTTTTGTTTGTTTTTATAGGTAAACCACCTTAACACAGTTAATGACCTTAACACAGATTTGATGAGGTTTCAGTTTTGGTAATGTTTTTTGTGGGTGCTATTTGGGTGACTTTTGAGTTCTAGTATTTCTTAGCAATGTTAGCCTTGTAACTCCAATTCTAAACAAAATTTGGCCTTCAAACACGTCTCGGCTGATCAACTACATCGGGATTAAGTGGAGAATTGGGAATATTAGAGCTTTGTTGCCAAACCATTCATTTAACGGCACAGTAACAAATCTGATAGGTTGGAAATTTGCCATGTTAGAATGAATTTTGATTGTTTTTCTGTTTTATGGGCCACAGGGGTTTTCTGGGGAAGTTTTGTTATGCCTGAGAAAACGGTCTGGTTGAAAGTAATTTCACTGTAATGTTTCATCAGTAATACAGGAGTCTTTGCTCTCGGTCTCTCTCTCTCTCTTCAGATTAACATTCCATGCCGAGGCGCTCTTGTTCTGGTTAATGAAGAACAGGATTATGACCACTGAATACAGCGTGTGGATGCAGTCCAGCTCAACTCACAGCAGGCCCCACACCTTTAAAGCATGGATTTGTGCACAAACTAGTGTAGCTATTAAGATAAGTGCAACTTCCAGAATCCCCTTGAGCCAAACCGGTACGGGTTTAACCTCCTCTGTTTGCAAACTCTGAAATCTGAAACATAAAGCTCTTTGAAACACCCTTCTGTTTTGTCCTTTCTGTCTGTTGGTTTGTGCATTCACAGCTGTGCCTGCAGATTTGACAAGGACAACATGCCCCAGTTACTTTCCCCCCTTTTCACAGCACAAGCTGCTACTTTATTGTACCTAAATGAATACCTGATCCCTGCTTCATGCATTGACAAAAAGGATGCTTTGTTTTGTTCCGCAGAAAACACAGATCATTGACCATGATCGCTTCCTTCCACACCCCCTCCAATCTGCACTACACATTCACTCATGAGCGCAGGACCACTTCCACTTAAAAAATAATCAGTGCCGAGAATAAACTCCTGATGTTTTGGTCGAAGCAAGTGATTTTATGCACCGGGCTGCATTTTGGTTCTCTAAGCAAACTTGGAAACTGCCTTGCTGTGTATTGTTGATATTTGTTGATATGGAATGATCCAGCATTCTTTCAACCTAATTTCTAAGAATTACAATTCATTTCGATTTAAATATGCAAAATGATATGCAAATTATGGCATAAATCTGTATAACTTCAGGGACTCGTTTTCCAGAGGTAAAAATGTCTGACACGTTTTTCCCATTTTCCCTGTGTAGTGGGGTAGGAGGACTTTTCACAGGCTTTTGTTAAAACATATTTACACTCATCATCAAAAGAATAGTTGTACAAATAGCTACACCCAGAAGGAATCAACCAGCAGGAATGAAATTTGGTGGGTAGATTTAACATTGTGAGACAAACGAATGGTTCAAGTTTCACGCATGTGACGTAAGCAAGGATGGGCCTATCTCTGTACCTGACTGACCCAACAGCCACGATTGTGCATGTTCAACAAGCAGTGATGCCTCCATGAGTCATCCTGTTAGCAGACGGTTGCCTGACACAGGACTACATGCATACAGCCCATTGCAACGACTACCCTTAACACCACATCGTCACCAAAGACTGCAATGGTGTCATACCAGAGTGACTCAGAATGACCAACGAATCCGTGTGTGGAGGCACCGTGGTCAGCCCCAAGATGAACAGTTTGTCACACGTCACATGTCCAGAAGGCCTGGTGTCACTCCACCTCCACCCCTACCGCACCATCTGCAGGAACTGTGCGAGAATGTTGCATGGGATGGATTATCACAGGACTCCATTGGGAACCTCTAAAACTCCATACCGAGGTGGCCCGACGCCACAATGAGAGACAGACTTCTGTATGTGTAGCTCAATAAATATTGCCCATATCAGTCTAAATTGATCATCATTTATTGATCCTGGTAACCTTTATCTTCCTTCCCAATAGCACTGCAATCCCACACCTCATTCTGGGTGCAGCTATTCGTTTGATGATGAGTGTATAATGGAAGCCAGCGGGAAGATGCTGAGGTGAGCACCCGCTTCCTGGCTTGTAATGTAAGTACCTTTGACAGGTTTTCCATTGTTTTGTAAGTAGGGAAATTATTATCTGTGGAATTGGCCATATGTTACAGATGCAGCTGATCAAGATTAGGCTCAGGAATGTTGGTGTGAGACTTGAAGGTAATTGGAGTTACCGAATAAAAATATATTTTTTTCTTCACTGTATTGAAAGTTTCATAAACTCCGTAAGCGATATCTACCTGATAAATTCAATACCGTTATCACTATCTTATCTCTCTTACACACACACACACACACACAGACACACACACACACAGAGACACACACACACACCCTTCCTCATATCTTCACCCCGCTGCAGTGTTCTTTAAATACCCTGAGTCCAAAAGCATGATTCAGTGCCCCATTAACCATCGCCCCCCCCACCACCCCCACATCAGCCAACATCACAGTCCAATAAGATGCTTTTAAGTGCATGAGGTTCTGGAGTCCTAGTGAGAAATGAGCATGTTCCCTTGGAAAGGAGAATTCCTCCAGGAGCTCGTGCCAAGCAGTAATGGTGACAGAAAAGGGGAACGGCTCCCATTTAATCGTTCTAATGACCAATTATTATTTTTTGCCTCTAATTAATTTAATTGCATCACGCCAGCATTATCTATTGCGGCACTTTAATTTTACCCAGGCACTCAGCTCAAGCACTTGGACACTAATTGTGGTGTTTATCAGCCCTGCTGTCAGCTTCGGCCTTATATTACTGCGCAGTCGGAAGAAGTGTAAAGGTAATGTCTGTGAATCAATGGAAGGCATTTATATCCTCCGTGCCCTTTAAAGGAAGACGACATATGGTGTTTTTTTCATCTTTATTTCTTTGCTAATCTTTCCTGCATCATTTGTTTTGAGCTTGGAGCTATTCGGATTTGTATAGCCCATTCAATTAGTTATTTTATAACTTAAAGAGTAGCTGAAATGTGTTAATGTGTGCATGCTTTCTCCCTATCAGTACTGTGCAAAATATTCAGAGACTGCCATTCTTTCATTTCATTTACAGTCAAAACTGCCCTTAAATACAGCTTACTCTTTATTCAAGGGTTTCTTTATTCAGAGTCAACCACGCAAGACCTGGTAGACCACCAAAACTCTCACCAACTGATAAACGGCACTTTTTTGATCTTTGAGAGAGAGGAGAAAATCAAGCTCCACCTTTGCTTCAGATCTGAAACCATCCACAAGTGTTTCTGTCCATCCTTCCACTATGAGAAGACAACTCAACGCTGTGTGTGTGTGTGAAAGGATGTGTAGCTGCCAAAAGACATCACTAAGAAAAGCACGTAGACAAAAAAGAACAGCAATGGATTGACCACCCCAAAGTCCAGACCTTAACACGGATCGCGAGAAGCAGAAAATGCAACCAATTTCTGAGACTGAACTTTGATGATACAGCAAAATATCCCTGTAGATTTCTGAAAGTAAGCCTCATACAATGGACGCACTAATAGTGAAATTATAAGCTCACCGGACAAAAAAATGAGCCATCTGTGACTGAAACGTAGCTAATGGCGTGTAATACCTCCATGAGCATCAGTAACAGCTATGATTCGATTTGGCATGGGTTTCTGGATGTAGGCACATCAATTGGCCACTCTTACATCAAAGAATTGTGCAGTTGGTCCAGATTTGGTGGATGCCTTCCCTGGCACAATTCCAAGGAGAATTTCCTGTAGACTGGGATTTTAGCCACTGCTCNAGTCACTCCTTTTAGCCAATCATTAACATCTGCTTTGGAGCCATTTTCCACACATGGAACGAGACATTCCCTGCACTGTAGCACCTCTTCCCAATCTATGGATCCCGTCACTCACACCCCGCAGGTAGCCTGATCATCTTCATGCAGTGCCATTTGCTGGGGCCTGAAACTACTACCACCTTAAACATAAGCATTGGTATGTCTTGGGCTCCCCGACAGTTGATATTATTTCACTTTTACACACTTACTATCATTGATACAAATTGTGCTGTGAGCCCCCCTGATGGACAGCTGTACATGTGCATTGCTGAAGGATACAAAATCCAATTCCCCTTGGGGTGCACATGCATCCTGCAGGCATTTGGATGATATGGATTACATTCAGGATTTCATTTTGTATATGTAATTAATCAAAATGGTGAGTGTAATCTGTAGGGTCCATATGCAAGCGTGATGTGTGTGTGTGTGTGTGTGTGTGTGTGCGCGTGTGTGTGTGTGTGTGCACCCAAAGGGGAGTCAGATTCTGCCAAGGAGTCGGAATTCAGCACAACACGAGCAAAGACAACATCAGAGGAGAAAGAACCATATGGACTTACAAGGTAGAGAAATATTACCGGCTTTCATTNGCAAGCGTGATGTGTGTGTGCACCCAAAGGGGAGTCAGATTCTGCCAAGGAGTCGGAATGCAGCACAACACGGGCAAAGACAACATCAGTGGAGAAAGAACCATATGGACTTACAAGGTAGAGTAATATTACCGGCTTTCATTGCAGGAGGCTGCAAACATTCAAGGCTGATTTGGTGAGATATTGGCAAAGACTGACCAAACGTTTTGTGTGAGATGATTTCAATACTGGCAGCATGCTAACCTGAAAGGGGATGACACAGATAAGGTTGCAGCCTAAATCATAATCACTGGTTTCCTATTAGCTGTGAGACTGTCTTGCATCCCTGTATCTTTTTTAGTTATCATTGTGTAAAAGCCAGTCTGAGATTTACTCTCTCGTCTAGTCTCTAGTCAGTCATTCTCACTTTTTTCTCTTCCTCGCTTCCTCAGATATCGTCCTCTTCTGTCTCATCACAGCCCCTGCCATGATGTCGATGCTTCAAAGTTACATAGCAGGCATTCCGGGCTCAGAGTAGCATTAACCAAGATGCTGTTATCCCTGTTATAAGTCAGTGTCCCATCAAAACGATTTTGAGGCTGTTATTTTAAGGTAAAATTTAAATTGCTCCAGTCATTTTCTCTTCCTTGCTTCCTCTGCCATCTTTCTTCATCATGATGTCCATATTGGGAATACTGAGATTCTTCTTCTAGCTAGCTGAAGACCCACAGTTGGTGTGCAACATAGTGCCATAAAGCTTTTCGCAGTGTATCTTGAGTGGTCTTGTGCACGGGCCGCCAAAGTTACATAGCAGGCATTCTGGGCTCAGAGTGGCACCAGCAGAGATGCTGTTCTCCCTAATAAGTCAGTATACCATCAAAATGTTTTTGAATCTGTTATTTTAAAGTGAAATCTGTAATAATGTTGCTGTTATGACTGGAAATGAAATAATTAATGCATGGTCTGTTGGTTACCAGTGCATGTAGACTAATTCACTGTTATATAATGTAATTTTAATGTATGTATTGAAGAACACGTTGTTTACTGCAACTGTGTATTCTCAGGGGTGCTCTCAGGGGCGCTGGAGGTCCTGCAGCTTCAGTGCCCCCTGAGAATGAAGGAATGAAGGAACGTAGCTTGGAGTGCGTTCCTGCTGGTGTATAAGTGCCTAGAGTTGGAGTATCTGCTGTGCTGAACAGAGGAGCAGCTGCCACAGGCTGATTTATAGCTGTAATTATGCATGAAAACTCTTACTGTAGCTGCAACACGCAGCAGCTCCACATATGTGCATATGTGTGAAAGAATGGAGGTTCAGTCACCCCACATCTCCAGAACGGTTGATGCAACACAAGCTGAGAGCGTGGGAAAAAAAACCTAGAGGTTGAATCACACCACTTCCCACTTCTCCAGAACAGGTCTAATGCCGGGATTCCGAAGCCCCTTACTTTACCCACATATACACCAGAACATTCACCGATCAGGCATAAGATTACGACCACCTCAATGTATCTGCACTCTTTATCCATCTTATCAGCTCCACTTACCACATAGGTGCACCTTGTAGTTCTACAATTACAGACTGTAGTCTTTGCATACTTTGTTAGCCCCCCCCATCACCTCATTTTTCAATAGTCAAGACCCCCACAGGACCACCACAGAGCAGGTATTACTTGGGCGGTGGATCATTCTCAGTACTGCAGTGACACTGACGTGGTGGTGGTGTGTTAGTGTGTGTTGTGCTGGTTTGAGTGGATCAGACACCGCAGTACTGCTGGAGTGTTTAAACTCCTCAGTGTCACAACTGGACTGAGAATGGTCCACCAACCAAAACTACCCACCCAACATGGAGACCAACACAAACGCTGCAGCAGCAGAGGAGCTATCGTCTCTTACTTTACTTCTACAAGGTGGACCAGGAGTGTCTAATAGAGTGGACGGTGAGTGGACTCAGTGTTTAAACACTCCAGCAGCACTGCTGTGTCTGATCCACTCACAGCAGCACAACACACACTAACACACCACCACCACGTCAGTGTCACCGCAGTGCTGAGAATGATCCACCACCCACATAATACCTGCTCTGTGGTGGTCCTGTGGAGGTCCTGACCACTGAATAAAAGGGTGATGGGGGGGATAACAAAAAAGCACAGAAACAAATGGACCACAGTCTGTAACTGTAGAACTACAAGATGCACCTATGTGGTAAGCGGAGCTGATAAAATGGATAAAGCTTGTAGATACATTCAGGTGGTTTTGATGCTATGGCTGATCGGTGTAGTTATGAACCACATCGTTCATTCTTTCATCATCTCACGCTAGGGATGTGCAGATGGACTGAGGAATTCAAGGATCCGGGTTAATAAACCGATATTTGAATAACTCGGGGGAAAGATAAAGATAAAGGCTTTGGAGAATATCAAAATCAATCAGTTAAACCTTCCGCCAGTCGGCTGCGCTCAAAAGCTCCACTGAATGCTTTAGCTCACTGTGTATAAAGGGTCCACAAAGTAACCATATTTCATTCATGTAATTTCCAGTCAAAACAGCCACTAAGCACAAGTTATTCCATTTTGTGTGTCAGGGGGAAAGAAGCAAACAACCACTTGATGTAATATCACATTTATTAATATTTAGCATGTCTACCCTGTGCCTGGATTACAGCTTCCATTGTTTCCAGCAGACATACTTCAGTCTTGGGCGTTCTGCTTCTCAATCCAATCCAAGTACTTCAAAATACATGTAGTGATGTTGGAGTTGGAGTTGGATTTNAATTTGATAATTAAAATTGCAGCTCTTGTGATCTGAATATTGCACTCTATTAAATTGAGATTTCTATATATAATCGATTCATCTTTCAGCCCTACCCGTGGCATTGAGGTGTCTTCTCATAGCGGAAGGATGGACAGAAACACCTGGGGATGTTTTCAGATCTGAAGCAAGAGTGGAGCTTGATCTTCCCCTCTCTCTATCTCTCAAAGATGAAAACTATAAGTGCTGTTTATCTAACAGGTTAACAACTTGATTTTCATTACTTTGTGTATTCAGTTCTTATTTTCCTTTGACTTTCTTTTCCTCTTCCAAATGCAAACGTATCGAAATGATTCCTTTTAGCTCTCGCCAACGAGTAAAAGCCAGTCTGAGATTTACTCCTGTCCAGTCTTTTGGTCAGTCGTTCTCTCTTTTTCTCTTCCTAGTTTCCTCCACCGTCTTTCTCCACCTCATCGCTCTGCCATGATGTCCATAGTGGGAATACCGAGCCACAGTTGTTGATGTGTGAGAAGTACCATAAAGCCACGAGCAACCAAAGTTAAATAGCAGGCGTTCCGTTCCCAGAGTGACACCAACAGAGTTGCCGTTCTCCCCACTATCACTAGTCACTGTACCATCAAAATGATTTTGAAGCTGTTACTTTAAGGTGAAATCCGTATGTAATGTTGCTGTTATCACTGAAAATGAAATAAATGACGTATGGTCTTTTGGTCACCGCTGCATGTAGAATAATTCACTGTTATAGAATATCATTTTAATGTATGTATTGAAGAACACATTGTTCACTGCAGCTGTGTATTCGCAGGGCTATCTCCTGAAGAGATGCAGCACTTGCACTTCAACGGCTGGTTTGACTAGAAATGAAATTACATGAAGGGTGGTCTTTCAATGTTGAGCAGTACTGTTTTCCCTCCCTGACATTTATCATTTGCCTGTGGTGATGCTGTGGGAAGATCAGAACAACTTAGACCGGTTGAGTTCTGAGCAGTAGAGAAAAGCTTCACTGGTGTTCCATAGACAGTCACGTAGCGACACAGGTGTCCGGTTACGTCACGTTTATTTCTGCTCTGTAAGCTTCCAACCCCTTTTCCCCATTTCAGGAAAGGTAATGGTGTTAATCTAACCCACTGTGTTATGGGGAGGTTAAGATGAGCAACTGATTTTATCTGTCCTGCTCTATCATCTCCATAATCATTTATAAATAAATCAAACGCCCTGAAGTATATTGCATTTGGAAATCAGTCTTTTTTTTCCAAGCTTGTTAATAAATCTGTCCAAATAGGAAACCGTTTCCTCCTGAAAATCATTTACAGGTAATTCGAATACTAGATCATTTTTGATAGCAGGATTGGGTCTGAGCTATTCACCAGCCAACGCTGCCCTCTGTAGGAGTAATATGCAACAACAGCCTGAAGACCTTTGAAGAAGAAGGCATGGTACGTGTCCATGATCAGCTCATACATCTGTTCTTAGACTATAGACGGGTGCTGGAGTATGTCAAAACTCTTGCAAATCCAATCACTCAGATGCACTTGCAAAATGTCACATCCTGTCTTGTCTTGCCCCTGTTTGGCTCTGGTTTTGTCTGCCCCTGTTTGTCTCCTAATACTTCCATGTGCCTTTTGTTCTCCTGTGCCATGTGCTTGTTTGTTTTGGTTTATAGCTCACCTGTCCCTAGTTTGTAGCTCCGCCCCTTCCCAGGTGTTCCTGGTTAGCCCTCATGTATTTAGACTCCCAGTGGTTCCCTTTGTGCTTGCTTGGTTGTCTTGCTGTCGGTTGTTCTGTTGGTGTGGGCCTTGGTGTGTTAGTAATGTTTTGGTTCTTATAGTTCTAGTGTTTTTGATTTCTGATTGTAGTTATTGGTTTATATTAAAACTTTGGACTTGCACTTGCATCCTGCCTCCTTGTCACTCTCCACGTTATACGAAAGGAGAAAAGTTAATACTACAGAAGTGATTGTGTTTACAATATATATTTATTTATACCCTTTCTATATAAATATTATATATATATTAAGTACGTAGGTGCTTCTGCACTAGCTGAGTTTTGTATTTGTTTATTTTTTGAGCAGTAGAATAAAAGAAAAGCAAAATAATTATAAAATGTCTTTAAGTGGAATGTGGAAGAGTTTCAGTTTTATGGTCTTAAACTTCATTCTGAAATTCAAACAGTTTACTTCCGGACGTGAGTTTGATTGTACAGATGTTGACACTTATTATCTGATCAGTATTGACTGTAGCTTTGATGAACAGTAATTGTGTAATGTGATGTCGTTAGCTGTGTTCTCTTCCTGTTGTACTTTTGAATGAACGTCTCAAGTGAAGTTCTCCAATTTTGTTTTTCTGTTTTTAAATGTTTAAAATGTCGTTTTTAAAGAGTAAAAAAGGGAAAGTGGTGCTTTGCCATCTATAATTATATAGTGTTACACGTGGTACTAAAGTTTCAGCTATATTGAGATCACACACAATCAACACATTTTATTAACCATTAGAAGTCAGTTATCAGTGTTAACAATACCATTTTATGACTTAATTTGCAGTCACTGAGACAAGCAGAGCACTCTGTTAAAAGAATATGCTTCAATTTTCTGCATTTGATCTGCATTTGACATTCCTGGAAAGAAAAAAAAAACTTTTTACATTTTTGTATTGTTTTTGTCATTTTGTCACACAAACAGAACTTGAGTATTTATTTCATATACAATGTAAACTGAATGTAAATGTAATTATTTGTATTGTTATAAATATGTACAGTAGTACTATGTAAATGTTTGGGCACCCCTGGTCAAATGACATGTTTTGAGTAAGTGGAAACATCCTCTACAGAGATCTGCACAGCTTAATGCACAATTACTGTTTTACTGATTTAAACATACGGAAAAAAATCAAATCTAATATCTGGGCTGTGCAAAAGTTCTGGAATATTTTCTGTTTCATTTTTTATCCATTTTTTTAACTATTAAAAACATGTCACCTGACTGGGGGTGTTAAAACATTTGCATGCAACTGTAAATACAGTATGTAGTCAATATATTTGCATAGTGTAGCACAGCAGAGGTTATAACTGGCTTAGTTAGCCAGGAAGCTCTCTCTTGTCCAGGAAGCTCTCACGCTTTCCATCAAGCTTTCCTTCCATCAGTGCACATCCATGTCCAGTCTGTCTTTAACAAGCCTCTATGCAGTGCAGAGATTTTGTTCTAATGTCATGCAGTAGTTTCAGTAAAGCAGTCACCAATCTTTCCCACCATGGGCGAGTGTGGCTGCAGGTTTTCATTTCAATCAAGGAGAAGCGCACTTGATTCCACTCGTGTAATCAGTTGGTCTTCAAACAATGAACTAGTTATATGAGCTGCTTGGTTGGGAAAACCTCCAGCCACGTTGGCTCTTTGCAGATAAGACTGGTGACCCCTTGCTGTAAAGCAATACGACAGGTCTGGTCCTCTGCTGGCAACAAAGAGCTATTAACACTCATTTGATTTACTGTGTGTGTTGTGGGCAGGCAAAGGAGGCCACCTGTGGTATTAGAAGCAGAGCGGCACTGTGATCAGCCATAGTGTGAGGAGACCGAATTCACTTGATTCAGTTTTGTACATTTCCACATTAATAAAATACATCAACACACTTATTGCCAAACGTATTTAAACAACAAATTAATATACATTTAATGACATACACATTTGAATCAAATAAACGCAGCACATTACTTTTTTCAGTACTGTAATTCACCAGAACGGTGCTGTTCCTGAATACGCTTAGTCTTTTAGCATACATTGAGCCAGGCAGAGAACTGATACGCTCAGATGCTTCCTGAATAAGGGTCCAGCTGACCTCTGCCATTACTTGTCCAGTCCGTTAATGTTTTCAGGCACCAGGCCCTCCAGCAGAGCCAGTGTAGACTCCATTATCTGAAACACACAGACCAAAGTATGCAGCGTCTTAGTAACTGACTATAGATACCAGACGACACTGGATCCTAAAATCTGATTGGCTGAGCCACCGTCATATCCTTAATGTACAAATACTTATGAGTGCACACATCAGCTGAATAATGTATTAATATGCTGTCAAGTCTTGCATGCACCCAGGCATAAACGTGTATAGGAAGTAAATGGCCTAAAGCTGCCCAAACTAAGAACCTGGTTTTATTTAAACCAAGAGGCTGACGACCATAAAATATGACTTTATGATCAAGTATATATTAAGTGACCAAAGCTTGAATGTTGACATAATAACCGGAATACACAGTGATGGTGTACTAATAGATTTATGTTCTAAAGTTCTAATTACTAGCTCAAATATACGTTCTGGGGCTAGCCTTAGCTTACTGCACCTGTCTAGGGGAACCACTTGTTTATTGCACCATCATTTGTGCCATAAACCTTAAATGATAAACCTGCCTATTCAGGTTCAACACGTATTTCATTGGAGAATAAAATAATATGAAACAGCTGTTTTTTGAACTGAAAGTACTGATCGAACAATTGTTTGAACTATTTGTTGGTCAGCAGTCAATGGGTTAATCATTCCCCTTCCTAGTCCTGATCTATTTTCATGTTTACAATTTGATTAAATGGAAATAATAAGGTAGCTGAAGCAATTATTCTGTTACGCATTCATGCTGTACATGTGCAGGTAGAATCACTCTCATCGTTGTGTATGTTTTTGTGTATGATGGACCCTCCCTACCTGAAAAGTAGGGCTAAGGCCCACCAGGGACTGCATGTTCCTGCTGAAGTAGCCCAGAATGTAGTCCCCTGCCAGCAGGGGGAGGTCATCTCTCTTCATGCTCAACTGAGGGAGGTAACAAAAATACACAAACCCCTCACACAGTGAACGCACATGCAACACCCCCCCCCCACACACACACAGTCCTCTAAACAAAAACAAATCTAACAATTCTTCATGCATTTTGAGTTAAATAACATCAATATATACCTGAACAACTTCATCGACTGTAGGAATCTCGTCCTCTTTGACCCAGACAAAGGCGATATAATCCAAAGGGCTCCTAAAGCCAATCTATAGTAAGAGTAGAACGTGAAATGTTAAGACAAAACTGATCTAACCACATGTTCAGTTAACAGAGTTCAGAGATATTCAGCTAAACGTGCAGGAATTTTCCTTCAGTCCATCTTGCTTCTACCTCTCTCTATATCTCATTTATCTATCTATATATCGCTCTCACTCTGCCTGCATCGCTTCCTCCACATCTGACTCTCTTTGTCTGTATCTGACCTTGTAGAGGCCGATCCAGTCTGAGGTGCAGGCGTCGAACTTCTCTTGAATGGTGTATGTAAGCACTGCGTCTTCATCAGCGCTCCACTGGCCTTCCGCACTGACACAAACCAGCGGTGTCTCCACCTTCTTCTGCAGCTGAGAGAAGAGAAAACACACAACTCGGTTCTTCTGGCTGGATGCTTTTTGGCAGTCATGATAAGAAACCAGAGAAATATCTGTGGAAGGCAGATTTCAGAGCTGAGTATATTTCCCCACTACCTGTCTATACGCACAGGGCATATACACAATTTGAAAAGGTAAAATATTCCTCCAGTGTCAGTAGAAGTTCCTCCATTTAGACCTCCACTGGAGTAACAGTACTAAAGTATTTCCCTTCAAATGTACTTAAGTATAGAGAGTAACAGGAGCATGATTTATTATGGCTCTAATGTCCTATTATCATTTCTGGAACAAGACTCTTAATCAGCTCCGTGTAGGTGAAGAGACTCGAGTGTCTCTCAGTCCACCAGTCTTTAATAGAAGATCAGTAATTAGTCTGATACTGATGTTTGTTCAAATCATCATCAGCACAGAACACTGAAGGAGAACAGGTTCCATTAGCTAGAACCAAGCTCTGTCCAACAGGTCAAAACAAGCTCAAAATTAAGTGACCACTGTGCCCTGATTGATGGGCTCGTTTCACACTTCCTTCATTTAGACATGTTACGTCTTTATGCTCACAAGAGCCAAAAGGAAGGACAGATACACCAACACGCTACTTACAGTACACTAACGCATTACACTTACTGAGTTACTGTACACCGACACACTACTAACAGTTACCGTACACCAACACGCTACTTACAGTTACCGTACACCGACACACTACTTACAGTTACCGTACACCAACACGCTACTTACAGTTACCGTACACCGACACACTACTTACAGTACACTAACGCATTACACTTACTGAGTTACCGTACACCAACACGCTACTTACAGCACACTAACGCATTACACTTACTGAGTTACCGTACACCAACACGCTACTTACAGTACACTAACACATTACACTTGCTGAGTTACTGTACACCGACACGCTACTTACAGTACACTAACGCAGACAAACTGCCTGTTAATTATGGTTGTGTTCATGTACGCAGCACATGGGTTATTTTGCTGGGTCTAAATCATCTATAGTTGGTTGACAAGCTCTATGTCGAGATATATATATATAATGGTTTGAAAATTGCACTTTCAATATAAAAATGATTAATCTTTCAGCCCTATAACTAACCTATATTGTCAAACTGGCAGTGTCCTCCAACACAGGCTGCTGGAAAATAGTAAGTACTCTTGTGTTTGCAGCTCTGCTCTGTACAGCTTACCTCTAGGTTAAAGGTGCCAATGACAGGTTTGTGATCACTGACTCCATAAGACGGATCACAGGTGTATATGTCCTGTGTCACCTTCAAGGGTGTGTCTTCATCGTCTGCAATCGACCCACACGCCTCCTCATCCCTGGGTTTTACCCGCCACAGGATCCGATCTGTCCAGGCCGGCTTCCGCTTCTTCCCACTTACCAGCCACAGGCAGACAATGAGAGGAGGCATACAGATAATGGTTAAAGGGTCCACTTGAGATTTCTCTAACAGAATAGCTTTACTAAAACATGTTAATATGGCTAATAGTGAAATTACCATCAATTAGCATGACTGTGTTTGCAAAACCCTAACTATTCATTCATTCATTCCATGCAACAATATCCTTTTAGACTGAACTACTGACTTAACCTGCAGTTGGAGACACATTCACCTCAGGCTTTTTCAATCTGACCCATAAAATCATAATCAAACAGGTAGACTGTGAAAAGAGACTCAGACACAGTCCAGACAGTTTTAGAACTGCTTTCCTGAGCCAGCAGTTCGTTTTGACATTATTTTAAAATGAGCTTGAAAGTCCACACTGGACTGACAATTGGTTTCACACTGCCCTCTACTGGACGGTAACATGTTAAACAACCTATAAATCTATTTTCAAACATGATTTCACTCACTATCTGTATTCAGCCACTATCATCATCAACTGTCACATTACTCCCTTTCATGTCAGTGAACTTAAGTGCAGTGTGCAGTGCAACATGGTGTTGGGGCTTACTTGTAAAGAACAAAAACAGAACAAATGAAAGTAATATACAAAGTAATAAGCATCCTATACATGCTTAGGTCACATGCAGATGTGACGGGGAAGCGGGAAAACCTGCACTGTTTACGTTTATGTTGTATTTTCATTCCGATGAGCCATATCACCTTGAAGGTGAAGGGCAAATGTATGCAGAGCTGTTTCGAGCCCCATAGTAGGCTCATGTCACTGGACTGACGATTGGTTTCACACTTCTTAAAATTGGGTTTAAAGGATGACTCTACAGAACAGAGAGAGGTCTAGCTAATAAACAAATGAGCAAGCTATGCTGAGTGTCAAAATGAGCTCAAAAAGCATTCTACGCATACGACTGACATTGATCTGCTACTTACAGAGATGTGCATTACCTAAATCATTACTGGCTCAGATGTAGGGTCCTTGGAACAACACTGACTGGTGCTGAACCCTGACATTATATGGAGTTCCTGAGCTTTGAAAATGTTCTTCGAATTAAAAAATGGTTCTTTAAATGATCAACCACTGAAGGTTCTAAACTCTACAGAATACATTTTGGTTCCATTTGTCATTCATCTTTATTTTTACGAGTGGTTCAGAAGTGATACTTTATAGGACACCTTCTCGAACCAAGCAGTATAAATATAACAACTAGAGGGAAATACATGAGAGTGAGAAGAGGTTCACTGACTGTGCTAGAGCCACTCACCATCCACCGTTATACACCAGCGCTCCCTCAAAGCTACTGACCGGCCCACTGCTCACTGCACTGGAACTAATACTCACTTCCCAACTCTAATCACACTAAGTGTAGTGGGTGTATGTAGAATCCCTAATCTCACCTAACCTAAATAAGCCTCTTACTATAGCAGAATGCCTCCATATACTGCGTCCTTCTGTGGGGAGATGAAATTTGCCATTGCCAACAGTCATGCAGCAGACATACATATGAGTTTGGGTTTTGGGAAAGGTGGGAAAAGGCATTGTGAGTTATGTAGGCTTTAGTTCTGTGCTCTCTACGAGATGAGTGCAGAGCTGAGGATGGAACTCTTTGCTGCTGTTTACGAGGTGAGTGAAAAGGAAAGGATGGGACCATGTGAGAAAGAGTGACACATTTCTGAGTAAATCTTACTTAAAACCAAACCATGTCTTCTGCGGGCTGTGAGGAGAAAGAAAGAAGAGAGATGACACAAAGCTCTCTGTGCTTATAGGCCGTAAAGAAAGTAGACGTCTCTTAGCAGGACTGTCAATTCAGCATGATTTCCTCTCCTGTTTTCTAATATGGGGACACTTGACAAGGTTACAGGGCCACTGTGCTGCACTGTCAAACTCGTTCCTGCATTTTCACTGGAGTTGTACTGTACTGTGCACTACTGTACACATGCAATACAGCACTGTCTAAGTCAGAGACCACACTTTTTAAACACAATCTCCGGTTCAAATGGTTGACAAGTACCTAATAATTTTAAGCCTAAATGAAGTTATTCATTTTTCAGTGTCAGAAAATAAGCAGGAAACAAATTCATAACTGAAGCCTCCATCGCAAAGTATGATATCAAATCTGTCAGTGGTTCTTTGTTCACATTTTAACTCTCCTATCATGCAAATCACAAAACCAACAAATTACAGCTGTGTCCTCCCAACAAAAGCTGTTCCCAAAAGAGATACTAACATTTAAGCACAAGCAGCAAATTGCAGTAAGGTTTCTCAAAATTCTCATGTGCATTTAAACTGGCTTCAGGAGATATTTCTGAGGGGAGACAAGATAATCCACTTGGATAGAAGGGAAACCTTGAAACAGATAAGGACGCAGAGAAAATAGGACACTTCATTGTGCAAGATCTGGTGGGCCGAAGCTGTTGCGATCAGATAAACCGCACTGGGAAAAAATTCCATTCTCCATTCTTGCTTTGGACGGGAATAACTCCCTATCCGTCTTTCCTTCTGAAAGACTCGGCAGCTCTGTGATGGATGCTCATGTTACTGACCAATTGCCAAGTAATCTAATTTGTTGTAAGATGTCTCTCCAGGCATTACACAACTTTGACAGACTTCTTTAGCCAGTCTGAACTTTGCTAGTCTGAACATCGCTGGCATTAAATTCAAAATGGCAATATATTCATTAAAAACCAATATAATTTCCCAGTTTAGTGTCTTTGTGCTATTCTTAATTAAATACATGGTTTAATGGTTGGTGCATCATTGCATTCTGTTTTACATTACACAGTGTTTTAGAAAACAGGCCTCTGGGATATGCTAGCTGTTACTATAAAAGGGCTTCACATGTGCTTCTGTTCATCTTTTCACTGTGAGAAGACAGACTGATGCTGTGGGTCTGAAAGGATGTGTAGCTCTCAAGAAACCATTAATGAGAAAAGAAAACAGAGCCAAACAAAGAAAATGTGCTCTAGAACAACAAAACTGGAGATCTGAGATGTGGAGTGAGATGGACAGGTGAGTTTAATGCACAGTGGACATACTAAAATCTGAAAATGTTGATATTGTATTAGCTGCCGAGGCTTCTGGGTAATTTATAATATAATTTTTACATTTTTAATATATAAGAAATTTTCGACTTTGAATCGAAACTACACACAAGAAGAATTACAGAAATGAAGGGTGGTCTCTGACTTTTGCACAGTACTTTATGGTAGTTTTGAGAGAGGTGCAGGGGTTTTTACCTTGTGTCATACGTCTCAGAGAAGCGGTCGAATTTGTATGTAGGTTTGAACTGCAGAGGTCCTTCTTCAAACTCCTGCAACAGCGGCTCCTTCTTCTTCATCATCAACAACTAACACACACACACACACACACATATGTCCACTTCTGAGGAGCAAAGACAACATTTGCACATTCAACAGAGGGGCATGCATCCCAATGAGGAACATCCACAGAAAGGGTACAGAAGGACACGCATGCAAACATACATACACATACAAGACGGACAATATTTGTCCAACATTGACAAACAAACACATCATAGAGAGAGCGCAAACAGTTTATGCACACACTCTATGACCCAGAGGATGTTTACAGAGTTTTGCAAGATTCTGATTTGTTGGTGTGCATGTCCTTGTGTGTCTGACTCACTTGGTCCTTGCTCCACAGCAGGTTGAAGCGGCCGCTATTGATAGAAGAGCGTAGGAAGTGCAGGCCGTGGTCTGCGATGCGGAAGTTCAAATCACCGAACCAGAAGACCACCCTTCAACACAGCAAGGCAGCATCAATGGGCGCATGTGAGTGTGAATCAGGTTAGTTTCACCAAGAATATGTGGAAATCGTGCAAAAGTCAGAGGATGTACTTTAATGTCTTTTATTTGCAGTCAAAATGGTCAAAACGTTAGTCATTTTGCAAAATCAGGATAAAAGCAAAAAGCATATATGTAACAGACAATTACACAAAAGCTAATATTCCAAGGGTCCATTCTTTTTGCGGAGTCTTAGAAGTCAGCTGCATTTTCTGTTTCTCACAATCCAATTTCAGACTCTTTACTTTACATCAGATGTCTAGTTTCAGTACAAACTCTCTTTCTTCCTCTATTTACTTTTCTCGGTAACAGTTTCTTGACAGCTACACATCCCTTTAGCCCATAAGAACCCAGACCCATTTCATGTAATGAGGGGTCAGTTATAAGATCATAAAAGATCAGTTTTATTGTGACAAAGAGGTCACATGGCATCTTCTGTAAGTATTATAAGGTCAAAATACCGGTACCATATGTCACAACAACAACAATTTCATAACTTGTATTCCATCATTGTGTTCTAGAAATGGGGTCAGAATGGTTATATGTAATATAGAATATGGGTACATATAATATAGAACATTTTATCAAAGCATTAGAGCTCTTAAATGGGTTGGAACCTTATACGTACAAAAAACAAGCTTTTAAAATGAGCTGGCTTTGTCTCTAACTGCACTAACCAAGCACATCACCATTTTCGAAATGAGGTTCACCAACTGTAAAGTGACCACATCTAGGATGCTCGGTATAGGTCACTGAGGGACTCCATGTGTTTAGGTCAAAGATAAAGCTGTATAAGGAGCTCTCCAGCCTTTTATAAGGTTTGTGACACATACGTCACTGTGGGCTCTTATGGGTTAGACTCAGTGCTGAGTTGCCTACTCCCAGTGGAAGGATGGACAGAAACACCTGTGGATGTGTCTAGATCTGAAGCGAGAGTGGAGCTTGATTTTCATTGATCTCTCAAAGATGAAAGTACTGTTTATCTGCTGGTGATCGTGACATTTTTGGTGGTCCCCTTTTCTCTCCATCTTTTATCTAATTTTGTAAATCCCCCCAAAAACTTTGTAATCTAAATTCGAAAATATGAAAAATGAATAACTCCTACTTAATGGCAGTTAAGCGCAGGAAATGAAGCATATGAAAGGGTGGTCTTTGAGCACAATACCGTATACGAAGAATATGAATCAAGCACATGAAGAAGTGGAATGACATGAGGGTACGGTAATGCCATAAATACATAAGTAATGTACTTCTGTGAGTTGTCTCTTAAGCGTATGTTTCCAGTGTATCTGTTTGCACTAACTTGTGGTCGAGCACATGCGGCGTGTCGTAGAAGTCAAAGTCTTGTGTGTCCAGAATGTACTCGAACTCATCCACGCGCTGAACAGCGTAGTTCATATGTGCTGCCAGGTGACAGTTCAGAAAGCAAAGCATGTGGCCATAGAAAGAGAAACGCACCGACACGCCGCCTTTATTGCCCTGTGGAGGTGTAAAATCACACTTAGACACATCATATGTTCATATACAGCTCTGAAAAGATTTAAGAGCCCACCTGAAAATGATCAGTTCCTCTAGTTGTACACTTTCTGGGTTTGTGTTTGACCAAAATGAGCAGTTCTGTTTGATTCTATACACTACTGGAAACACGTCTCCCAAATTCCAGATCAAATATTGTATTTTAGATCTGTTTATTTAGAAAATCACTAATGACCCTCCAGAAGCCTGTTTTTAGAACCATGCTCACTGTGCATTTCACCTCAGCCACCGCTCGCCGGTCTTTCTGTAGGTCACTTGAGGTCATCTTACGGTGGTTAAGGGACATTGGAATGAGGTGGCGCTCATCACGGTCAGTAGAGAGTGGTTTTGGCCCTCTGCCAGTCTGTAACTGTGTTGTCCTGTGTGTTTGCTGCTTGACCTTGTTCTTATGAACCAGACGCTCACTGTATCTGCCAGTAAAGCTAGAACTGGACCTTCTGTTCCTCACTAAGAACCTGCTGTACATGTGGAGATGCTGATTTAAGAAGAAACTGGAGTGGGCTCTTATTTATTTCCAGAGCTGTACGTTGAAGTCCTTCTTCAATTTTAAGAAAGGATAGCAAACATTCTTGAGAGAGAAAGAAACGAAGTAATGTAGCTTTAAACAGCAGTAGCTGACATCTTGAAGCTGGAATACTGGGTGCACTTTGAGTTTCATTTTTATATTATTTTTTTCTTTAAATGTCAAAAGGCTACACATACACGGTTCATGCTGTTTTGTTTCATTGCTAAACTCCTAATGCAAAGTCAGCACTGAGAAAAGAGAGTTACCCAATAGCCAAAAATCCCGGTGCGGGTGTATGTGCTCTGGATGTCACGGATAAAAGGAAGATGCGCCTGCTTCGCAAAGACAATCAGGAGGAGACCCTGCATCCTCACAGAGGTCACCTGGGGACGACATACACAAACACACATACATACAATTTACGTACTGTGCATAACATTACAAATGAGCATTTGCGCAGGCCATTCAGGTGGCACGATTGTAGTTCAATTAGCTGTTCCACAGTCACGAGAACAGACTTTGGAATTTGTGGCATCTTTGGCAGTCTGGCGGTTCACAACAGCAAGCGAAGCCCCGTACAGAAAGGACAGGGCAAACTGACCTGCCCTGAGAATTCCCGCATGTGGTATAAGGGTGAGGACACAGCATGTAAATTCACAGCTAATTACCCTAGTTAGCAAAGGTCGACCAATCAAAGTCCTCAATCTGCCAGGGGGACACAAAGAGACCAGTGTTCTCCACCATCCCAGCTTACAGTCGGCCTTAATGAGAGATCGTCTGAAACCAGCTATTGTGTCCCTACACATAACTAAATAACAGTGCACCACTGTTAAGACTAGAGGTGAGCTGCATGACATCAAAGTATTGTTACTATGATAAATTACGTCACACTATGACTACACTTCTCTGTGTGTATGATGGTTTTCCTCAGTACCTATAGAACACTGAACAAGTGCTTATACCTTAAAAAAGACTAATTACAGACAATTATAGACAATGACCAGTGCATAAACTACATAGTAACACATAGCTGATTAGATATCAGCTTATTTTCCCTTTATCTTATTTAAATGAATTTATGTGATTTTTCTTTGCTTTGCAAACACTGCATTTTACAACATCATTGTACTCAAAGATTTTCATAGCTTTTTAAAATGTTTGAACTTTTTGGTGCTGCACTTTGTACATTCCAAGTTGTTCACAAGTTTAAAAAAACAAGTAATAACGATAAATATAAGCACTTCTTAATAATAATTTAAAAAATCAATAGAATTTGTATGGAAATTTCTATTTCTAAAGAAACATGGATTTGCACATTTTTTTACTCTGTTATTAACTTATCACTAAGTATTTTTTTATTATTTGTTATTTTTAGCACAAACATGTAAATAAATGTTATTTTCTCAAGATCTCAATATGTTTATTGTCATGACTTGATAAAACACTGTTATGTCATGAAAAGGATATACATAACCTGATTTTGAGAAAACAGATAAAAACTCAAATAAAAGATTAAAAAAACAGTTAAAAACACACAAATGCATGGCACTTTGGAGGTTCTGAACATTTCATAACTCATTCATAATACTGGCTTTGTCTTTCTCTGACTGTGAACATACATAATATTAATAACATCCTAATATTAGCATGGTGTCCTTTTTATTAAATGGGCTTATTTGTCTTATTTATGTCAGCAATTAATTTTGTATCTATTTTTTTGTATTAATCAGTTTTTTTAATATGCGTTTATTTATTTTACTGGACTTCAGTCTGTTAGCATGGCTGCTGTTAATGCTCCATTAGCATGTTCCATATTTTGTTCCTACGACAGTTTTAAATATCTGAATTTGACCACTAAACTCATTTGTTACGTATCTTAAAAATGTCTTCAGGGATTAATATGTATTTTTCATCGCTCACCCTGACACATATCTCTCTTCCTCTTTCTCTCCCTGTTTATATAAACAGCTTTACACAGATTCACACAGAACATACACACAGCGGTGTTCCATACCTTGATAAATCCATTTGGCCCCAGAGTGTTCATGAAGAGGTGGCTCCATGAGTCTTCTGCTATCAGATCAGAGAGATACTTCACTGGAGTGGCTCGCACCTCCTGCAGACTGCAATGGCAAAGATTCCCCATCATCTCTTTGAAACCATAAAGGTAATCCTACTTCAAGGACGGCTGAACTTCTGAACTGGTACATCGTTTTTACTTTTTATCAGTTACAGCATAAAATATCCACATATCAAGGTCATGTGACTTTCTCACCCAATCACCAAAAGGTCGGCAAGGGAGTCGGAATCGAGCTGCAACAGTGACCTCACGTCATCTGGCGGCTCCGCTGTAGCCACGTTCCACGTCACTATATGCAGCCTAAGACAGGAAGAGAGCGAGAGATAAAAAGAGATGGTTACGTTCAACCCTTACTATCACTGGGAAAAGCAAGGGAAGAGAATGAATACATTAACCCTTTAAAACATTAACTGTAGTCATTAAATGCAACCCCAACCTGTTTTAGAGAACATCCTTTAGGTGACCAATGCCTCTTTCTTCTTTAATCACATTCAGAGAACATAGATGGAAATGTAGGTGCTTCACAGAAATGGGAAGCGGTTTTTCATCTTTGTAGTTGAGCAAACAAGCCACCATTTTTAACATGTGATTTTTAACAGTGATTTTAACATGACTTATTTTCTATTCTTTCTGTGCTGTCTTTTTTATCTCAGCACGGCGGCGTCCTTGTGGAGAAGTCTGGATTGTTTTCATAGCAAGGTTTTCTCACCCATCCTTTTTAGCCCCCATTGCTCACTAGCAGCTCAACAGAGACAATATCCTGATTAATTGGGTAACAGAGTTAAAGAGGTAACAGAGTTAAAGGGAAAAGGTTATATATAATTACAAATATCTAAGTCATTCTGGAATGGCTATTAAGGGCCCTGCAAAAGGGGGCTGTATAAAAAATGCTACGGCAAATATACCAACCTTTTTGTACATTCAGAAAAAGAAAATCAACTGGCAAGCAGACATAGTAACATGAGGCAGCTAGTCAGTCCAAATGATAAGCCTTTACTACAAACAACCAATCATTCCAAATACAATACATGCACCCTTAAAGGTCCCTAATTGGTTCTTGCAATGGATGTCCAGTTCTAGTTAAAAGAACCTTTTCTTTAAACTTGTCGAAGCTCTCCACACTCACATCTCATTTACAATAATAGGTCTTTAAAGAACCAGCCATTGAAAGGTTCTTTAGGGACCCAAACATGGCTCTCCTGTATCATCGCCTTAACTACCCATAATCTGACAAAAGCAAAAAGTGGTATCTATAGGAGAGACAAATCAGAAAACCCAGAGACCCAGCCGGAGGATAAATTAAGGAGAACTGGATCAAATGGAAAGTAAAGGAACACCGATCAAGTACAAGACTACACTGACTACAGGGCAAACACCTGAAGAACTCCCCACTATATCGTCCGCAAAGCTGAAAGACTTCATCCAGGGTGCGAGACACCTCCTCGGTGGCGTCATCATCAGAGCTGAGGTCCTCCACACATGTGAGTAGCTGAGAGAGCCTCTGGCGCAGCAAAGTTCTGTTGGACGCCGTACTGGAGTTGCTGTCCGAACGCAACCGCGGACCTTCCAAAACTCCTGCCATCTTACTGCCACTCCGAGCTGGACGGATGGAACAAACGAAGGCACCAAAAAACTTCTTAGACCCAATGACACAGTTCAGATGGGTAGATGGAGACTGATGAAGACATAAACGGCCAAGAAGAACAGAAGGTCAATTATATCTCAGGCAACCTCTTCAAGTCTTGCTCAGATTTTCCTTCTTCAGGCTACTGTTCTGTTGGTGGAGAGATCTCTTCCAATTTCAGTACTTCTTCATTAAGCACACCATGCAGGTCCACCAAAATTTCTACTTTTCACAAAGAAGTCAGCATGAATCCAAATATCCAAACCTCAAAACTCCAGAAACTGTGGTTTTCAGGCGGTCTTCTGATTTTCAGATCTTCTCTATGTTTTCCTTAACTTCTCCACTTCTCCTGAGTGTCCCAGTGGCAGTAGGAACAGGGCTTTTGGAAGCATGTGGAGAGTGAGATTAGGTCATGTGATCTGGAGCAGGCCAGCCGCATGAGAGGGCTCGGTACACTGATCTCCGCTTCACTGAGTGTTTTGTTACTGAACTTCTGTAATGCAACCGAATGGCGTCAGATGCTAATCCGGTTTCTAAGACTATTTACTCCGTGCAACGTGAATATTGCCCCCATCCTGCACAGACAAATTAAAATCTCACATTTCTCTGGAGACCAAAGTTTAAGCACAGAGAAACAAGCCTGAAGATACAGACCTAACATACAACAATGCTCTGCCATTGCACTCTGGGAAAAGCATTCCAAAAAATCTTTGATAACACAAAAATGTTTTGTAATTAATCAGATAAGAACTTTATTTGCGGCTGATTTTCCATAACCTATTATTTCCCCATATATCCTATTTTATAGTCCGAAGCTTTTTCCTTCTTGCTACTCAAGTCCACACAAAGATCAACTCATTTGCCTCCAATCTACCTAATTATTCATTTTGTCTATTGCTGACACAAAGAAATTAGAATTGATTAGAAATGTAAGTCTTTATGTAAGTAATGACTGTCATTAACCATGTATTAATACAATATATTTATATAGCATAGCAAAATGACAATAATAACTCTAGACTCTACTAATATCATTAGTACAGAAAGAGTTCCCATGAACACTGAGACATGACTGTGTGCAGAGATGTTTGAAGAACTGCTAGACCTACAGGGCTGATGAATCAGTTCTAAGCCATGAAGACCTTCTGAACCAAGCTCGATTTTATTCATCAACTAATCCAGAACAGAAACTCAAAAGAATGGCATTTTCACATGCAGGTTAATCCTGTTACACAGAGCCCCAACCCTCTAATGCATCGCTGGGATGCAGTCACATGCACATTCTTCAGAGACTATCAGAAAGAGAGAGAGAAAACAAGGCCCAAGTGACTAATAATAATAATAATAATAATAATAATTGCATTTCATTTCACAGTTTGTGAGTGGTTATTGACTTGACTGTATGGTTCTTTTAATGGGTTCTTTTTTCCAGTTTGTATAAAACGTGTTGCAGAGATATCTAAAGTTAGCATGTTAACCAGCTGTCCCTTACCCATCCTGCCTTGCCATACCACATTGTACCTGGTGCAAACAGACTTAACTTTGGAGGTGTAGAAAATATCTCTGCAGACTACTGAAAAAAATCCAAACTGAAACAAAGGCAAAGGGTGGACACACTAAATACTGAAAATATATATACATTTACTCATTAAGTTTTTTGTTTCCCTGAATAGCTTGTATTAATGGTCACCTTGCCTGGAAATGAAATAAAGGGTGGTCTCCATTCTGTCCATATATCTTATTAATATAATACTTTAACTTTTGGTACTGCCGTGATCCCAGGTGTTACCATGACCTAACGTAAACCATGTGTTTTATAACAATAGCAATGCAAAGCTCTAGGATATTGGCACATCTTCTCAATCCTATTTCAATCCAATCCGATCCCTCTAAGGAATGCATGTAGCTTTAATCATCTTACAGGGAATTGGGTAATAGACAACACAGAACAAGATCCCTTTTATTTTAGAGTCCCATGTCCCAGACCCTGAGATTATGACGTGCCCTGGCACTGGATCTATTTGACTTCTAAAACTCCTTCCCAACAGAATGACATCATTACAGATAAGGGCACTTCACTGCTGGTTACAGTGTGGTCAGTGACAATCATACCTGCAGGAATGGTGTCTGCGTCTGCTTCTTGGAGGTTCAGCACTCATTTTCCAGCCTACACACAACATGCCACACACACTGAGTTAATCACAACAAAATCATTCTTCATTCATCAGTAAGCTTAAAGCCTGAAAGCTTTTCCACATAATGAAAATTCCTAGTCACATACACCGACAGCACTCATTGGCAGGTACTGGACCAACAGGATCCAGTGGATGGAGTCTCAGGATGAAGACAACGGGAAAGCGCTCATGTCCATGCTGTATTCTTTGTGTTCAGCTATGCAGCTTCCTTTTTGCATGTACCAGATCAGCACTAACTAACACAAACTGGAAAAAAGTGACACATGTACTTCAAATATGTAGATATTTTTCATGATGTGTATATACACAGTCAAGTCACATTATTATGACCACTACTTCCTACTTTCAACAGCGGCAGAGCATAGCTTGTGAAGGAAGTCGTTTTCATGGCATTCTCTTGGCCCCCTCATCCATGTGGAAGGCACTCTCAACCGATTTGGACATGAATCCATCCTTGCAGATCATGTACACCCATACTGCTGAATGTTGATTGTCTTCCCTGGGGCGGATGGGATCTTCCAGCAAGACAATGTCACATGCCTAGAAATGTCTGACACTAGTTGGAAGAGCAGGACCAAGACTTCCAAGTACCACCCTGGCCCCCTAATTCTTAACTCAATTGAGCATCTGTGGGACCACCTTCATCGTTTTGTTTGCTCTATGGATCCTCCCCCACACATCCTCCAGCAGCTGTGGGATGCACTGTAGTCAGCATGGCTTCAGATACCTGTGACAACCTACCAGGACCTTACTGAGTCACTCCCAGCCTGTCTAGCTGCTGTCTGTGCTGCACACAGCGGTTACTATGTATATTAGCCGTATGTTAGGTCATAATATGACATAATGTGACTGAATCGTGTATGTACCATGGTAAAGCATTTCAACAAGGATTCTTCTTCTTTCTCTGTCTTCCAGCCAGTGCTGAAGCACCACCTAGTTCAACCTGCTGCTTCAACGGTAAAGCCACTCTCTACAGCCAGTGTGTGAAGTTCGTCAGTTCTAGTTGATCCTATGTAAGAATGAAGAGTTCATTCTAAATTAACGAATACACAACAATTTGTAGTTACAGGTGATTATACACTAATGAAAACATTNCTGTAGTCAGCATGGCTTCAGATACCTGTGACAACCTACCAGGACCTTACTGAGTCACTCCCAGCCTGTCTAGCTGCTGTCTGTGCTGCACACAGCGGTTATTAATGTGACTTGACTGTATATATATATATATATATATATATATATATATATATATATATAAATCATCAGAATTCTACTTCTTTGGTCTTTTAGTTTAGTTAAAATTTGTAACAGCCTCGCAAGTATCTCCAAAATAACAGGACTTTTATCATTTTCAGGAGAAAATGTAATTATTTTAGACCACTTTTATACCACAATGGAAAAGGCAGCTGGTATTTCAAATTCTGAAAATTAAAGTGATACTAATAAGGGCTATTTTAGTCAAATGTGTAATGTGGGCTTAATTCTGTTGTCTAAAATTACGCCTTCAGAGTTCAGCCACCACAACTTCTCAGAACTACACACAGCACTGCAGCAGCAATTCACCTCATGCGTTCACTGCAAGTTTTCTAGCCTGCCTTTCTACTGGACGCTCCATGAATTATCAAAACAGCTATCCACGAAACAGCTCCACACTGCAGACAGCTCGATTAAAACAAGGTGGCCCACCTTTGGAGATGAAACTGAGGTAGAAATCTTCAGCTCTCGTCGCTCTGTCCGGTCCAGCGCAGGTTTCTGTGGAAGCCAGAAAAGGTGTGTGGCGTTGTTTTGTTCGTTTGTTTTCCCCACCTGAATTGAGGCAGGCCCCGCCCCCTTCACGAGGATAGGCTAGTGGTTCATACTGCGTCTATCATAGTAGCATGAAGGACTATCCAATCCTGGCGCAGAGGGCGGGGCTTGTGTGAATAAGAGCGGGAAGTAAACAACAATACAGGCGCGCGTGGAGGATCGAGCTCCGGAAGTCCGGATTTAGGAGTTTTAAAGCACTTTCTATTGGTGTCATTTAGTCTGATTATGCTCTCCTGTCTTTTGTACTTGAACATTCAGTATGAGCCTGTAATTACTATAATCACTAATTATCTCTTTACATGCGGTACATATGGGCATGATAATAATCTTCCTTTCAAAGAAGTGAGACGTTTTCTCAGACACGACTGATCTCCAGGTCAGTAGGACACATCTTGATCTCATGGGCACCTCAGAAAACACCTCAGAGGTCTCAGACTGAAGTAAGTAGAGAGGTTTTGAAGTAACAGGCTTGGATTTTATCGTTTCTAGGTTAGCATCTTTCCAGGTATGAGAAACTAATGAGGCTGCTATAAAAATAGATTTTTAAATTCTTTAAAAAGTCTACAGTTATGCTGTTATGCCCTCATATTTACAGAGCTGCTTGGAAGTTTGTGAACCCTTTATCATTTTGTGAATTTCTACATAAATGAGACCTAACTTATTATCAGATCATCTTAACAGTAGATAAAGAGAGCCCAGTAAACACAATTAACACAAACAGTTATATAGTTTTCCATCCATTTGTTGATAAAATGTGATCCAACATTAAATGTCCTTGTGCAGGGCAGGGTGCCTCCAGAACCATGGTTAAGAAACACTGATCTGGAATGAACAGTTTGGTATCAATGATAACGAGGGTCAGGATTAATCAAGTAGATGACAATTAGGTGAGTATAGCTGACCCTGTGTACATATTAAGCATATTCAGCACCAGTGGTACGCTTCCCAGAGGTTATCCAACAAAATGACTTCAAGACTAAGTGCTCTCGAGTTCAAAATCAGGCAAACGCAGAAGAAGAGCTCTACAGACATACAGAACATTTCTGCCTGCTAAAAGTAGATCAGACACAGCAGTGCTGCTGGAGTGTTTAAAGACTGTCCACTCTGTTAGACACTCCTACCGTGCTGATCCACCTTGTAGAGGTAAAGTCCGAGATCATAGCTCATCTGCTGCTGCAGAGTTTGTGTTAATCATCCTCTAGTCCTTCATCAGTGGTCACAGGACGCTGCCCACAGGACGCTGTTGGCTGGATGGTTTTGGTTGGTGGACTATTCTGATACTGAGGTGTCCAGCAGGTCTGCTGTGTCGGATCCACACACACCAGCACCACCACCATGTCAATGCTGAAAATGATCCACCACCCACATAATACCTGCTCTGTGGTGGTCCTGTGGGGGTCCTGACCATTGAAGAACAAGGTGAAAAGGGATTAACAAAGCATACAGAGAAACAGATGGACTACAGTCTGTAATCGTAGAAATACAAAGTGCTTGTATGCAGTAAGTACAGCTGATAAAATGATCAAGAGTGTAGATGCATGGAGGTGTACCTAATAAATTGGCCGGTGGGTGCATACATTTATGTGTTATTTGTTTAATTTAGTTTTCTTTTATTGTTATCGGCTAAATGAAGATCTGATCTTATTTAGGTCAAACTCATGTAGAAATGGACTAAATCAAAGCATAGCTTTCACGCAGCATTGTAAATGTAGTTGTGTAATAACATCATTCATTACATGATAATTAACATATATTGTTTTACCCACTTATATGTTCATCTTTTCATCAATTCCAATCATAATGAAATGTCTCCTCTTCTACTTACAAACACTGAAGTGATGCCGAATGTAATCTAATGTACGTGCACAATGGCAGTCTGGGTCATTCCAGTTCAACTTTCCCCCCAGTGTCCAAATCACGGTCTCCCAGTGCCGAGCATCGTCCCTTAAGCAGGGTTTAGGTTAATCTGGCTACATCTGACCGCCAAATCCTGATTAGACCCAAGTGCAGAGTTGAAGGGGCTTACAGTCCCCTTTCCCACACAGACCCTTCACTCACAGCCTCCATCTGTAGCGCCTGAGTGGGTATGGGATTTGTTTGTGTGTTGGTGAGACTGTGGTCAGTAAGTTAGGTAATAGTATGACTCGGGAGCGCCCACTGTGACGTTTTAATGGGGCCCTGGGGACTCACAGGGATTTGGAAATATGGGGGGCTGACTAGAGAGAGAGAGAGGGAGAGAGAGGTAGCTGTTGAACTGAGGTAGCTGTTGAACTCATTAAACAAAAGTGCACTATAGCACTTTATCCACTTAGCATGCTCTCTGTTAGCGAACTCAGACCTATGTTGTTACGATACCAAACAGTTTTCGGGCATTGTCATTGATTTTGGAATGGAGTTTCAGTACAAACTACCCCATATAGATCCAAGAAAAGTGTTAGTATGTGCTATATTATTGAATACAGCCATTATTTCCAAATGCACCCAGATAAAAATGTCGGATTGCTACAAAACTTGGCAGATATGTGAATGATTACAGGTGTGGCCTGGGCACGCACACACTGCAAATAGGCTCCGGATGGCCCAGACAGATCCCAGTAGAGAGGATCAGTTGAGCCGCCGACAAGCACAAGCAGCTCCCATAGTTTTCTTGTCCACCATCCAGACACAGGTGGCACCTTCATTATACACTCTTGTCTCTGCCTGGACAAATTCCAGCCACTTAGCAGAAGGGAATTTGGAGTCATGATCCCAATTGTATGTCCTACCATTGACAGCCAGCCAACACTGCCTTTGTTTGCAGTGTTGTGAACAAGAAACCTGGACTGATACGGATTGCAGCCATGTCGTCTTTAGCGATGAATCCAGGTTCTGTTTGGGATCCGACGATGGTCGGGTTAAAGTATGGAGGCCTAATGGTGAGTGCTTCAATCCTGTCTCCTTAATACCTGTAAAAACTAAACCTGTACCTACCAGTTTATTAGCTTAAACTAAATACACTGACTCTATAAACTTTGCACCAAATCAACAAACACTGAAGTTCCTGCAAAAGCCTAAGTAGAATAAATCAGTATGACGGTGATGATTCTCTCCAACCAATCAGAAGTCTGCAGTGTTTTTATGTCTTATCTTTTAATACCAATCTTTTGATACGTGTAACAGGTTTGCCTAATGGAAAACCCAAAAAGGCCAGTAGAGTCAAGTCGAGCCAGTACCATGCAGTGTCAAATCGCCTTTAGAAAACCAAGGGAATATGTAAGTTGACCAGGCGTGCCCATATGACTGTATATTAAGAGGAAAAATACATTTTAAAAACTCTGCCAGCCAGGAACAGAGAGAAACGGTGTGAATTAGGTTTTTGTTCTGTTACATTTAGAACAACATATTCCCCTGTTACCTTTTCATGTGTTCTACTTATCACTGCACACTAAGCAACTCAGAAAATCAAAGAAAAACGCCACATATTTATACATTTTAAGCAAAACATGAAACGTAAATCAATAATTTTGGGTTAATATCTTAAAAAAAATCAAATATACGAACCAATACATACATACATACATACATAAATAACAAGACCACCAAAACTCCTTTTTGCAGGTTTATTTTTTTTTCCACATCTCCAATGTAGTTATATTGGAAGATAAAATGACAAAAGGCACAAATTCACAGTAAAAGAAACAAAAACAGATGACCAGGAAGGGAGTGACATCAAACAAACAAACAAACAAACAAACAAAAATTAAATGAACCATTTCTAGTTTGGAATAATCGATTTGTAAATCTGACGACAAAATGTGGAGCCTAAGAACAACATAGCTATGAGAGAGTCTCTTTGCGCCATGATCTGCTTTACGTATAGGCAAAGTAATCGGTTCGATCAGCTCTTAAGTCACCTGTTATTCAAATTTCCCATGTGGTCTTACAAAGGCTCTGCCCTATTTGTGCTGGCCTGGGCCCAGTTTCTCCTGTATGGATCCTGAGAATAAATCTGTTCTCAGACCAGAGAAAAAGCAGCAACTTCTGCCGAAGCCTTCAGAGAGCCTTGGAACGTGAGCCGCCGTTAGAAAAGAGAGAGACCAGCACAGCTCAGAGACTCACGACATACTGCAGGTACAACGACAGTTAGAACAAAAATATATTTAGACACCATCCTGCCAAAGGGGAGGGGCCAGGGCTAGGGGGAGGGGCCAGCTGTGATGGGCACGAGACTTTCTGAGGGAAGTGGAAATGAATGTGCATTGCACATGAATTAAACCTAGTCCTGGACTAAACTGCAAAGTCAGTGGTGTTTCACCATTAGAGTACTGTTTAGTCTGGGCTTAAAGAAATACTGTGGCAGCTTCCTTAAACCAATCTCTAGATATTGCTTCTGTGGAACAGAGTGGGTCACCAGGGTTCAAGTGCTGAATGGGCAAGTGGTTTGAGTCAGCAGGTTTTCTCTTCTTTCTATTTACAGTCAACACTTTATTTGGTACCTTAATGGTACCTCCATAACACATGCATTAACTAATGTGTTTATGAATCAATATTTGGATATTTCTGAACAGCATATGCCAGTACTCACAAGATGTGTTCTGAAGCAAACGACATTGCATTGACATAACGGGCCTTCAGCTACAGTATTGGACAGTTGTTCTATTGTTATGAAGCAACAGTACCAAATTATGTGAGTAATATTTTAGAGGCCTAGTTAGAAACACCATTGACTGGCTCTGTGGAAGATTTGGATGCCCTTGAACTTAAGTGATCCTTTTCATCCATATATAAATGTGTTTGAAACTCGTTTAGACAAACGTTTAGACACGGCTACTCATAGTAGAAGACCTCAAACTGTAAAATAGCAATCATGGAATTGTGCAGTCACCTTACAAACCCTCCAAAAACAGAGCTTTACAGGAGGATAAAACAGATAACAGGATTTTAGATAACAAGATTATTTCTAAGCGGTTTTGGACCAATTCTATTGGCCTGTCCATCATGAATATTCACTAAACTGAAAGGGGAACCAGAGCTTTTAAACTGGGCAAAAAAAAGAGAGACAACAAAATACATATTAGAGGTGGAGATATGGCAGAAATATAATATTGTGATACATCAAGAGTATATGTGGCATATCAGGATATTTTATATTTTCAGATATTTATAGTTTCAGACGTCTCATCAGTTGGAACTGTTAAGTGTAAGTCTATAGAGTCTTTAAGATCACCGAATACATCCATTTAGTTGGGTGTGTCCAAACGCTTGACTGGTAGTGTGGATTTAAATGTTGTATTGTTGCGTTCAAATAGAAATATTTCTATTTTTCTCAAATACAGACTTTGTATATTCATGCCTTAGGGAAAATTAAGTATGGCTTCTACCGTATAGGTGCTGTTGCAAGGTCAGTTACAACATGGCATCTTGCAATCGCTGGTATAAGCTGCTTTAAGTACCCAAGAATTACTTTATAAGTATTTTTTCAGTGCTTCTGCATGTGCCTTGAGGGGCATAGATCATTTTCTATAAACAGGACAGAAGGAATGTTATTTTATTCCAGGTGTTGATGTGACACTCAGTAGAAACCAAACTGGTTTAGAAGGAAGCAAAATCAGCAGGTGTAGTGACCATTCGGGNTTACAACATGGCATCTTGCAATCGCTGGTATAAGCTGCTTTAAGTACTCAAGAATTACTTTATAAGTATTTTTCAGTGCTTCTGCATGTGCCTTGAGGGGCATAGATCACCTCTAAATGAAGAGTTACTGAAATTACTGTTCATGGTCAGGTTGGAAAAAGTGCTGGAGGAATCCTTTAACAATCACAACATCTAATCATTCTTTAGCATTAGCATGGCCTCATTTTCTATAAACAGGACAGAAGGAATGTTATTTTATTCCAGGTGTTGATGTGACACTCAGTAGAAACCAAACTGGTTTAGAAGGAAGCAAAATCAGCAGGTGTAGTGACCATTCGGGAGAGCCTATATATAATAAGCTGGAGTGGCCACATATACAGCAGTAGCTTCGAAGCCGTTCCCTCAAATACAGCACCCTCCCACCACAGCAGCCGTTCCTACTGGACTCGTAGGTTTAAGGACGTGTGCTGAAGGTTTGGCAGGACAGTCTGACCTATATATATGTGTGTTCATCTACATATATTTATATACTATGTACAATTCAATACATACATCCATACATCTCCATGACTGAACTCTCAGGGCCGACGCAGTAGTGGAGTATTGCTGATGGGTTTGTACAGTGTTGAACTATAAAGCCAGCGGATGGAAAGCCCGGCAGTTCCGCCACACAGGACTTAAAGGTGGGCGACAGCCAGAACGGACAGGGGCATCACACATCCCTCACACATACGAACACTAATAATAAGACCACTCCAGACACACTCACATACATCGCCTTAAATAGAAAACTCCTTATAAACTCCTACTCGAGCTAATCCTTATTCCCTGAAAGGACTCTACCATTGGTTACACTTAGCAACATTCCGAGAATATCGTATGGATAATTCACCGACACAGAAATGAGTATCGGTGTTGTTAGAGAGCGAAAGATGGGAGGGGAACGTGAGCAGAGGAGGCATTATTGCTAAAATCGGGATAAAAGTTCCCTGTATCCGTTAGAAGTGTGCGAGGATGGGAGGGAGAGGTTGCCACCTAGCACAGCACTGAACAAATCCTCCAGTATAGACAAAGCCTAAAACAAAAACTGACTGCTTAAAGCAGTAACATTGTATATGTTAATGGGTTATTAATATAATATCATTTTCAAAGCACCATGATGGACAGATGGGTCAAAAAAGAATGACAGAAAAACTAAGAAAAGAAAAGCATGAGTGCCTTTTTCTGTGCTCCAGGACTTTCTTCACTAACTTTCAGTAGTACTCTGAAAATGAAGCAGCTGGTGACTGGACAAAGGAGGCACACACAATTCACTCATCCCTCAAGCTGGGAAAGAACACAGAGGGTCAGGACCCGGCCCAAACAAAAAATAATATACTGAAATTACATTACAATATATTTGTAGCTTATGTTTGGAATATATTTTCTAGTTTTTATATTTTCTATTATGCATGAATGCATTAATATTACACATACAGCATTGTGCAAATGAGACCAACTTCTCACGTGTTGGATTTCCTGTCAACTTGCTGTATAGCATCAGCAGAAAACTTATTTAGTAGACAGCTACTCATAAACCTCAACAACTAAATATAATATCACAGGCTTCATTATTTACTGTGTCCACCCTTTCCCGCTTTTACAGCTTCCATTGTTTGAGAGACTAGCTTTCAGTTATTCAGAGAAATCTGCAGGAATATACAAATATGTTGTATTAACCAAGCAAATACTTTTTTAAAAAATAGACAAATAGTCCTTTTACTAGTAGGCTGCCAGTTTTGTTGACCATTGAGCAAGAAGCATTTCGTTTCATATCTCATATCTCGTTTAACTCTCTAACTTCTTTAGCTAAAGCGATTTTACTTGGTTTGATTGTCTTGTTTTCTGTAGGACTGACTCTACTGCAACCATACGACATCATCACAGTGAGACAATGGCGGCCTATATGCCCATTTGTCATGTAAGCTCACCAGACAAAATATGAGTCACCTGTGACTGAAACGTACCTAATAGCATGTAATACCTCCAAGACCACCAATAACAGCTGTGATTGGATTTGGCATGTACTGGACAAGTTTCTGGATGTAGGCCACATCAATGTTCAGACATTCCTGCATCAAAGAATTGGTCAGTTGGGCCAGATTTGGTGGATGCCTTCCCTGCCACAATTCTGAGGAGAGTTTCCTGTAGACTGGGATTTTAGCCACTGCTGGTAGACCTGTATGACCGTACGCTTCCATACACCTGCAGATTCAGCTACTTCCTTCACACTATGGTCTTTGGCACGCCCAAATGCAGTCACTCCTTTTAGCCAATCATTAACATCTGCTCTGGAGCCATTTTCCACACATGGAACGAGACAAAATCCTGCCACTCACACCCCGCAGGTAAGTATAGCCCCATAATCCTTGTGCAGGGAGATGAAGTTAGTACCACTTTAAACACAAGGTGACTCATTTTTGACTGGTGAGCTTATTTTTAATAATAAACCCATTTGGTTTATAGGTCATATTTTAATAATATAATATCAGACATGTACATTGTTTTTAAGTCAGGGTTCCCCTTAATGTTAGGTGTAGGTTCAGTGTCCTCAACCTGACAACCCGGGTGAGCTTCGAGTCCAGGGAGGAGGAAGGCGGGGCAGACAACGCTCTCCAATATTTCGAATATGGACTGGAGTGCCCATTTTAATCGCTTACTGTCAGTGTCACATACTGTTCCTTTAGGATTTGAAGGATGGAAGAGGCAGCAGAGGGCACAAAGGGAAAGAGTGGACACGCAAAATACTGATAGATCTGATGTTATACTTAATGTTGGAGGCTGAAATAACTGCTGATGGCTATTTCGACTGGAAGCCTCTGATTTTCGCACAGTACTGTACAGCAATATATCTCATTTTCTGAGTCGCCCTCAGATCTCTTGAACGCTCCTGATAACACACAGTCACGGAGAACGTGACGTAGCGGTGACAGAAAAGCTGGAGCGCAGGAGGATGACTAATCATTTATTCTGCACAGACCAGAGGACAGACCAGGTGTGTTCAAATAAAACCATACACCATAAACACCAGCTAGAAAAGCACGAGCGATCAAACGAGAAATGGATCAATACTCGCTCTGAGAGACGGAGGACGTGTTGGTAACCCTGTAAGGGAGTTCTGCGGCTCTGGAAGGCACAGAACAATAAGCACAACGTTCCTTCTTTCCTCTCTTCACTGTTGACCACCAATTTGCCAACTCCTCTCAATGCACCGACTATCAGCTGCCAATTAATCTACTTCAGTGTGGAGATGTACCGGAAATGAGAACAACATAATCAACAATAAAAAAAGAAAAAAATATTAATAACAATAACAACAATCACAAGTTCAAAACGGAACACTGAGGAGAGTCGGCTTGGTCCGCGAAACAGACATTAAAGAACGACCACAGTTGCTGAAAAAACCTGTGTACACAGCTCTCATATCAACTCACCTCCTCCCCTCCCTCTCCCTCTCTCTCTCCCCCTCTCTCTCTATATATATATATGTATATATATGTGTATGTATATATTATATATATTTATATACTCGGAATATGTACAGAAACATCTGATTTTACATAGAAATTATCTTAAAACTTCCGTCGTTTGTCAGACAGTGGACATGGTTAAAGACCTACATGTTGCTACAGGTGATGTCCCTGTGTCGCTTTCGGTGATGGAGTGATGTTTGTTTATGCCAACTCATCCTTTACTAAAACTGGCTTGCTTCCTCGTGCTCCGTTACGGAGGTGGAGGGCGTTTGGAATGGGCAGTATTAGACAGGTAGGGAAGATGCTTTTATGATGTATGGAGAAAGACGCCGCTGGTGTCCAGTCATAGTACTAATAGAGAATTGAGAAAGAGAGAGAGAGAGAGAAAGAGTGCGATTCTAAATGATAAGACACGGATTGTCCTAAAATGGGATCTAAAATACAAAAGCTGAGGGACGGATTTAAAAACTCTTCCAGAGGCCAGTAACAGAAACAAAGTAGTCATTTATGAGGAATAGGTCAGTAGTTCAAGGTTTTAATCTAATGAGTGACAACAGGGGAGCCTATAGGTTCACAATACGGCAATGCGGCCGGCACCTCCGTTTACACACCAACACAAAGAGCAGCACACTTCAGCTATACGCTTGAGTCTTCAGTCTTCTAGAGCCACCATCCCTTTTACCGGGTCCTTCACTCTCATCTGAAAGAGACAGAGCAGAATAAAAAGGGTGAGATGACGTCAGTCCTCTCTTCAGCACCAGTCGTCATCATAACTGCTAAGGCTGGCTCCTGCTCCGCTCGGCTGCTGCTTTTGTCCTCGGATTCAGGGCCTCATTATCAGCCGCGCTCAATTATTCAGCAGCCTTGCTGCAGGTTAACTGGGTTTTGTGTGCTGGAAGGTGACATAGCCCAATAGACTCAGAACCTAAAGCTGCACTGCTCATGCAACGTGTTTCCCCACTAGAGCTAGGAGCCTGAGGGATACACTCTGCGGCACCAGTGAGTTGGACTTGTTGAAGCAGCATTATGCGAGAATTGGTACTGTTTGCTTGTTGTAAATATGAATTGTGCAGAGTCCCACATATGCACATCTGCATTTGTTGACCAGCTGAAGGATACGGAATCCGACACCCTTTCTTGTGCATGTTGTTATTATTATTAGTAGTATTTTTTTTCATTATTATTTTTTTTAATCTCTTAATGTTTATTAGTGCAATATCCACAAATGCTGCTCCTGCATATGTCTAGTACATTGCATGCTTCATGGTTAATAGCTCCTCTGTAACCCCACTGTATTTATTCTGATTAATGTACGTACATACTGCTTTAGTACCCGGCTCACTGTTACTGTTTGTTGTTAGCAGCTGTTCTGTAACTCTTCGTCTCTTTATTCTAATAATGTATGTCTTCTTCTGTGCAGTATGTATAGTACTGTGACACTGCAAATTCCTTCGGGATCAATAAAGTGTTATCTGCATCACTTGCATCATGCAGGCTTATGGGCACTGCAGATTACACTCTTGATTTAGGTTGCTTCTATGTGTAAATATCAGAAATCGCAAGTGTAATCTGTATGCAAGCATAACGCATGTGCAGCGTGCTGTCCGTGGTCAGCTATGAAAGCCAGTTCTCAGTAAAGCAGATGGTAGATGAGGTGGAATAGTCCTTGTTGGTTTTGTTGAGCAGAAGTAGTGCTTCCAGTAGACATCGCAGATTAGAGGAATAAAGGTGGTAAAGGCCTGTGAAACCCGCCGTCTTAATCTCACAATGTGCTGGCAAAGACATCAGCAGAGAACAAACAACATCGGCCTACAAGGTACAGTAATATTTTATTACAGGAGGTTCAAACTTTCTAGACTTATTTGAGACTGGCAAAGACTGACGGAGGTTCGGCGTGAAATGAATTCCTTTCTTTGCATGCTAACCTGAAGCGGAACTGAAGTTGGATGACTTTTGGCATCCGGAAAAACTCCAAACCTCCACGAGACATGAGATCTCTCTTAGCTCTGGCCAGCAAGTAAAAGCCAGGCAGAGATTTCCTCTTGTGTGTCTCTCGCTTGGTCACTCTCTCTTTCCTTTTCCTCACTTTCTCAGACGTATTCTTCGGTCTCTTCTCAGTCTGTGCCATCATGTCCATGATGTCCATGACCACATGGTACTGTAAAGCATTACGCAGTTCTTGCGAGGGGTCTCCTCCACCACCTCTGTAGTCACATAGAGCAACAGCAGGTACATAATGCTGCTTCAAGTGGACCAGACTGTGGTGTTGTTTGAGAGTTCAGTGTTGTGCGTGTTTATTTACCCTTCTGAAGTTTACTGTGGACCTACTTTGCTGCTTTTTAGTGTTCATCATTTTATTTTTGGGGTCTGCTAAAATAAATTCACACGCATGCTCTATAAGAGCTCCTGTGTCTTTAAGACCCACCTCCCCATGAGCCCAGTGTGCTCTGATTGGTCAGCTCACCCACTTCGTTCTGACTGGTCAAAGGCCAGAGCAGCATTTCATTTACAAGCAAATCACACCACCGATGTGACGACATCAGCAGCTTCGGTAGAGTGCACTGGACAGTGCTCACGGAAGAGAAACAAAAGCGTCAGCAAAGTGGAGAACCACAGTTTCCCTCCAACCAAGACGAGATGACACGGGATGAGGAGCTGGAACATTTTCCATACTCAGTTCATGTGAACTCCACCTTCACACGATGAACACAATCTTACTGAATGATTGAAACTAATTCATATGTTCTAATGAAGCTTATTTTATCCAGTCATATAGCGATAACAAAGTGGGCAGCTTTTAAATGAAACAGCATCTTTCTTTGGGGTCAAACTTGGCCAAATAAGACCAATGCAATTAAATACCAAAAATGACTTAAAATGATTGATCAAACTTCTCATGCCTTGGTGGTATACCAACCTCTTTACCCTGGGTAATTGATCATTCGAAGTTTTCTGAGGTAACTTTCCTCTTAGAGCTTTAATGGTCAAACGGAAAGCGGTGCAGTTTGCTGTGCTCGGCAAAGTGCCCATGAAGTGGCATGAATTCAGCTATAGGTTATTATTTCTAACATTTTCTATATATTAAGAAACTCTTGTGTTGTAGTTTAGACTACAAAATTTGTGCGTATATAAAAAGATAGAGCACTATAGAAAAACAAACACCAACGTATTGAATCGAAAACACTGGAGTATTCAAGGCAGCCCATTTACTCTGAGTAAGTTTTGAAGTGATTTATAAGCAGGTCATATTTATATTGGCATTATTACAACATTAGAGCTGTGTGTTTGAAATATGATCATTGAGAACTGGCGTTTTTACATTTGACCATATGATAAACTGACAGTAAAGCAAGTAAAGCAAGAAGGAGGAAAGGCATAAAGAAGGGAACTGACTAGGAACATGTGTAATTAATGAATGCCTACAATTATGCAAAAACTTTAACAACAGTTAATAAAGTTTCTCCAGTCCATTAGAATAAACGGATGACAATATAATGCATGTGCCTTCTCTGTCTCTCACCTCATCCAGCTCCTTCCTGGTCTCCTCCTCCATCCTGCGAATGTCCTCCATTGTCAGCTCGATCCACTTATCAATCCAGCAGAAGAGCTGCCGGTGGAAGTTAGTGAACAAACGCTTCTCTTGCTGTCGGACAGAGAGAGAAACAGAGACACGTCACAAGTCACAACAGCTGATGACTGAGGTATCATCTCAAACTCCATATTTTTTGTCATTAACAGATGAATGTATTGTTAATATCGTAGTGATCTACTGTATGTACTGCATTCAGGATGGACACATTTTCTCTAGCAGTTTCACGCAGGGTCCACAAGAGGGCAGACAAGACAACACCTCTCTTGAGACACAAACTTGTGATGGGCAACTCTTTCCAGTGACTCAGTGAGCGAAATCTTTGGGTTCCCAAATGAATCTTCATTCAGCAGCATTGTTTGTGTCCGCCCAATTTGCCAAGTTGGCCATTATGTCTGTCATTACATTTTCCATAAATCCTTAGTCTACCAACGAACTGACAATGGCCTTGATTGTTATCAAAACAGATCAGATAAGCAGTTTTACCGGATGAATTTCGAGAGGCAAGGACCACAAAAGCAGGAAAATGCAGTCTGTCATCTACAATCAATTAGAGGAGCTGATGGGACACACGGTGGAAACATGGCTAACAATTCTGTGGAAACTTCCAACAACAAAATCAACACAACGATCACCAGGTTTAGGGAAAACAAGGGGCTTTAATGCAAACCGGCTCCCAAAATTTGGCTCAAAGAGCCAACTTGTCGAGAACGACACATCAGTGGCACGCCAGCCTTAAGGAACAGAAACTCACCTTCTGAATGAAGTTCTCCACTTTGTTTTGCAGCCCCCACCATTTGAACTTGACTGTCACCAGTTTGTAGCAACACATGTGCGGGCAGTCTGTCTTTTTGGGGAGCTCCTTCTGCAACCACACACAGACATGAAGAGATATGCAGAGTTTAAAAATCACCCTGCAGGACCAATTAACGATGACTGCTTTAATCAGTGTTGGGATTAAAGTAATGGCCCAGACAAAAAATACAGTGTCCCCAATTTTCCAGTTAATCCAGTAAATTAGCCAGGACACATTTGGTGTTCTAAACGCTTCTTTAGTTTTGCACTGGAACTATGAGGGTAGCAAGCTTAGCTCTGTGTGGACTTAAATTGCGGCAAGCGATTAGAAGCAGCGCTGTACAATGCTCAGAGTTCAACGTATATATCTGCATGTTTGTGTAGCGTATCTGCATCGAAGTATCTTAGTGCTTATGGAAATGGTAGTCAACTGTTCATTGCATGTCATGTTCAGTATGGAACCATCTCTAAAGCGCAGTCATGCAAATTGCGCTGCAGGTTAAGTTTGAGTGTTCACAGTAACTGTATTAGCGTTTGGTAGTTCAAAAGTATCAAAGTACAAAATGCCCACAAGTAGTTCAGTTTGGGGCTGTAATGTCATATACAAAGCGAGTATTTTATTGCTTGCCTGCTGAAAGAAGTCCTCCTGCTGGGCTTACAGCCTTGGCTATCTTTAACATCTTTAAAATTAAATTAAATTAAATTAAATTGATTAAATTAAAAATCTAATATTAAATAACACTGAGCTTTCCCGTTTTGTAATTTGGCACTGCAACCACGTGCGTTTGTGAGCTTGTGGGGGTTTAGGCTTCCCTGTTCTCTACGACATTGAAAATGGGACTTTTTGTAGCATTCCCTTTTGTGGAATTTGAAGTATTGTGGAGAAAATGGAATGAACATTAAAATTCAAACCTCTTACACAGTGCTTTTTCTCCTTTATAACTTCTTCCAATCATGTTATTTTACCTCAGTGCTGAAAGATTTTACGTTGTGCTATGACATTCTGACACTACAGATTTGTTGTTCTAACATTAGCTACAGTAGATTGCCAGGGCAAAAATAAGTACCCTTCAGCTATCAAACATATCCTGGTTGACTGACTATGTTCTGGAGTAAAGGGTTAACTGTGTAAGTCAGATTTGGGATCTCCTCTTCAAACACTACACTGCGTACCTTCCAGTCAGGTCCCAGAGGCCCTCGGCCAGTCTTGACGGATTTGAACCTGGAGGGGTCTTCCTCTGGTTTGTAATCCTGAAGGAGGAAGCACCAAGACTCAGATTTCAAAATCACATTTCAGCTGCAAAACGGCAGGAGGGGACAAAAAGACACCACAGATATGCTGAGCTCCTGAGCAAAGCTCCAGCGCTCCGGTTCTGTACACTGTTTTCTGATTTCACTGCACTCAGTTCGACTTATTGGACAATTATCAAGACTTCCATGAGCTGAGTCAGATGTGTTAGGAGAAAGGGAAAAAAAAGAAAAACACAAAGGCATGCAATAAAGGTGATCACCTTGACTGGGACTGAGTGCCACTGCTCTATAAGCAGTACTAGTGCAATAATAGTCTGAATGGCCTGAAGCAATACGCCAAATCAGAACGGCCTGCAAAAGAAGAGGGTGTACTTATGCTGACTATATATCAAGAGCTTAGCAGAAGCAAAGATGAAAGTTAGAAAATAAGCAGTGGGGTCCAAAAGTCTGAGATTATTTTATTTTATTTCTGTGCGCTGGAAATAAACAACAGAACATTTTTTTGAATTTTGGAAAGTTATGATGAGTAAAATGAAGAAGGAATCTCGGGACCACTTTCTATGAATCCGGTACCCATATTGCATCATAAGTGCATACAGTTCGTAAAGATCTGTCACGTCCTGTCTAGTCTAGCCCCTGTTTTTCTCCGTTTTCTCTGATTTTCTGTTTCTGTCTTGTCATGTCCATGCGCCCTTTGTTGTCCTGTTCCATGTGCTTCTGTTTGTTTTGGTTTTTTGCTCCTCCAGTCTCCGCCCCCCCTGTCAGGCCCCTCACCTGTCCCTTGTTTGGAGCTCCACCCCTTCCCAGGTGTTTCTCGTTAGCCCTTGTTGTTTTATACTCCCTGTTCTGCCCTTTGTTCTTGCTTGGTGTTTTGTCTCCATGTCGGTCGTTTGTCCCCAGTCCGTTGCTTTAGTCTCTCTGTCAGTTGGTTTTTGGTATCCTTGTGTTTTGGTCATTGTGGTGTTTTGTTTCTTGTTTTTACCAGTGCCTTTGGCTTTAGTTTCATCTTGTTTGTTTGACATTAAAGACTTGCGCTTGCATCCTGCCTCCTCATCCTGTCCCCGTGTAACAATATCTATAAACCATTCATAATGCTTTATAATACTTGACATAAGCCGTTTTACCTGTACATAAATGTTCATAATCACACACACACAAAATGCTGTAATACCACAGTATACAGCTTCACAGCACAAAATGACATAATGCATTATACTCCATATATTGTTGAGATCATTGACATGATCTCTAGCTGTTTGCTCAAACAATGCAGATGATGAGGGACTGTCTATTCAGATGAACTGATATCAGCATGTAATATGTATAAGCACATTTTATCAATAAATGAAGCCCTGGTTAAAGTACAAACTGGTGTCTGGAACTCTGTTTAGACATTCTTATTTAAGGCAGTCTAAAGCTATTAAGTGCTCATATTAACATGGAATAATTCATAGAGCTTACCAACAACATCACCTAAAGTGATATACCTAAAGCCTGACATACCTAAAGCCTGTGAAGAGAGCTTATAAGTGTTCATTAGATGCTCAGTGCAGTAATATCATTATTCACATTTATTCGAGTTTATGCCAAGTGTTATAAAGCTTTATGAATGCTGTATAGATGCACTTATAATGCATTACGGATAGCGGATTCATAGAACGTGTTACCAAAATCTCATAATTCACTATTCAAATTGAAGCTAATTTGTGACATAGAGCATGCTAGGACTTTCATACAAAAATATAGTCTCTTGAAGGAGTCTCTTCTGTACATGTACATGTTCAGACAACTCTCAGGCTGAAATTCATGTTAACCCATTATGTAAAAGATTATAAGGTTACATAAGATTATAAAAGATCAGTCTTATTGTAAAACAAAGGTCACATGGCATCTTCTGTAACTATTTTAAGGTCAAAATACTGGTAACATATGTCTCAACAAACATTTCATAACTTGTATTTCACCACTTTGATCTAGAATTGGGGTCAGAACAGGTTATATGTAATATAGTGCATGTTACCGAAGCGGCTTTATAACAGACCTTATAGATACAAAACACAAGCTTTTAAAATGATCTGGTTTTGTCTAATGCACTAACGAACCACGTCGCCATTTTGTAAACGAGGTCACATGTTCACAAATTCACATACTGTTATGTGACTGCATCCAGGATGTTCAGTATAGGTCACCCAGGGACTCCATGAGTGTAAGTCAAGGATAAAGCTGTACGAGGAACTTTCCAGACTTTTTAAGGGCTCATAAATCATTGCAGGTTCTTATGGGTTAAAAGTTTTGAAGATATTTAACAAAAACAAAAATTCTACTTTTAACTCCTATTGTTCATGGTAATGATACAATTTGTAATGAAAAACTTTCAGTTAAAAAGAAATCAAAACAGATACATTTCCACTAGTGTTTTCCACTCGCAGACTCCACTGTAATTAGAGAACTCAACAAATTAGCCCAAAAACAATCTGGTTAAATCGAACACTTTTCAAGCACATCTGATGTAGTGATGGGAGGACACGCCAGAATAACTCCTCAGGTGCGTTTGCTTAAGGAGAACAACAAGGCCAGCTGTTCTTAGGCATGAGCTGACCTTCACTGTTCTGAAATCACAGGCTTAAATCAGATCCCTGCAGGAATGTTTCTTGAAGTTACAGCCGAACAGATTGTTTGCCATCACAAGGACATTTCATATTGGTAAAAAAAACAATGTTTTAATAAAAAAGAAAAGGCATTAACTGCTTTGTTTTGGCCTAATTATCCCAAAACTTTAGAGCTTACTAAATGCAAAATGTGTTACACAACGGCGGAGTCCAAAGCTGGCCTTCCCAATTGGGAACGTTTTATCTGCACAGAAATAAGCAAAATCAAAATAACCAAAAGCAGACCAATCTTCCCAGCACTGATAAGCGATCGACCCATCTATTGATCAGGTCAAGGTTCTATTAAACATACTACACAGCTGAAGCTCTCTTTATTTAACAGTCTGTTCTCAGTTCTGAGTGTGCTGTCAAGGAGTCAAGGAGGTCTGCATTCAAGTGAAATGAAAGTCTAAAAAACAACTTGTCCCACACGGAAATGTAATATATGACATATATGCCCCTACATCAAGAATGAGTTTTCCATTTATATTACCTATAAGGCGATTTATTATTGCCACATACTGTACATACATACATCATCTGAATATTTGTGGATATAATTTCATAACATATATGAAAATCCCAGGATAAAATGTGTATATGTACATATACTGAAAATATCTACAGGATTCATTTTCATACGATATTAGATGTTGCATCCGTATACGTATATGTGTAAGTTTATTAAAACAACATATATACACACATTTTGTATGATTACATATGTTTTCCCTATTAATTTCAAATATATATGTCTATGTTTTATATGTAGACGCCCACATATATTCGGCCTTTAGGGTGGAAATACTGTATATGCTGACACTGGAAATTTTACAGATATGTGACACATACATACATACATACATACATGAACATACATATTTACATGGGCCCGACATAAATGTCAGTACATCAAATTGTTCCAATTTCTAATAGGTTTCATATATCGTTTATATCTATATGTTTTTTTCTTCATATGGGCATATATTTCATATATGAAAGTTTTACATACGTACATATTTGATATTTGCATATGGGGTATATGAGTAGGGATCACCTTATTTTACAAAAGATTTCTTTACTAGCACAGTGCTAAACAAAACTCCCGAGTGTCCTTTTACAACTTTACTCAATCTGCAGTGAGCAACCTACAAGTCTCCTGAGTCATCTAGTAAGTTAATGGTGAAGAGGTACATGCAGGGCATTCTGAGGTTAAATAGTTCCCAATGGAAACTTTACTACTATTTGACCCCTGCATATAAAAACACAGAAGAAGTTGTGTAGGTTGTGTAGGAAGTTGTGTGGCTTTGTGTTGTAGATATCACAACCCCTGCTTCCCATCACAGCCACTGTCCAAAATCCATAGTTGAGTAAGAAGAGTTTGGTACCAGTGAACTTCAAACACTATTGTTCTACCTTCAAACACAAATCCCACCTTTACAAAAGAGGTGGTAAAATGAGCCGATTCCAAAATCCCAAACTGTTACGTAACATTCTAGACTCATCAGTATTCATGCCTCTAAATTTAACAGACAACAACAAAGCAACGGCAACAAAAATGGCAGACTATGTGGAGAAATTGAGTATCCCAGGCTGTGAGGTGATGTCGGCACTTTTCACACCCTTTCCGAGGAACCGAGCCGTCTATAGACATGGCTAATGATTAAACAAGGCTAAAATTGGCATCCAATTTGTCAGCTTCTTAAAAAAATGTTCCGCTCCACCTTAAATCCTACAGCCTGTACAGGCAGCAGAATATAACTATGGTGAATAGGAAGCCAACTTCAGCTCCCACATCTTTAATAAGATTCTGGACAGCTTTAAGTCAGAGTTGTTAGTGTGCTGTGCACATTTCACTCCGGACAACTTCTCAAACCTTGGATAACACAGCTTCGCTCAGTGTTTGACCCTGAAGAGACCGAAGAGAGGAGCAGTTCCACCTTTACTAGCATCACAACCCCAACAGCAGCCTGTAAGTAGCAGCCATGCTGTGTGATTGTATCAGTAAGCTCCAAGTAACTAAAGTTAGAGCTAGCTAACTAATAGTATGACGGTCTAGCTTATTACAGAGGTTCAATTTACCTTCCTGCCTGTGTCCATTTTCACATGTCGCTGTTAGCTGTGATTGGTCTTACTGTAAACCAGCAAATCAGAGCAAATTATTTATGAGCTCACCAAATAGGGAAAAGAGCTTGTTTGAGTCTAGGGCCAAATCATTGGACTGTAAATGAATACATGAATTAACTTACACTAAAAGAAATGAAAGTCGCCATTGTTTTTTTGAGTATGAGTTTGTACTTATTCTCCAGTTAGCCAGTCATATATCCTGATATGACTACAATACACTCCATGCAGATGAGGCTGCTAAGACTTTAACCAGTGTAGGAAGAAACTTCAGCCGAAAGTCATTTGTGTTCAAACTTCCAGTCTAATGAATAAAGCTACATTTGTATCCTCCCAACCACACAGTCCCAAAACCTGCCCTGCTACCTTACCTTAGGTTCTACCTGACTTCTGTCAGCTATGTCGATATACACCACGTCCACCTTCTTCCAGGTGTCAGGATCCAGACCGTGAACCTGCACAAACCAGGCAAGCACATACTCACTTCCTCTGAGAGAAGTTGACCGCAGTAAGAGCTCTTGCTAGCAGTAGCCTTTTAGTCAAAAAGGCGAAGTTACAAGAGTGAGTACTCACATTCTCCAGATGACCCATGTCAGGTTTATGCCATGTCTCTATCTTGATGAGGAAGTTCTCTTTCATGTACTCGTTCTGAACAGAGACAACAAATAAGCAGTTGTATTTTGTCCATTTATGACATGCATCATTCAAGTGGTACTCGATATATGGTGGTCTACAGCCGCATGTGTAAGCTTTAGTTATAATTACTTTAATTACATTAATAGGGCTGCGCTGAGTGCTGGGAACATGTGACATGATATATTTGCCATTACTACATTAAATTACAGCCATACTGAGACCACAAAAACACAGCAGATCGCAGGTGGCTTGAAGTGTACACAGAGATGGGGAACCAGTCTTTCAGATATACAGACAAGTGCTAAATGCTTGGCACGTCCGGTGTGCGGCGGCCTTAAATCACTAACATGTTTGAAGTTTAGAGTTCAAATTTTCATGTTTCACCTTTAATAGTGACACTGGCATTCAGTTTTTTATTCACCAGCTTCTTGTTAGAATTTTCCCATTTCACCTTAAATGCTGCAGGAGTTTGGCATTTAAGGTGGAACAGGAAAATCCAAACAAGACGCTGGCAAATGTCTATATCGGAAAATGGCACCAGCATTAAAAGAATAATTTGATGATTTGACAG